>QNTS01000012.1:762342-945539 GCA_003317085.1 Hucho hucho | reverse complement strand
GATAAGTACGGTATATCCCTTTTAACATTACAATGATAAGTACGGTATATCCCTTTTAACATTACAATGATAAGTTTAGTATATCCCTTTTAACATTACAATGATAAGTACAGTATATCCCTTTTAACATTACAATGATAAGTACAGTATATCCCTTTTAACATTACAATGATAAGTACGGTATATCCCTTTTAACATTACAATGATAAGTACAGTATATCCCTTTTAACATTACAATGATAAGTACAGTATATCCCTTTTAACATTACAATGATAAGTACAGTATATCCCTTTTAACATTACAATGATAAGTACGGTATATCCCTTTTAACATTACAATGATAAGTTAAGTATATCCCTTTTAACATTACAACGATAAGTACAGTATATCCCTTTTAACATTACAATGATAAGTACAGTATATCCTTTTTAACATTACAATGATAAGTACAGTATATCCCTCGTTCCTCTCCTCCGTCTCTTATTTCTCTCTGTTCTCCACTCGTTGTGTGTGTGTGTGTGTGTGATGTTAGTGGATCTATGCAGAGGTTTTACATCTTCCCCTCCCCAGGGTGTGTGTGTGTGTGTGTGTGTGTGTGTGCAGCCTAAGGAGTTACAGTTATTTACAGCACCCTCTCAACACCCCCAGCCCCCTGAAGCCCACAGCAACCCCAATGCCCATTTCCGTACCGGTCTGGACTTGACTAGGCCCCTCAGGCAATTGAGTAGTAGAGAGGTTCTCAGGTAAAGGTTACACCTGGCAGTAAAACGGATGGACAGAATCACTTCCTCTCTTTCTCTCTTTTCACTCTCAGAGGAATCATCATTCCCCCTTGCTCTGTCTCTCCCTCCTCTTTCCTCTGTCTCTCTCTCTCTCTCTCTCTCTCTCTCTCTGTTGTGTGGTGTCTGTTTCCCTCTCTCCAGCGACGAGGATGCTTTGGTTTTGCTCCAGGCTCTAAACATGTACAATCACAATCTTTTCTCCTTTCTCTCCCTCTCTCCTGTCATTTCATGAACCACCGATCATGTTTCTCTGATAACCAGGGAGGCCTTTTTGTGTGCTAATACACTGCACGTGCGTGTGCGTTAAACCCAGTGCCCCCAATAACATTTCTGTGTGTCTCTGGCTTAGACTGTTCACGTAACGTCGCCCTCTAGGATCAGATCCGATATCAAACCTCCAAAGTATTCATTTTGAGAGTCTCATGATTCACGCTCTGGTCTGGAATACTAGGAGTGTTTGGATAGTGAGGCGAGAGGAGAAGATGGGTTTATTACTGGCCTAATGCTATCCTAAAGCTATCCTAATGCTATCCTAATGCTATGATCGGTGTGTCTTTGTGTCTGGGTGTGGGCGTTAGCGGTGGTAATTGCACCTGATGACGCTGCTACTGACAGCTTTCTACATTCTGTATTCATCTATGGTTGGAGTAGTGAATATCGGACGCGCCAATGTCGGTAGTCAGTGTTTTTGGAAGCACTCTTACTTAGATTTGATTAGTTTGATTAGCTGAGGAATGGATAAAGAACCACTCACACCCTAACACTGTGCTGAAACGCTTGCGGCATACTAGAGCAGTCTCTAAACATCATAGTCCACGCGCACACACACACACACACACAGACAGACGCACACAATCATACACACACGCACGCACCAGAGCAGTCTCAACTCCACAGTCTATAAGACTACAGGAGTCTGAACTCCATACAGTGTGTGATATCTGGAGTTTCACTTTGAACATTGAGCTTTCAGCTGAACTATTTGCCCAAGTCACTGATACCCCCGAACACATACCCCAGCTGCAGAAGTGCCCCTGTACTCCTGAGCACACACACCCTTTCCTTCTCCGGTGCGTGGGAGGGTATGGGATTAGACTGGGTCATAGGTCATAATTCAGATAGAGAGAGACTCCTAGGAGAGTGTACTGATGTAGTTAGTTGTGGGGGTCTATGGACCCCCTCTTCCCACTGGGCTTTCCCTCTGTCAGAAAGAGAGAGAGATGATACAACTGGGACAAAGAGGGAGAAATATAGCGAAGGAAACTTGACAAAAAGAGAAGGGAAAGATAGACAATAGGATTGAACAAGTTGTAGTGGAGGAGAATCTGAGACGTGTGTGTGTGAGAGAGAGTGAGACAGCGAGAGAGAGAAATAGATAGAGACTCCTAGGAGAGTGTACTGATGTAGTTGTAGCCATGGATACTGGTGCATCTATGGACCCCCTCTTCCCACTGGGCTTTCCCTCTGTCACCAGCACACCTGCCTCGCCCCTGGACACACAAACACACACACATAGAGGGTGTGGTTCTTACACACAGGGAGAGAGAGGACGTTTTCAGTTATCTCCTTCGCTCTCTCTCTCTCTCTCTCTCAAACACACACACACACACTCTCTGCTGTAATGGTCTATGCCTTTGTCTCCGGCTGGCTGACTTTTATTGGATTAGTGCTCAGGGAAGTGGTGTTGAGCCTTGCTGTGCCACAGAGAGTGGCAGGGATCTCAGCGCTGGGACATACTGACTGCCTGCCATCAGGACACTGCATCACAATGGCTGTCTTCTATTCTGGAGTGTGATCAGAAGAGCGTGGAGAAAACATGTAACGTGAAAGAAGGGAAGTCTGAGAGAGAGAGAGAGAGAGAGAGAGAGAGAACCTTCCATCCTCTGCCACTGCCGTGTGGATATTGGTTCTGAGTAACAGACCGTGTTGGACAACCGGAACTGGTTGGTTTGGGATTCTGCTGTGAGGGGTTGCTGAACCCCTCCTGCCCCCTCGGCCTGCGTAACGTGGTAAAGGGTAAGTGATACCTCCTCTCCCTCACGGAGGGTTTGATAGATATTTTGTTGAGGGGGGGGGGGGTAAAAATGTGTGGAGTGGTGGGACCCAAGGTAACAGGATCAATGTGATTATCCACACTTAGTATGGGAGGGACACACACATACGCACAAACACACACGTACAGACACATACACACACAGACACCTTGTGTCCCCTTTAGCCAGTTAATGTGAGGACTGGAGAAATTAGATGAGGTAGTTTACAGTGTGTTTATGGTCTGGTGTGTGTGTATGGTCTGGTGTGTGTGTGTGTGTGTGTATGGTCTGGTGTGTGTGTATGGTCTGGTGTGTGTGTGTCTTCTGTCAATGTGAAATTCCACACTTGTATGTCTGCCTCCCACTGGGTCCTTTCGATCAGTGTGTGTGCTTTGTGATTGTGTATGTGTGTGTGGTTTGTGTGCGTGTCTGCGTGCGGTGGTGTGTATCCCACATCTGTATTGGGCGTGTTTCTATTGGTCAGTCGGTTGACTCAAAGCAGAGAGAGCGAGAGAGAGAGAGGGAGGGGAAAAAAGAGAGAGAGAAAAGGTTGTTTGTGTGGAAGAGAGAAAGTTTAAGAATGTAACACACATTTCATGTAGTTTTGAGGTAATGTTTGTTTCATACGTAAAATATGTTTACTCAAGCTTGAAAAATAAGAAACGAGGCTAGAGCGAGAAAGAGAAAGAGAGAACCAAAGAGAGACTAGAGGAAGAGGTGCATTCCTGACCCTGTAGTCCAGTCGTCCAGTAGTCGTGTCACTTCTCCGTGCTGCGGGATCAGCTGTGTCATTTAGCCACCACACAACTCCGTCCCGGAATGTCCACAAGGAGAAGGAATGTACAGAGTCCTGTCCTGTCCAAGATCCTCTCCACCGCTCCTTTACCCTCTCTCTTCCCCTATGCCTCCCCATTCTCTCCCTCCCTCCCTCTACCTCTCCCTTCCCTCCCTCCCTCCCCCGCCCGTTCACTTCCTCACTCTCCCCCTCCCTCACCCTGTATCTCTCTCCCATTTCTCCCTCCCTCCCTCCCCTATTCTCACACCCATTCCCCGGGGTCCTGTTCAAACTGCCCTCCCCATTCCCACCCTCCCCCGTTCCCTCCCTCCCTCCCTCCCTCCCTCCCCTCTCCTCCCTCCCCGTGTCCCTCACTCCTCCCTGTTTATAGAGGGGCCAGAGGTGGTGTGTACAGTCAGCTCAGTCAGTACACACACAGCCCAGGCCCAAACACATATTTTAGGTACAACACACACACACACTGCTTTGTGTTCCCACTGGCTGTCTACACTAAAGAATAGGTTTGGAGGAGGTTTGGGGTCAGGGTTAGTTCGGAGCTTTTGTCTTGAGGCAGTAGTGGTGCAGCCAAGCTAGAGTTCTCATGATGGGGCACTTCTAAAAACACATCTGGTTTGTTTGTGCCTGTCGCCGATGTCGGGTATATGACAGACTGAATGTCTTCTCAAGACTCTTTTCTTTATTTCCATAAAACAAACTGTCCGTCTTTGAATGCAACACAGTGTGACGGACTAAGGGGTTTATAGCATGCGAGCATGTGCACGTGCGCCTGTCTCTGAGTGTGTAAGCCTCACCTGTCTCTTTCCCCATGATATCATCTGTGACCACTCACCCTTCGGGGATATATATTAGAGTGAGCTCATGTCTAGTGTGTGACCCCGTGTCCCATCCACTCACATTGTCTCTAACAGTAGTCTACAGGACTGGTCATCTGATCCTACAACAGTCAGAGTAACAGTAGCTCCCCCTTTAAACAGAGGAAATTCCTTTTTGTTCCGGAGGTTATTGTCTACGTCGGAGCGTGTATGTGTGCGCGTGCATTGCATCATTTTTAGGATTTTTGTTGTTGTTGGACTTTTACCCCTTTTTCTCCCCAATTCCGTGATATCCAATTGGTAGTTACAGTCTTGTCCCACTGCTGCAACTCCCCTACGGACTCGGGAGAGGCGAAGTGCCTGCGCAAATGTAGGTAAGAGTTGGAGCGAGCTGAGCCGGGTAACAATATGGGCAGAGCTAAAAGAACTTCCCCAGAGACACATATATAATAAGAAAAGCGAAACAAACAAAGAACAACTTAAACAGAAGGTTTTCTCAGGACGCTGTCGGACACTCCCATGGGTCCAGCCCCAAAGGCAGCTTTTTTCTCATTGGTCAGCGGTCCCAGTCTAAGAACAGCAGGGTTTATGACCCCTGACCTGTGTGTGAAAACAGAGGGCGGTCTTAGGGGACACAGTGAAGCAACTAAGGCGGTAGCCCAGAAATGCGTTGATTTGGGTCAGTTCAGAGAGTCTATTCTCTCACCTACTGTCTCTGTCTCTCTCTGTCTCTTTCTGTCTCTCACCTCTCCAGATTTTCATATCGTCATACTGTTCTTCTGCCATCCCGGGATTTACGGTATTACCGGCATAGCACAGAAGGGGGCGCTAAAAAAGCAAAAGAAAAGCCAGTGGGCCTCTATTACCAAAATCCTAACAAAATTAGGCCAAGTAATAGCGAAATCACACGTACAGTAAGCTGTTAGCTAAATGCTATCGAGCAAAAACGAACATAAACTAATTGCAAAGACAGGCAAATCCAGCTCATAAAGTTTTATACAAGCATAGTTCGTAGCTACCAACTGGCATTTTCGATGAGGGTGGACATTTACAAGCGAAAGTGAAGGAGAGAAATTGTGCAAGTAAACAAAGTTGTGACGCATGCTTTTCTGAAGGAAGAGCAGCATGTGTACACGGAGCAGAGGAGAGAATAATGGAGGAGGAATTAAATGCTAGTAGGAAGCACAGGGAAAGAATGGCAGCTGTGCAGATAGCTCATCCAGCTCATGTGGCAGCTGTGCTGATAACTTATCCAGCTCATGTGGCAGCTGTGCAGATAACTCATCCAGCTCAAGTGGCAGCTGTGCAGATAACTCCTCCAGCTCATGTGGCAGCTGTGCAGATAACTCCTCCAGCTCATGTGGCAGCTGTACAGATAACTCCTCCAGCTCATGTGGCAGCTGTGCAGATAACTCCTCCAGCTCATGTGGCAGCTGTACAGATAACTCCTCCAGCTCATGTGGCAGCTGTGCAGATAACTCATCCAGCTCATGTGGCGGCTGTGCAGATAACTCATCCAGCTCATGTGGCAGCTGTGCAGATAACTCATTCAGCTCATGTGGCGGCTGTACAGATAACTCATCCAGCTCATGTGGCGGCTGTGCAGATAACTCAGATAACCAAGCTCTTTGACTTCTGAAACACGGCAGAAAGACGTTATTAGATATTTAGTAGTGAATTGCATACAAGTGTAACTTCATCACCTCGTGCGCTGCACAACAGAGACTCACCGCTAGAACGCTATGGACTCACCTGCTCCCACTTTCTCTTGTTGTGCTCTTAACCACGAACATGTGACTGGCTCAACTGTTCTGGGGAACTACGGTGAGCTTCCTAATGTAAAATAATGTGACTGGCTCAACTGTTCTGGGGAACTACGGTGAGCTTCCTAATGTAAAATAATGTGACAGGTGAAATGAAGAACACAATCTGCTTTATCTCCTAGCGTATTACACAAGTTGATTGCAGGTATTAACTTAAAAAGTAGGTACAAATTGTCACATTTATTGAAAATAAATAACTTGACGGTATTGATCTCATGGCTTTTTTCAAATACCCCGGTATATGGTATACCGCCAAAGCATACTTTGTCTCTCCATCTCTCTCTCCCCTACTCTCTCCCGTCTCTCTAACCCCCACTGTCTCTTTCCATCTCTCTCTCCCCTACTCTCTCCCATCTCTCTTCCCCCTACTCTCTCCATCTCTCTCTCCCCTACTCTCTCCCATCTCTCTAACCCCTACTGTCTCTCTCCATCTCTCTCTCCCCTACTCTCTCCCATCTCTCTAACCCCTATTGTCTCTCCATCTCTCTCTCCCCTACTTTCTCCCGTCTCTCTAACCCCTACTGTCTCTCCATCTCTCTCTCCTCTGTCTCCTACTCTCCTTCTGTTACTTAGCTTTTCTAAACTTTCTAAGAATATTTGCTGTGGGGCGTGTGAATGTGAGTGTTAGTGTTGCAGTCTCCTAGGACTCGCTCCCATCTTTCATCATCATGATAATGCCTGGTACTTACAAAGGCAGTGTGTTTTTTTTCTTCTCCAGATCCTTTAATAAAGAGAATAGTCTGTCTGTACACCTAACCTAATCCTAAAGGCCAATGCTCAAACGAACCCATTTAACTCCATTTCTACAAACTACCACACAGGTCTCTGTCTTACTAAGAGAGATTTCCCGGCTCAGAAATCAACACAAAAGTCAGCTGAATTGATTGAAGTCGAATCACGCACATCAATTGAACCCATAACTTTCTGATGTTTCAGTATTAGAGTTTCATGCTTGGAACTGCTACTCTTTACTATGCTCAATGGGGGTTGGCTGTGGTTAGTGTCATCGTCCTTTCTGATTGGCTCTAAATGGCTGGGTGGTAGTTAATATGTAGGTTGCACTGCCAGCAGGAGGCTGTGGGTTCGGCCATGTTGCTGGGCTGATCTCTAATTAGTAATAGCCAGTCAGTTAGTCAGGGTGGATCTGTCTAGGGACTCCGGGATCACACACACTGACACATATTACATGGATGGGAAGTTGGGAACGTCAGAGTTGTGAATGTTGGAATTGGGAATATCTTAGTTGATAATAAGGAATAGTGTTTTGTATGTATGTGTGTGGTTGAGTCTGTCTGTGTGGCTATGATCGTACTATGACCATACTGTAGCTTCATACTGTTGTTGGGTCATTTGAAGATGCCTTATTCTGGTTCCATAGGATTTGGGAATGTCTTATTTGGGAGAGTATGTCATTGTGCTGTAATGTTACTGGTTTGGCTGCAACAGTGAACTGGTTAACTGGGCTTGGGGAAGATCAGATTACAAGCACCATGGGAGAACACTCTCTCTCTTTCACGCTTCCCTCACACAGTCCAGAGAGAAAGAGAGATGGGGGAATAAGCAAGAAGAGATAAGGCGACAGGAGAAAGAAAAGAGGGAGAGGGAGGGATGATGAGTGCAGAAGACACAGTCAAAAACACAGAAAGGGCCAGAGTGAGCAAGGGATAAAGGCGGAGTGGGAGG
Organism: Hucho hucho; assembly: GCA_003317085.1. Taxonomy (NCBI): domain Eukaryota; kingdom Metazoa; phylum Chordata; class Actinopteri; order Salmoniformes; family Salmonidae; genus Hucho; species Hucho hucho. The sequence goes on along the minus strand of QNTS01000012.1, from coordinate 937,609 downwards.
GAGGAGGTAGACACAAAGAGAGAGTGAGACTGGCAGAGGGAGAGGCAGAAGGAGAGGGATAAAGTGAGAGAAGCAGAAAGAGAGAGAGGTTGTTACTCAGCGGTATGGACTCATGAAGCTCTCTGTCCAACTCGCCATTCTCCCCCACACTTCAGGTTCCCGCGGCATCCCAGGAACTCTGGCCAGGTAAAGAGAGTGTGTGTGATGGCTCTTTTGGGGGTATTCTACGTCTTCAGAAGGATACTAGATTTTAAATATGGACAAGAACCTTAGATTCTCAGTTGGTCTGTGATGTTTTACTCTCTCTCTCTCTGTGTGTGTGTGTGGGGGGGGGGGGGGGGTACTTTCCCCCATGAGCTGTGTGAACATGTTTAGACGGCTGTGGTCAGTCTAAATCTCTCACCGGTTAGCTCTGTCTGTCTGCAGTCCTGTCAACTGCAGAAATACTGTGGGTTTAAGGCAACTTCAAAGCAGCCGAGCCTCAGAGCTTAAGCTACAGATTGCAGTGCTTTTTATAGATATCAGATCTGTATGATGAGAGTGTGTTCATGTGAGATCCCCCCACTATGTTGTAAAGGGGTGTGCGAGTTTGAAGTATGATTCATGACATCATCCTGTCTGCAGATGAGGATAGATGCTTCCTGGGCTTAAGCCAAAGTTAGTGTGGACGCGCTGATGTATTTCTGTGTGTGTGTCTGTCGCATTAGAGGTGATGGATCTGTCCCTGGAGGACTCTAATCCAAACACCAGGATACAATAGCGTCTGTGTGTGTGTTTGTGCGTGGGTACCCGCACGCTTGTGCGTGTACTCAATAGTTGTCAAGCCTGCTTTTAACTCTTTGGCCTCCCTGTGGTCCTTTCAGACTGGTGTTTGTCCTGTCTCATCCATAGTCTCCCTAGAGATCACTCTAGTCTCTCTTGCTGGTCTCACCCCCCCGTCCCCCCGTCCCCTTCGCCCCCAGGGTTGGAGATAGACAAACAGCCTGTAACATTTTTTAAAGTTGGGTTAAATACTGGTGTGTGAACAATGCGTGTGTGTTGTAGAACCTTCCTGTTCAAGGTTAGTCTCCTCCTCTGTGTTTGATGGACAGCTCCAGTCAGTGTGTGTGTGTGAGACTGAGACTTCCAGGCAGCTTGGGGCTTATGCTGCTGGCTGACTGTGAGCCGTGCCATAAATTCAGCATGCCTCTTAACAGGGCTTTTCTCCCTGATGCAGAGCGAGACTGTGTGTTTTCACCCATTCACCCAGGATTACGCTCGTACATAAAATATCCCTCATATCTCTGTGGGTTCACCAGCCAGCTTGTACAGTCACATAGCTTTAACTAGACTAGTAGGGTGTCTACACTGTCAGGGGATTCATATTCAGAGCCAGAATGAGTGATACATTGCTGTCTATTGTCTAGAGCAACGCTTTCCAACCCTGTTCCTGGAGAGCTACCCTCCTGTAGGTTTTCGCTCCAACCCCAGTTGTATCAAACCTGATTCGGTTTATCAACCAGATAATTATTAGAATCAGTTGTGCTAGATTAGGGTTGGAGGGAAAACCTACTGGACGGTAGCTCTCCAGGAACTGGGTTGGAGAGCCCTGGTCTAGCGTATGTGTTTCTCCATAGAGGTATGGTAATGCAATGTGAAATATTCACAATATTCCGACCGATTCCACGTCGGGAAATAAAATGAAGGCTCTGAAGTAGAAAATGTAACACTGATTTAATGGAGAGTCCACTTAGGCCGCATCCATTCAACCACACACTGAACCCGTGTTCAACTCTGTTTACAAATGAGCTATCTGTTTAAAGGCACATTTTGGAGCATTTTTCTTTCTTTAAACCAATCCCTTTTGGGTATGTCCTTGCCTCTCTTCTCTTTGTTGTGGTTGGCATAACACCTCTCCTTTCTTTATCCTGGTTGAAATGGTGTCGTTCAGTTACACCTTTTTTCCTTCTTTCTCTCCAGTTGGGATGACAGCAGCTCAGTGAGCAGTGGCATCAGTGACACCATCGACACAGATGACATCAACACCAGCTCCTCCATCAGCTCCTACGCCAACACCCCGGCCGCACAGCGCAAGGCCCTAAACGGACAGGTCAGTGTGGAGGCTAGACACACGCGCACTCACACACACACACACAAGCACACACACACTCACACACACAAATACAGCGCCAGGCTCTGAATGGACACACAAATAGACTCTCAGTACAGTACAGTCTCACACTCCCGCCTCTCCCCCTCTTTCTCCTCTCCCCCTTTTCTTCTCTCCCCCTTAGCTCAGAGTGTGTTAATGATATATTCCCTTCACAGTTTGGAAGGGAATATGAGCCTATAGTATTGCTCTGGGTGGCAGACCTTTGAACCGACTAGACTAATGTTAATGTTTGAACTGGCCTCAAGTCATTAAATACCAATTTTAAGAAGCCACCTTTAGAAAAACTGTCTGTGAAGTGATACCACTCTCAGCTGGTTTTGGGTGGCTTTGGGAAGGGGTTGTATGTCTGGATAACGCACACCCACTGTACAATAACACTCATGTAATTATAGTGGTTATTTTATGTAGGATCACAAAGGCTGTACAAAGACCATATTCTCCCAGTAGTAGTTGACCTTTGACCCAACACTAGATGAATATAGTCTCTTTCCATAGAAACTGTCTCCATAGAAACTGTCTCCATAGAAACTGTCTCCATAGAAACTGTCTCCGTATTGGATCCCTAAAGTGCTGAGGTTATTTGCATGCTGAGTAGGGCTTGGCTTCCCTTATGGTAGGCCCCAAAGAGCTTTCTGATTTTGTCCACAATCAGTATACTCTCATGCCACTATCATCACGGCCCTATAGGCACATATGGAAGATTAGCCATTCATTTTATTCCCATATATTCCCATGCCATAGCACCATAAAATAGATCACAACTTCCCTCTTCTCTCGTCCTCTGTGTGTCCACAGCCTGTGACGGACGCTGAGAAGCACTCGGCCTCTACCAACCCGAGCCCCGCCTGGTCAGGTGACGAGGTCAGGAGGTTAGACGGGGTGTCGGACTGCGGGGACAGCAGGATGGACCAGGGCTCCAAGTGGACTCGCCGGAACCCCTCTGACTTGTCTGACGAGTCGGATAAGGTGGGCTCGCAAAGGAAGACTCCCTCTATGACACACACAGGGTCCTGGAGGAAGGGCATGAGTGCTCAGGTGGGGGTGACCAGCCCCAGGACTAAAGCTACTGGAACGTCAGGGTCCGCTGCGATAAAAACGCACAGCACAGGTATGGGTGTTTTCTGTCCTGGCAGTGTTTTGCTGTCTGGGTATTTGTCTCATTTGCGATTGCATGTTTGTTTCTGTGTGTGCTCATGTTTCTTCGTCTTTGGCAATGTATCTCCTTATGTCTGTCTGTCTGTCCGTCCGGCTGTGTACATCTGTGTGTATGTGTATGCACAGTAAGCACTGTATCTGTATGTCTCCCTCTCATCTATGTGTGTCTCTCTCTCCCTTTGTGTGTGTGTCGCTATGTGTCATTTTCTCTTGTGTGGTCGGAATCTTGAGTCATTAACCCTTTGAAACACCCCAACTATGACAAACTCTCCTCTGACCTTAACCCCTGCTGTATATCCCATCCTGTGTACGTGTAGGTAAAACAGACGACGTCAAGGTCTCAGAGAAGGGCCGTCTCTCCCCTCGCTCCGACGCTGGACGCAGCAGTGACGACGAGGCCAAGAAACACGCACCCACCTCCACCGCTACCTCTGCCCGCACATCACACCCGCACGCCCTGTCCGAACCCCACTCCCAGTCACACACACTCACCTCCCGCACCCCCACCAGCACATTTGGCTTCAAGAAGCAGAGTTCTGGGATGGTTACTATGGTTACCGCCAGTGGCGCCACCATCACGAGCGGGTCAGCGACTCTTGGCAAGATGCCCAAGTCAGGGACGAGATCCCTAGCCGGTGGGATAAAGGTCGGTGGTCAAGATGTGGGGTCCGGTCTAGGTCACCATGACGACGGGTACCTCTCGGTGAGCGCCCGCTCCACACTGCAGTACCGGAGCCTTCCAAGACCCAGCCGGTCCGGCGCCTCCACGCGTAACGGAAACCGGTCTTCGACCAGCAGCATAGAGGCAACCGTGCTTTCCGTTACCACTCACAGTAAAAGCAGAGACGTGGGAAACACTGGGAAAATTAATGGAAGTGGGACTGGGGTCTCGCTAGCCAATCAGACCGACCGAGAGAAGGGCGTGTCAGAGGGCGTGGACAACCTGAGGGGAGGGGCTTCCAACGTACCTCTCACAGGGAGACAGCAGGTTGCCTCACCCACACTGCGCAGGTGAACAGACTCACACACTCACACTCACATGCAGAGATATAATGTCACTCACACTTAAATGTGGTCATTAATGACACCCATTTACAGTACAGTGTCTGAAATCTATTCCTAGTGCGATGCAACAAACACGCGCACACACATTCACATCCATACATAAAGGTCATGTCAGTCCACTGTATGAACACTTTTCCCTTCAGCATTTCTGTTTAGCTGCCAGATCTGAGCCCACACTTTTCATAGTGCCAAGTCTTTATATGTGCACAGTAACACAAGCAGAGTCTTACCTCATCACTGCTGGGCTGGCTCATTAATCTCTATGGGTAATAAGGCTTTGAAGATCCTGCTCTATATTATCACCCTGCCTACCGTCCTACCAGTCAACACACTCTGGATAGGTCCCAAACGGGGCCCTATAACAAATGTAGTGCGCTAAATAAGGATTAGGGTGCATTTGGGACGTAGTCCCTGTCTTTTGGCTTAAAGTAATGGGGTATGCTAATGTAATGTTTCAAAAGTTACTTAGATATAATCCCCCAAGCCTTTACTCAATAGTGTGCAATAGGGGTGCTTACTAGAAATTACTTTAAAACAGAAATGTGTCTACAATACTCTACATGTTTCGTATCTCTCTCTCTGTGTCTGTCTACCTACATATTTATATTTACATTTTAGTCATTTAGCAGACGCTCTTCTCCAGAGCGACTTGTAGTTAATGCATTCATCTTAAGATAGCTAGGTGGGATAACCACATAAACTACATGACCAAAATTATGTGGACACCTGCTCATTGAACATCTCATTCCATAATCATGGGCATTAATATGGAGTTGGTCCCCCCTTTGCTGCTATAACAGCCTCCACTCTTCTGAGAAGGCTTTCCACCAGATGTTGGAACATTGCTGTGAGGACGCTTCCATTCAGCCACGAGCATTAGTGACGTCGGACACTGATGTTGGGCAATTAGGCCTTGCTCGCAGTCCAATTCATCCCAAAGGTGTTCGATGGGGTTGAGGTCAGGGCTCTTTGCAGGACAGTCAAGTTCTTCCACACCGATCTTGACAAACCATTTCTGAATGGACCTCGCTTTGTGCATGGGGGCAATGCATAGTGCCAACTGTAAAGTTTGGTGTATGAGGAATAATGGTCTGGGGCTGTTTTTTATGGTTCAGGTTAGGCCCCTTAGTTCCAGTGAAGGGAAATCTTAACGCTACAGCCTACAATGACATGTGCCACGTTGAAAGTCACTGAGCTCTTCAGTAAGGCCATTCTACTGCCAGTGTTTGTCTATGGAGATTGCATGGCGAGAATAACCGGTTGGGTCTTCTTGAATTCACCTTCTTAGATACAGTAATCAACCATAGCCTTGATTGTTGTCCACGTATTTCCCTCAATAAAGTAGCTATCAGCAAAGTCAGAGCTAGTAAGAGGGAAGAGTAAAGCACAAGTGTTGGATCACAAAAGGCTTTTGGTGGGGGAGGGGGGGGGGGGGTTGCTGTGGGATTATTTAAGAAACTCTTTGAAGAGGTAGGGTAAATATTTTTTCAACTTTCTCCTTCTCTTCTCCCTCTCCATCTCTCTTCAGGTTGTTTGGTGGTAAGCCCAGTAAGCAGGCTCCGGTCACCACAGCAGAGAACATGAAGAACTCAACGGTGATCTCCAACCCTCACGCTACCCATGCTGCCCTGGACTCCCCTGGAGGTGTTGGGGGGGAGAGCGAGGGCAGCAGCCCCCTGTACGGAGGAAGAAACCTGAGCACGGGCCATAGCACGCTGGGTAGCGAACAGGTGAGATAGGGAGACGAGCCTAACCATATGACATGAGCTGGTAATATCTTTGCAGCCTCTTGATAAGCATCAGTGTCCAGAGTTGATACTTGCACAAACAAGAAAATATCTAACTTTAGCAAGCAGCGTTGATCACGATAGGTAGCTCTGTGGTAAAGTAGTTGCCTATGATAGCTAGCAACAGCAGATCATATTATGAAGAACATTGTAAGAATGCAGCAGACATATGATTTGACCTTGGCGAGTGGAAGCGTAACCACTAAGCATAACATGAAAATCACTTGATAAATCCATAATTCCTCCTGTGTCCCCCAGAGTGCGTCCAGCCCCGGCTCTGTCTACTCCTCCACGGGGCCCTCCAACAGCCTGACATGGGGCACCACCATGAGCACTGGCTCCTCTGCCCAGAGCAGGGAGGGTACCCTGGGTGGGCACAGCGGGCACGGTGGTGGGGCGGGAAGCCTGGGCTACCCCTCTGTCAGCAGCATGCACACCAGCAGCGAGTCCATCGACATGAGCGTGAGCAGCGCTGGGCATGGAGGAAGGGACAGCAGGGAGGACACCCTCTCAGCTCTGGGCAGGACCAGCAGCATCAAGACGGGCATGTCTGAGAGGTGAGGACAGCGGGGTGGAAGGAAGGAGGGATGGGAGGGAGGGTTTGAGTGGTAAGAGTGGGATGTTGGGGGAAGTTGGGGGAATCTTCTCTGATCTTGGTGATAGTGTCTTTATATGGACAGAAAAACAAGGAACCTGTCAGATTTTGCCATAGCATATTGTCATATTGTGTTTGTTCAATCTATCATTATGAAACATTCCTGCATACATAAATGTGTATGTGAACGGAATGTATCAGCCATATTATCACCAGAGATACTATCCAAGCATCTCCATGGAAAGCATTGTTAAAGGTATGCCTTAATGCTATGTCATTTCAGATCTATTCTGGTGTTACCTTCTCTGACACATCTCATTATCTTTACTTACTAGACTAGTAGATGAGATTCATTGGTGAGCTGGAGGTGGTGATTTTGCTTCTGGCAACGGTTGGCCTCAATGTGGCTCTCTCCTTCAGAGGATTCTTCTCCCTCTCTTTTCTTTCTAAAGTCCTTTCTCTCTTTGTCTGTTGTGCCCCCCCCCCCTCCCATCAGCCCCCTGTCCTCTCCCTCCGCTAGCCCTAAATTCAACCGAAACACCTTACCTCGGAAACAGGAAAGGTAAAAGTGCTTGTGTGTGGGGCTTCTGCTTAGTGGTGGTGTGTGTGTGTGTGCTGTGTTGTTGCAGGCTTTTGTTCCCCCTACAGCGCTTGATCTCAGTCCCCCATCACTGTTTATATGCTGCCATCTTGTGGCAACTTAGACTTGGAGCTTGATATTTATAAACACCCAACACTGCTATGACATGATACTATACTAAGATGTGTTGTCACAAAATATATATATTTTTTTGGACACACCTACTCATTCCAGGGTTTTTCTTTATTTTTGCTATTTTCTCCATTGTATAAAATAAATTAAAGTAACAAATAATTAAAGAGCAGCAGTAAAATAACAATAGCGAGGCTATATACAGGAGGTACCAGTACAGAGTCAATGTGCGGAGGCACCGGTCAGTCGAGGTAACTGAGGTGTTATGTACATGTAGGTAGAGTTATTAAAGTGACTATGCATAGATAATAACAGAGAGTAGCAGCGGCGTGGGGGGGGGGGGGCAGCAATGCAAATAGTCTGGTTAGCCATTTGATTAGATGTTGTCATGACTGGCCTGTTCGGGTCAGGTTACCGTGGATCACAGTTATACAGAGACATCTCTCCATCCCGTAGAGGGGGAGAAGTATAGTGGGATTGATGGGGGGGTTAACATTATATTTCATCAGCCAAAATGGTGGTAACAATGATAGATGGAATATGAAAATGTATGTCGATTTTGTGATGTCATTAAAAGTTAACTAACGACTTTATAACGAAAACATTGTAACTTGAAGAGTTTTCATAATATGTACATGAGGCTTACATACTGTGCGTTGTGCAGAAAAGATCCAGATAAATGAGAATGTTATTGTAAAGATGAACTATGAAGTTAATTGTCTAAACCAGATCCTGGTAAGTTCTGATACCTTGCCTTGTAACAAGCTACGCCCCAGGGAACCCAGAGAACATCTCATGAAGACGGAAACACCAATTTGTGACCCGAGGGTGAGTTAAGAATTTACATATCAGACTAAGTTTACCACGCGCTGCAGCCGACTAGTTTACGACTAGTCGTGATCCCAAAACGCAACACGAGGAAGAGGACAAAGAAACCTCTTAACAATCAAGGCTATGGTTGATTACTGTATCTAAGAAGGTGAATTCAAGAAGAACCAACCGGTTATTCTCTTCCAGTCATCGGTTGTCTACACGGCCCTCCTACCCAGGCTGGGAGCGTCAACACGGCTGATAAGTCTCCTCAAAAGCCCACTCTCACAGAACGAGTGCAAGGAAACAGACCACTAAGAGAAAGGACACTGACATCGTGTGGACAATCAGAGACTTACACCCGGTAACATAGTTAATTATTCGACGAATAGCAGTCGTCACATTAATAATACCAACGTTTCGACAATGTTCAGGAGTCTTATGGCTTGGGGGTAGAAGCTGTTTAGAAGCCTCTTGGACCTAGACTTGGCGCTCCAGTACCGCTTGCCATGCGGTAGCAGAGAGAACAGTCTATGACCAGGGTGGCTGGAGTCTTTGACAATTTTTAGGGCCTTCCTCTGACACCTCCTGGTATAGAGGTCCTTGACGGCAGGAAGCTTGGCCCCAGTGATGTACTGGGCCGTACGTACTACCCTCTGTAATGCCTTGCGGTCGGAGGCCGAGCAGTTGCCATACCAGGCAGATGCTCTCGATGGTGCAGCTGTAGAACCTTTTGAGGATCTGAGGACCCATGCCAAATATTTTCAGTCTCCTGAGGGGGAATAGGTTTTGTCATGCCTTCTTCACGACTGTCTTGGTGTGCTTGGACCATGTTAGTTTGTTGGTGATGTGGACGCCAAAGAACTTGAAGCTCTCAACCTGCTCCACTACAGCCCTGTCGATGAAAATGAGGGCGTGCTCGGTCCTCCTTTTCCTGTAGTCCACAATCATCTCATTTGTCTTGATCACGTTGAGGGAGAGGTTTTTGTCCTTGCACCACACGGTCAGGTCTCTGACCTCCTCCCTATAGGCTGTCTCGTCATTGTCGGTGATCAGGCCTACCACTGTTGTGTCATCGGCAAACTTAATGATGGTGTTGGAGTCGTGCCTGGCCGTGCAGTCATGAGTGAACAGAGAGTACAGGCAGGTACTGAGCACTCACCCCTGAGGGGCCCCCGTGTTGAGGATCAGGATGGCGGATGTTTTGTTACCTACCCTTACCACCTGGGGTCGGCCCGTCAGGAAGTCCAGGAGGGAGGTTTAGTCCCAGGATCCTTAGCTTAGTGATGAGTTTTAAGGGCAATATGGTGTTGAATGCTGAGCTGTAGTCAATGAATAGCATTCTCACATAGGTGTTCCTTTTGTCCAGGTGTGCAAGGGCAGTGTGGAGTGCAATAGAGATTGCATCATCTGTGGATCTGTTGGGGCGGTATGCAAATTGGAGTGGGTCTAGTGTTTCTGGGATAATGGTGTTGATGTGAGCCATGACCAGCGTTTCAAAGCACTTCATGGCTACAGACCAGTAGTCATTTAGGCAGGTTACCTTAGTGTTCTTGGGCACAGGGACTATGGTGGTCTGCTTGAAACATGTTGGTATTACAGACTCAGACAGGGAGAGGTTGAAAATGTCAGTGAAGACACTTGTCAGTTTGTCAGCGCATGCTCAGAGTACTCATCCTGGTAATCCGTCTGGCCCTGCGGCCTTGTGAATGTTGACCTGTTTAAAGGTCTTACTCACATCAGCTGATGCTCTCATTCATGTTTCAGTGTTACTTGCCTCGAAGCGAGCATAGAAGTAATTTAGCTCGTCTGGTAGGCTAGTGTCACTGGGCAGCTCTCGGCTGTGCTTCCCTTTGTAGTCTATAATAGTTTGCAAACCCTGCCACATCCGACAAGCGTCAGAGCTTGTAGCAGGTAGCCTAGTGGTTAGAGCGTTGGGCCAGTAACCGAAAGGTTCCTGGATCGAATCCCCGAGCTGACAAGGTCAAAATCTGTCGTTATGCCCCTGAACTAGGCAGTTAACCCACTGTTCCCCGGTAGGCCATCATTGTAAATAATAATTTGTTCTTAACTGACTTGACTAGTTAAATAAAGGTTAGAATTAAATAAAAAGTATAATTCGATCTTAGTCCTGTATTGACGCTTTGCCTGTTTGATGGTTTGTCGGGGGGATAGCGATATTTCTTATAAGCTTCCGGAATAGAGTCCCGCTCCTTGAAAGCGGCAGCTCTACCCTTAAGCTCAGTGAAGAATGTTGCCTATAATCCATGGCTTCTGGTTGGGGTATGTACATACAGTCACTGTGGGGATGACATCAAACGATGCACTTATTGATGAAGCCAGTGACTGATGTGGTGTGCCATCGGAAGAATCACGGAACATATTTCAGTTTGTGCTAGCAAAACAGTCCTGTAGTTTAGCATCTGCTTCATCTGACCACTTTTCTATTGACTGAGTCACTGGTGATTCCTGCTTGAATTTTTGCTTGTAAACAGGAATTAGGAGGATAGAATTATGGTCAGATTTGCCAAATGGAGGATTAGAGAGAGCTTTGTACTCATCTGTGTGTGTGGGGTAAAGCTGGTCTAGAGTTCTTTCCCTCTGGTTGCACATTTAGGGGCGGCAGGTAGCCTAGCGGTTAGAGCGTTGGGCCAGAAACCGAAAAGTTGCTAGATCAAATCCTCGAGCTGACAAGGTAAAAATCTGTCATTCTGCACGTGAACAAGGCATTTAACCCACTGTTCCTAGGCCGTCATTGTAAATAAGAATTTGTTCTTAACTGACTTGTTTGAATAAAATAAAAAAATAAAAAATGTACATGCTGGTAGAAATGAGGTAAAACGGATTAAAGTTTCCGGACACTAGAAGCGCCGCCTTTGGTTTAACTATTTGTTAGACCACCACGGATGGCAAAGGCAGATTAGCTTGTCGCCTGATCCTCACAAGGCAAATCTGTCTCTTTCTCCTGCGAATGACTGGGATGAGGGCCTGTTCGGGTGTCTGGAGTAAATCCCTCTCGTCCGACTCATTAAAGAAAAATTATTTGTCCAATTCAAGGTGAGTAATCGCTGTTCTGATGTCCAGAAGCTCTTTTCAGTCATAAGATATGGTAGCAGCAACATTATGTACAAAATAAGATACAAGCAATGCGAAAAAACAAACAAAATAGCACTTTTGGTTAAGAGCCAATACAATGGCAGCCATCCTCTTATTCAGAAAGACGTCAAAACTATGAAATAACACATATGGAATCGTGTAGTAACCAAAAAGTGTTAACCTCTCAGGGATCACTGGGGCGCTAGCGCCCCACTCCCGACACTACCAGGTGAAATGTGAGGCACCAAATTCAAAATCCAAAAGTTGAATTATTAAACATCCACCAATATACAAGTGTTCCATACTCATCAAAAGCTCTGTTTCTTGGCAATATCACAGCGTTGTCAGATTTCAAAAAGGCTTTACGGCGAAAGCACTACATTTGATTGTTTGAGGGCAGCACCTCAAATACTTTCTCATAGCCATGAATTCATTAGCCAGCGTGGCACACACATAACACATTTCACAGCAAAAACAAATCAATTACCTGTTGAAGAACTTCTGCTGAGGTCTTCCTAAGTGTCCAACGAAGACAATCCATGGTTCTTTTGTTAGAAAAAGTCATGTATTTTATTCATAAATCTCCATTTGGTTCGCGCGTTATAATCAGAAACTACAGCGTCCACACCTCCATTGNAAACACAGTGCGCGCTTCCCAAGAGCGCGCGCCCACTCCTATAGACTTCCAAAGAGGCACTTCCTTATTCCCTCTTCTTCTCTGCTCTAAAGCATCTGAACAGAATCAAAACACTTTCTCGAGACTGTGGACATCCAGAGGAAGCGATAGGTACTGCATTCATATGCCCTTTTATGGGCATTTTCATGAGGGAGGGGTTCCAAATGAGGCACTCTGTGAAAACCACTTTCTCCAGGACAGAAATTCCTCTGGGTTTTGCCTGCCATATCCGTTCTGTTTTACTCACAGACAAATGGTTAACAGTTTTACAAAATTCAGAGTGTTTCCTATCCAATGGTACCAAATATGTGCATATCCTATTTTCTGGGCCTGAATGGGAGGCATTTTACTTTGGGCACGCCAGGCTCTCCAAAACGGTCAAGTTGTGCAGTGATCCCTGAGAGGTTAAACAAATCAAAACATATTTTATATTAGAGATTCTTCAAAGTAGCCACCCTCTGCCTTGATGACAGCTTTGCACACTCAGCTATTTCACAGACACCGACGTCTTTCTTCCAGACAAACTTTACACCGTCTTTGCCTGCTTTGAGGATAATACATTGTCACCGACGCAGCCCGCTACCAAGAACTGTGGGCCCCCCCTCTTCCATGGCAGACGTGAGTAAGACATTTAAACGTGTTAACCCTCGCAAGGCTGCCGCCCCAGACGGCATCCCTAGCTGCGTCCTCAGAGCATGCGTAGACCAGCAGGCTGGTGTGTTTACGGACATATTAAATCTCTCCCTATCCCAGTCTGCTGTCCCCACATGCTTTAAGATGGCCACCATTGTTCCTGTACCCAAGAAGGCTAAGGTAACTGAACTAAATGACTATTGCCCCGTAGCACTCACTTCTGTCATCATGAAGTGCTTTGAGAGGCTAGTTAAGGATCATACCATCTCCACCTTACCTGTCACCCTAGATCCACTTCAATTTGCTTACCGCCCCAATAGATCCACAGACGATGCAATCGCTATAACACTGCACACTGCCCTATCCCATCTGGACAAGAGAAATACCTATGTAAGAATGCTGTTCATTGACTATAGCTCAGCATTCAACACCATAGTACCCTCCAATCTCATCATTAAGCTTGTGGCCCTGGGTCTCAACCCCGCCCTGTGCAACTGGGTCTTGGACTTCCTGACGGGCCGCCCCCAGGTGGTGAAGGTAGGAAACAACATCTCCACTTCGCTGATGCTTAACACTGGGGCCCCACAAAGGTGCGTGCTCAGCCCCCTCCTGTACTCCCTGTTCACCCACGACTGTGGGGCCATGCACGCCTCCAACTCAATCATCACGTTTGCAGACGACACAACAGTAGTAGGCTTGATTACCAACAACGACGAGACAGCCTACAGGGAAGAGGTGAGGGCACTCAGAGTATGGTGTCAGGAAAACAACCTCTCACTCAACGTCAACAAAACAAAGGAGATCATCGTGGACTTCAGGAAACAGCAGAGAGAGCACCCCCCTATCCACATCGATGGGACAGCAGTGGAGAAGGTGGAAAACTGAAATGGTCCACCCACACTGACAGTGTGGTGAAGAATGCGCAACAGTGCCTCTTTAACCTCAGGAGGCTGAAGAAATTGTCACCTAAAATCCTGACAAACTTTTACAGATGCACAAGTGAGAGCATCCTGTCGGGCTGCATCACCGCCTAGTACGGCAACTGCACCGCCCACAACCGCAATGGTCTCCGGACGGTGGTGTGGTCTGCACAACGCGCCACCGGGGGCAAACTACCTGCCCTCCAGGACACCTACAGCACCCGATGTCACAGGAAGGCCAAAAAGATCATCAAGGACAATAACCATCCGTGCCACTGCCTGTTCACCCTGCTACCATCAAGAAGGCGAGGTCAGTACAGGTGCATCAAAGTTGGGACCGAGAGACTGAAAAAGAGCTTCTATCTCAGGCCATCAGACAGTTAAACAGCCATCACTAACACAGAGAGGATGCTGCCTACATACAGACTTGACATCATTGTCCACTTTAATAAATTGATCACTAGTCACTTTAATAATGCCACTTGAATAATGTTTACATATCTTGCATTACTCATCTCACATGTATATACCCTATTTTATACCATCTATTGCATCTTGCCTATGCCACTCTGTCATTGCTCATCCATATATTTATATGTGTATATTCTTATTACATTCTTTTACTTAGATTTGTGTGTATTAGTTAGTTGTTGTGGAATTGTTAGATTGCATGTTAGATATTGCTGAACTGTCGGAACTAGAAGCACTAGCATTTCGCTATACTCTCAATAACATCTGCTAACCATGTGTGACCAATAAAATGTGATTTGATAAGAAGAAGAGATTTGCTTGGGCCAAGAAACACGAGCAATTGGTCTGATGAGTCCAAATTTGAGATTTTTAGTTCCAACCGCCATGTCTTTGTGAGACGCAGAGTAGGTGAATGGATGATCTCCGCATGTGTGGTTCCCACCGTGAAGCATGGAGGAGGAGGTGTGATGGTGTGGGGGTGCTCTGCTGGTGACACTGTCAGTGATGTATTTAGAATTTAAGGCACACTTTCTGCAGCAATACACCATCCCAGCTGGTTTGCGCTTAGTGGGACTATTGACAATGACCCAACACACCTCCAGGCTGTGTAAGGGATATTTGACCAAGAAAGAGAGTGATGGAGTGCTGCATCAGATGACCTGGCCTCCACAATCACCCGACCTCAACCCAATTGAGATGGTTTGGGATGAGTTGAACAGCAGAGGGAAGGAAAAGCAGCCAACAAGTGCTCAGCATATGTGGGAACTCCTTCAAAACTGTTGGAAAAGCATTCCAGGTGAAGCTGGATGAGAGAATGCCAAGAGTGTGCAAAGCTGTCATCAAGGAAAGGGGTGGCTACTTTGAAGAATCTAAAATCCCAAATATATTTTGATTTGTTTAACACTTTTCTTGGTTACTACATGATTTCATATGTGTTATGTCACAGTTTTGATGTCTTCACTATTATTCTACAATGTAGAAAATAGTAAAGAATTAAGAAAAACCCTTGAATGAGTAGGGTTGTCCAAACTTTTGACTGGTACTGTATATATTTTTTGCAATAGCTAGATAGTGCACTATCCACATTGCTCCTTTCTTCTCCTCTCCTTGAAGTGTTTTTCTCTGCCGATCACACAGGGGTCCACACAGTGATAGAAACACTCTGCCCAAGAAAGGACTCAGGTACCTACTGAATGGCCACTTAAGCACTGTCTGCCATGCTTAGCACCGTCCCTCTCTCTTTCTCTCTCTTTCCCTTTCTCACAGCTTCAGCTCATGCAATGCTGGTGTTGTTGTTATTATTTTTTGCACTTGGCACAATTTTGTGTTGCGCTTCAGTGTAAAGGCATGTCACCTTTCACTACTGTATGTGTAAAGTTGTCATGGTTTCACGTCATACGCACACCATTTTGGATTTCTGTTGACTGTCTGCTTGATTTGTGTGTTGCTCTCGGTTGCAGAAAAGTGCTTGTACATTATGTGAAATTTACTCGGGACATATTAATCCGTTGATCTTGGTAAAAATACAATCACCATATGATGAATCAAGTTCTGCCTAGTAAAGATTAAATTAGACTGTAAAAACCGCTCCAGTTTGCACCCTACTCACATAACCTTTACCCGCCGACCTATAACCTCTGTGTTTGGCACTGCAGGTATGCCCCATCACCCCAGCTGCGAGGTCATGAGGAGGCTGCGCGTGATTGGCTGCGCTCCCATTCACAGGGCGGGCTGCAGGACTTGACCAGTAACTCTCCCTTCTCACCTGGATCCAGCCTCACCTCACCCTCCGGGACACGCTTCAACTTTGGACAGCTCGGTATGACCTATAAACACCTTACAAGCCACTGTACTTGTATGTGTGTGTGTAAACTAACGTGTATAGTTGTGTCCCTTGTAGCGGGTAGCCCCACCACAGCTGCTCAGATAAACTTGGCCAGCCTCCGGAACAACAGTCTGACCAATCAAGACGTCACCTTTGACCCCTGTGGTGACACCCGCCTGAGGAACTCTTGCGTGTCATTGGACGAGAAGACTCGCACCATGAGTCGCTCTGGTTCCTTCAGAGATGGCTTTGAGGAGGGTGAGTAAAGAGAGAAGATGGAGGGAGGGAAGTTACAAGAGAGAGAGATGATTACTCATGATAAAATCTTAAATCCTTAGATGGACATGGCTCTGCCTGAGTGTGGACTGTAGCTACAGGGTTGGAGAGCCCTGGTCTAAAGAAATTATTAGAATTAGGTTTTACGGTTCTCTCTCTCCCACCTGAAAGCATCTCATGTATCGTGGGTTCCCTGCATTCTTTCGACAGTTCTGGTTGCGCTTCAGGAAGAACTTGAGGAAGAACCTGGAGGGAGAGGAGACAAGAAAACAGTCTAAGACTCATGCGTCAGTGCTTTTGGCTTCTGACTAAATAGAACTGCGTGGAATCAAGCAATGAGAGCAGCAATACACTCACGTGTGTGTGTGTGTGTGTATGTGTGTGTACATGCGTGTGTGTGCGTGTGTAGACACAAATACTTTGGTGCATGGGTCTCTATTGTGCACTATTATAGTCTAAAATCTCCACTATACTGGAACAGAGGGGAGAGAGGGAGAGGGAGAGAGAGGGAGAGAGAGAGAGAGAACCTAGTGACACCAAAACCAGTTGTAAATGCCCTCTGGATAAAGTGTATGTTACCTCATTAAGAATCCAGTCGATCCTCACACGCTCCCACAAAATTATATTATATCCTCTGTTGTGCCCTTTCTCTTGCTCTCTCTTTTCGATCCTCTCTTCTCAATTCCCTTCTTCCCTCCAGGGTTTAAAAAAACAGAATAATTACAGGGTCTTTATAATCAAAAAACATGAGGACATGCAGGAAACCGTATGTGTGTTGAGCGTGAGTGTGTGTGTGTGTGTCTCTACCCATGGGATTGGATTACTGTGTGTGTGTGTCTATGTGTTCATATTAGTTTGTTATGTGTGTGTGTGTTCATAGGTTTTCCTGTCATAGTTACTTTAGTGTTATTAAATGTGGACTGGGACATGAACAGTATACCTGCACACTTTGTTTAAGTTGCCCTATGTTGAGATGACTACACTTACACGCTGTGTCACTTGACCTAGAAATGTAGTTATTGTGTAACCCCCCCCGCCCACACACACACACACAGGATAAATCAGTGATGTCATAGATCGCCAGATTCAAATGGAACTCTTCTTTGACTGGAACTGAATTAAACTTGCAGGACAGTTTGCCTACCATTACATAGGCGGGGCGCCACCTTATTTTTTAGGCCTTTTGCGCCCCACCCGGAAAATAATCTAGGGAAAACCCTTCTCATGCGTAGACCTACTTCCTGGTCTCTTTTATGACATCATAGCCTAATCCTTCTCTATCTGATCCTATCCTTCTAGCCTGTAGACAGGAAACCACCGAATTAAATGGAACCCTGTTATATGCAGGAAACGCTCTTACGGCATTGTGTCTGGACTTTGATGTAAGATCAGAGACTGAGTCGTTAGTCAATAGGATAATGCCCACTCCCATCATAACCCTGTGCTGTACTGTGTGGAGGCTAGACACGCACACACACACTAACACGTACAGTATGCCGCTGTGTGTGGTAGTGTTATCTTTATAGGGCTGTTATTAGGACTTTCACCACCATGGCGGCTGGTCGAGTCAGGACAAGTGAGAGGAGGTGGATAATGGTAGGGTGACTTGTGGATGGAGCGAGGTGGGTGGTGGAAGATGGGATTTGCATCTTAGGGAGATTGTCGGGGCTCAAATGTATTATGGTGTGCAGTAGTTTTTCTAGATTAGATATCTTTCACATTTTTCCTTCTTTTGGTCACAAACATGCGGGTAAGTGTGAGTGAGTCTGGCGTGTGTGTGTTTACTACATCACCTGATGTGATGTGTGTAGTGTGTGTTGTTATGTACTGTACAGTTCTGAGGCCTCATCCCTCTATGTCCTGTGGCTTTGTCTCTGCAGTTCACGGCTCCTCCCTGTCTCTGGTCTCCAGTACCTCCTCTATCTACTCTACGGTGAGTACAAATGGTTTCAATTTTTTTATATAAAAACTTTCAGCGATTTAATATAGCTCCTAATGCTCTAATGGTAGAGCTGCCACTGCTCCACTAGTTTACTGCTTTACTGTATATGTAGCTATATGTTTATTACTGTTTATTAATATGTACTGTATATGTTTATTCATGAGTTGTAGTAGTCAATGTTTAATACCACATTACTACCACATATAAAGACCCCACTCAGAAATAACGAGGCCAGGTGGTCTAATGGATTTATGTTGATGTTAGGAAAGCTCATCTTAAATCAGCTCTTAAAGGTATAAAGTCACCAGAGTCCTTTATATGAGACAGAGGAGTAGGATAGAGTTTCTGCTTGACACTGATCTAATGTCAGTTTTGTGTTTCTCTTCCTAATGGTTAATGTTAGGATTTGGCTATGGTAAGCTGATGCTAGATCTGTGCTTAGGGGCAACTTTTATCCTTCACCTGAGATAGAGGGGTGGCTGCTCTTACTCAGATCCGGCCAGTCACGCCCACACACAGCCCAGCCAATCAGTAAAGGGTTTTTCTATTAGGGTGGCCCCTCCCCTACCCATTGACAGGGACACTCCCCGAAGCAGGTGTAGAGGCGGGTCTGTGTGGAGAAAGAGAGAGAAAGAAAGGAAAAGAGAGTGACTGAGCTCTCAGACAAGGTGGAACTACAGAGCAGGTCTGTGGCAGATAACTCAGGAGAGAGAGGAGTTACAGAAGCTGTCAAGATGATGGCCACTTTATCCATGACAGGAACGGTCACCGCTTGGGACATACGCACGGTAGGGATGGGATGGAGGAGAGGAGGATATTCCAGATTCAGACAGATTGGGGATTTGTTAATTTTCCACAACCATTTTGAGATTATTTTTGTCATGAAGATAATGATGATTCAGTGAGAAGGATGAGGATTCTATAGCAATTGTAGCTCCACCATGTGTTTTTGATCAACTGGTATTGACTTGGGGCACAGCGCAAGAAATACCTTCTCCTGTCAGTTTTGTTTTGTCTGGGAGGAATATGAGAGACAGGTCGGTTTGTGTGTCTTAGATTGGTTGGCTATGCCCTCAATTTATGCTTCAACCCCTAACCTTAACCATTAGGATGGAAATGCAAAACTGATCTTAGTGTCTAGGAGGCAACTGTGAATGACAGCTTTGTTTGTGTGTGTAGACACTGTGTTGACAGGTTGTACTTTGTTACCGCCCCCTCACACTTCTTCAGGTGCGCGAGAGTGAAACAAAGTACACACACACACACACAGCTTTGTTTTTGTGAGTTTTCTGGACTTTTTGGGGAGTAACATTTATTTTCAATAAAAAATATGATTTTCCCTAACTCCTAACCCTTAATCTGACCTTAACCCCTAACCCTAAACCTAACCCTTAATCTGACCTTAACCCTAACCTTAACCCCTAACCCTAACTCCTAACCTTAACACTAAACCTTAAGCCTAAAATAACTTTTTAACAAATTAAGGACATGAAAAATATGTGTTCTTGTTTTCCTACCTTGTCAGAACATTCTGGCTACCTGATAAAGTAGGAAGACATGTACACACACACACACACACACACACACACACACACACACACACACACACACACCATTATTAGTTCTAACAAGCAAACACATTACAGCGCCAGACAGACAGGCGGGACCAGGGGAAAAAACATTATTAATTGAAGTTTGTTATGTCACAATAACACGGCCACTACTAGTTTTTTATTTGGGTTGACATCAGGGCTTGCCTAGCAACCGCCCACACGATGCACAGCAAATCACAGGTAGACAATACAGAGATATGTAGGAGCAGAATAGGGTAGAATGTTATTTTGGTTTGAAAATTTACTGACTGGCTCTCTAAGTGGAGACTTTTACCTGTACATGTAAAAGGGGGTATTGTGTGTTATACGGTTTGTGATGGGTTGGTCTGTGTGCATGTATGCTTGTGCCATTGTGTGTGTATACAGTTTATACTGTATGCGTGCAAGTGTGTGTGGGCATGAGGCCATATATGTCTGCTTGTGTGTATGTGGTTTCCCAAGCTCTCCTGTGTTACCATTGTTCAGAGTGGAGTGCAGGGAGACAATACCTCTCAGCAGAGACACACACACACTCTGCCTCCTCCCACCAACACACTCTAAACACCTCCCAGGAGCATATATCTCTGCTTTCCAGACCCATTACACCAGACATCTCTAATCACCATGTCTCTGTAACTTATAAATCATCAGGGAGTTTGAACTAGATCAAATATACAGAGCCTGAAGACAGTGTTCTGGAGCCATGCTGGGCTGGTGTAGTCTGGTAGCCCTAGGTGTTGTAGAATTATAACAACTATCACACCTCCCTCTTCCCTCCCTTCCAGGCCTGGCTGGAATAATGCTGCTTTCTTTCTTTCAATCGATAGATCATCTAATCATTCTCTCATTTTGTTTTCACAGACTGAAGAGAAATCCCAGTCAGAGGTAAGACTTGAACTCCCTTTCACCTTCTTTATAAAGAAATGCACTCTTTCCCCCTTTCTTCGTTCTCTCTTTCTTGTTGTTCTCTTTCCCTCTCTCTGTATTCATATGACATGTTGGAACATATTCAGTATTGTATCTAGTTACATGTATAATTGTTCCTTTATTTAACTAGGCAAGTCAGTTAAGAACAAATTCTTATTTTCAATGACGGCCTAGGAACAGTGGCTTAACTGCCTTGTTCAGGGGCAGAACGACAGATATTTACCTTGTCAGCTCAGGGATTCGATCTTGCAACCTTTCGGTTACTAGTCTAACGCTCTAACCACTAGGCTACCTGCCGCCCCAGGTATGCGTTGTGGGTGACCATGTGACAACAAGCCCTTGTTCCGGACACCTGTGTGCTCCTTTATAAAGCCATGACTTGCTTCTTCCTTTCCCTGACCTCTTTCTATCAGAGGGTAGATTTTCCCTTGTATTGTCACACCTACAAAACTTTCTCAGCCTGTCAAACCTTCTCAGCCTGTTGTGTGTTTTGGTGGTGTTGTGTTTTGGTGATGTGTTTTGATGTGTGTGTTTTATTTTTAGATCCGTAAACTGCGTAGAGAGCTGGATGCCTCCCAGGAAAAAGTCTCTGCCCTGACGACACAGCTGAGTGCTAATGTAAGTACAACAGGAGGGAAACCTAGCTACACACACAGATGTGGAAACATACGGCTACACAAACATACAGAAACTAATGTGTAAACACCAAGGCTGTTGCGGTGACTTCCTTACATGGAAAAAATTACTTAGAAACGCACAAAAGCACACTTTTGACGAAAAATACGAAAGTGTAGTCTCTACCTGCAGCTGCTGCTAGCAAGGAAAATGGCGGTGAAGGACAGCCTGATGACCCAGTTCTAAATGAGATTCGCAAAATGAACAAAAATCTTGAAGAGAAAATTGCGAAAGTGGGCGAAAAACAAAAAGTGTGTACTCTCGACAACCAAGTTACAAACGCAGAAGAGAGGATATCAACCTTGGAGGACAAGAACACCTGTCTAAACGACTCTGTTGAAATAATGGAGACTGTGATCGAAAATACTTTAATACCAGGAAAATTGCAGTCGGAGAAACACACTTAAAATCAGAGTGGTTCCCGAAATCCACATAAATACGGAGGATTGTGTAAAATACGTTTTACGCAACATATTTGATAACACACCGGAGGATGTTAACAACATGCCCATCGAGAGAACACATTGGACACTGACGACGCTGCACCCAGGACCAGCCCCACGCAACCCCCGGCCTATCCTGGTGAAATTCTTACCGTACACCGACAGGGAGAAGGTCTGGTTCAGAGCAAAAGAGCTCAGGACTTTTCACTCGAAAGTGACAAAGGTGGACTTTTTCCCCTGACTTTTCCAAAATTCAGGACAAGACAAATGCGTTCACGGAGGTGAGGCATATGTGCATGAAACGGGGACTAAAATACTCGTTGCAATATCCTGCCGTGTTCTGGGTTACTATGAGAGGATCACTACGTCGTTTCACAGACCCAAAGGAGACAAAGAAGTGTGTCGCCGACGTCAATGAGGCCGAACAAATTGAGTAGCGTGGTAGGCTATGTAAGATCCGCATGTAGGCGGTGGTTCATCACGGATGGACAACCATTTTTCTATAAGGTGATAGGAGAATTTCCTATGTTGTAAGTAACAGTCTCATTGAGTGTTTATGCTGCCTATAATTTATCTTTCTGGTTTACAGTTGATATCATTATATTACTAGATTAAGCAGGATTTAAGTCCAAGCATATCATTCGGTTTTATATGGTTATAGTGGGGATAAACATAAATATATTATTTTAAGTTTTCACTCTTATAACAACAATAATGGGTCAATCCTAACAGCATTTCTCTGGTAAATCGAACAAAAACCAAATACGAGCTGAATACTTTATTCAGTAAAAAAGCGGAATATTCCCTGTACAGGCTAAAGCAGAGATGGTACGAATCAATCAAATGAATTTATAAAGCCCTTCTTACATCAGCTGATGTCACAAAGTGCTGTACAGAAACCCAGCCTAAAACCACAAACAGCAAGCAATGCAGGTGTAGAAGCATGGTGGCTAGGAAAAACTCCCTAGAAAAGCCAGAACCTAGGAAGAAACCTAGAGAGGAACCAGGCTATGAGGGGTGGCCAGTCCTCTTCTGGCTGTGCCGGGTGGAGATTATAACAGAACATGGCCAAGATGTTCAAATGTTCATAGAGGACCAGCAGGGTCAAATAATAATAATCACTGTGGTTGTAGAGGGTGCAACAGGTCAGCACCTCAGGAGTAAATGTCAGTTGGCTTTTCATAGCCGATCATTCAGAGTATCTCTACCGCTCCTGCTGTCTCTAGAGAGTTGAAAACAGCAGGTATGGGACAGGTAGCACGTCCGGTGAACAGGTCAGGGTTCCATAGCCGCAGGCAGAACAGTTGAAACTGGAGCAGCAGCACGACCAGGTGGACTGGGGACAGCAAGGATTCATCAGGCCAGGTAGTCCTGAGGCATGGTCCTGGGGCTCAGGTCCTCCGAGAGAAAGAAAGAAAGAAAGAAAGAAAGAAAGAAAGAAAGGAGAGAAAAAGAGAGAGAATTAGAGAGAGCATACATAAATTCACACAGGACACCAGATAAGACAGGAGAAATACTCCAGATTTAACAGACTGACCCTAGCCCCCCAACACAATTGCAGCATAAATACTGGAGGCTGAGACAGGAGGGGTCGGGAGACACTGTGGCCCCGTCCGACGATACCCCCGGACAGGTCCAAACAGGCAGGATATATCCCCACACCACTAGAGGGATAGAGCACAGCCCGCACACCACTAGAGGGATATCTTCAACCACCAACTTACCATCCTGAGACAAGGCCAAGTATAGCCCACAAAGATCTCCGCCATGGCACAACCCAAGGGGGGGCGCCAACCCGGACAGGAAGATCACGTCAGTGACTCAACCCACTCAAGTGACGCACCCCTCCTAGGGATGGCATGGAAGAGCACCAGTAAGCCAGTGACTCAGCCCCTGTAATAGGGTTAGAGGCAGAGAATCCCAGTGGAGAGAGGTGAACCGGCCAGGCAGAGACAGCAAGGGCTGTTCGTTGCTCCACTGCTTTTCCGTTCACCTTCACACTCCTGGGCCAGACTACACTCAATCATAGAACCTTCTGAATAGATGAGTCTTCAATAAAGACTTAAAGGTTGAGACCGAGTCTGCGTCTCTCACATGGATAGGCAGACCATTCCATAAAAATTTAGCTCTATAGGAGAAAGCCCTGCCTCCAGCTGTTTTCTTAGAAATTCTAGGGACAGTAAGGAGGCCTGCGCCTTGTGACCGTAGCGTACGTGTAGGTATGTACGGCAGGACCAAATCGGAAAGATGGGTAGGAGCAAGCCCATGTAATGCTTTGTAGGTTAGCAGTAAAACCTTGAAATCAGCTCTTGCCTTAACAGGAAGCCAGTGTAGAGAGGCTAGCACTGGAGTAATAGGATCAAATGTTTTGGTTCTAGCAGCCGTGTTTAGCACTACCTGAAGTTTATTTAGTGCTTTATCCGGGTAGCCGGAAAGTAGAGCATTGCAGTAGTCTAACCTAGAAGGGACAAAAGCATAGATTCATTTTTCTGCATCATTTTTGCACAGAAGGTTTCAGATTTTTGCAATGTTACGTAGATGGAAAAAAGCTGTCCTTGAAACAGTCTTGATATGTTCGTCAAAAGAGAGATCAGGGTCCAGAGTAACGGCAAGGTTCTTCACAGTTTTATTTGAGACGACTGTACAACCATCAAGATTAATCATCAGATTCAACAGAAGATCTCTTTGTTTCTTGGGACCTAGAACTAGCATCTCTGTTTTGTCCGAGTTTAAAAGTAGAACATTTGCCGCCATCCACTTCCTTATGACTGAAACACAGGCTTCCAGGGAGGGCAATTTTGGGGCTTCACCATCATGTGTAATCGAAATGTACAGCTGTGTGTCGTCCGCATAGCAGTGAAAGTTAACATTATGTTTCCAAATGACATCACCAAGAGGTAAAATATATAGTGAAAACAATAGTGGTCCTAAAACAGAGCCTTGAGGAACACCAAAATTTGCAGTTGATTTGTCAGAGGACAAACCATCCACAGAGACAAACTGATATCTTTCCGACAGATAAGATCTAAACCAGGCCAGAACTTGTCCGTGTAGATCAATTTTGGTTTCCAATCTCTCCAAAAGAATGTGGTGATCAATGGTATCAAAAGCAGCACTAAGGTCTAGGAACACGAGGACAGATGCAGAGCCTCGGTCTGACGCCATTAAAAGGTCATTTACCACCTTCACAAGTGCAGTCTCAGTGCTATGATGGGGTCTAAAACCAGACTGAAGCGTTTCGTATACATTGTTTGTCTTCAGGAAGGCAGTGAGTTGCTGCGCAACAGCTTTTTCTAAAATGTTTGAGAGGAATGGGAGATTCGATATAGGCCGATTAGTTTTTTATATTTTCTGGGTCAAGGTTTGGCTTTTTCAAGAGAGGCTTTATTACTGCCACTTTTAGTGAGTTTGGTACACATCTGGTGGATAGAGAGCTGTTTATTATGTTCAACATAGGAGGGCCAAGCACAGAAAGAAGCTCTTTCAGTAGTTTAGTGTGAATAGGGTCCAGTATGCAGCTTGAAGGTTTAGAGGCCATGATTATTTTCATCAATGTGTCAAGAGATATAGTATTACAAAACTTGAGTGTCTCCCTTAATCCTAGGTCCTGGCAGAGTTGTGCAGACTCAGGATAACTGAGCTTTGGAGGAATATGCAGATTTAAAGAGGAGTCCGTAATTTGCTTTCTAAGGATCATGATCTTTTCCTCAAAGTTCATGAATTTATCACTACTGAAGTGAAAGCCATCCTCTCTTTTTAGTTAGCTTTGCGACAGTATCAAAAATAAATGTAGGATTGTTCTTATTTTCCTCAATTGAGTTGGAAAAATAGGATGATCGAGCAGCAGTGAGGGCTCTTCGATACTGCACGGTACTGTCTTTCCAAGCTAGTCGGAAGACTTCCAGTTTGGTGTAGCACCATTTCCGTTCCAATTTTCTGGAAGCTTGCTTCAGAACTCGGGTATTTTCTGTATACCAGGGAGCTAGTTTCTTATGACAAATGTTTTTTGTTTTTAGGGGTGCGACTGCATCTAGGGTATTGCGCAAGGTTAAGTTGAGTTCCTCAGTTAGGTGGTTAAATGATTTTTGTACTCTGATGTCCTTGGGTAGGTGGAGGGAGTCTGGAAGGGAATCTAGGAATCTTTGGGTTGTCCAAGAATTTATAGCACGGCTTTTGATGATCCTTGGTTGGGGTCTGAGCAGATTATTTGTTGCGATTGCAAACGTAATATGGTGGTCCGATAGTCCAGGATTATGAGGAAAAACATTAAGATCCACAACATTTATTCCACGGGACAAAACTAGGTCCAGAGTATGACTGTGGCAGTGAGCCCTTTGGAGTGGGTCTCACAAAAGCCCTTTGGAGTGGGTCTGTGGACTTTTCCATGTGAATATTAAAGTCACCAAACATTTGAATATTATCTGCCATGACTACAAGGTCCGATAGGAATTCAGGGAACTCAGTGAGGAACGCTGTATATGGCCAAGGAGGCCTGTAAACAGTAGCTATAAAAAGTGATTGAGTAGGCTGCATAGATTTCATGACTAGAAGCTCAAAGCTTTTTTGTAAATTGAAATTTGCTATCGTAAATGTTAGCAACACCTCCGCCTTTGCTTGATGCTCGGGGGATATGGTTACTAGTGTAACCAGGAGGTGAGGCCTCATTTAACACAGTAAATTCATCAGGCTTAAGCCATGTTTCAGTCAGGCCAATCACATCAAGATTATGATCAGTGATTAGTTCATTGACTATAACTGCCTTGGAAGTGAGGGCTCTAACATTAAGTAGCCCTATTTTGAGATGTGAGGTATCACAATCTCTTTCAATAATGGCAGGAATGGAGGTCTTTATTCTAGTGAGATTGCTAAGGCGAACACCGCCATGTTTAGTTTTGCCCAACCTAGGTCGAGGCACAGACACAGTCTCAATGGGGATAGATGAGCTGACTACACTGACTGTGCTAGTGGCAGGCTCTACTAAGCTGGCAAGCTGGCTAACAGCCTGCTGCCTGGCCTGCACCCTATCTCATTGTGGAGCTAGGGGAGTTAGAGCCCTGTCTATGTTTGTAGATAAGATGAGAGCACCCCTCCAACTAGGATGGAGTCCTTCACTCCTCAACAGGCCAGGCTTGGTCCTGTTTGTGGGTGAGTCCCAGAAAGAGGGCCAATTATCTACAAATTCTATATTTTGGGAGGGGCAGAAAACCAGCGATTGAGTTGTGAGACTCTGCAGTAGAGCTCATCACTCCCACTAACTGGGAAGTAATCAGGTGAAAAGGCAGGAAAACTGTTGGCCAGTCAACTGAAATCTAGAGAAACTCATCGGCATGAAGGTGGAATCAGAAATAAGGCGGGCAAGCTGATTACCAATCATAAAGAAATAAGCAATATATTTCGAGACTTCTATCAGGAACTTTATACTTCAGACGGTCCTTTAGATATGCAGTTTCACTCAGGTTGAAACTGAGTGAAAAACATGGTTGTTGTGGATCTTGTTTCGAAGCCAAACCAAACGAAATTGACAATGCTGGTAATGATTATTTCAACGCATTTAAGACGTGGCATGTAGAACACATAGCCAATAGCCTACCACATATTACGCATGGTAGAAAAATTTTAAAAAACATATTTAAGTTGTCTTTGGAATATAATTGGTCTACTCCAAAATTAAATAAACTCTAGTAATTTTGTTTGAGTGTGGAATGTATTATTATACTTACTGGATGGACTGGTTACCTTATGCTATGCTCCAACCTTTATATCCATGAGTCTGGAAGAGAACATATACAGTTGAAGTCGGAAGTTTACATACACTTAGATTGGAGTCATTAAAACTCATTTTTCAACCACTCCACAAATTTCTTGTTAACAAACTATAGTTTTGGCAAGTTGGTTAGGACATCTACTTTGTGCATGACACAAGTCATTTTTCCAACAATTGTTTACAGACAGATTATTTCACTTATAATTCACTGTATCACAATTCCAGTGGGTCAGAAGTTTACATACACTAAATTGACTGTGCCTTTAAACAGCTTGGAAAATTCTAGAAAATTCTGTAATGGCTTTAGAAGCTTCTGAAAGGCTAATTGACATCATATGAGTCAATTGGAGGTGTACCTGTGGATGTATTTCAAGGCCTACCTTCAAACTCAGTGCCTCTTTGCTTGACATCATGGGAAAATCAGGCTGGCTGATTGGAAATTGCTCCCAAGGATGAACCAGACTTGTGGAGGTCTCAATTTTTTTTCTGAGGTTTTGGCTAATTTCTTTGATTTTCCCATGATGTCAAGCAAAGAGGCACTGAGTTTGAAGGTAGGCCTTGAAATACATCCACAGGTACACCTCCAATTGACTCAAATTATGTCAATTAGCCTATCAGAAGCTTCTAAAGCCATAATCTGTCTGTAAACAATTGTTGGAAAAATGACTTGTGTCATGCACAAAGTAGACTTGCCAAAACTATAGTTTGTTAACATGAAATTTGTGGAGTGGTTGAAAAACGAGTTTTAATGACTCCAACCTAAGTGTATGTAAACTTCCGACTTCAGCTGTATATACTAGGCGGTGTCAGAGGAAGGCCTCTGAAAAATTGTCAAAGACTCCAGTCACCCAAATCATAGACTGTTCTCTCTGCTACCGCACGGCAAGCGGTACCAGAGCATCAAGTCTTGGTCTAAAGGCTCCTCAACAGCTTCTACCCCCAAGACTGCTGAACAATTAATCAAATGGCCACCCGGACTATTTACATTGACCCCAGCTTTGTTTATACACTGCTGCTACTTGCTGTTTATTATCTGTGCACAGTCACTTTACCTCTACCTACCGGCACCCCCTGTATATAGCCTCGTTATTGTTCTTTTTTTCTTTTTTTTCCTTTATTTTATTTAGTAAATATTTTCTTAACTCTATTTCTTGAACTCCATTGTTGGTTAGGGGCTTGTAAGTAAGCCTTTCACAGTAAGGTCTACACCTGTTGTATTCGGCGCATGTGACATACAGTTTGATTTGTAGACGCATATCTAGCTGCAAAGCCCCTCACGTGATAAGGGCAGCTCCGATACTTGAATCGTGTGTCAGTCGGCACATCTGCTACACGCTAGTACACCAACCAACTCCCTGCATGTTCAGAGGTGTACATACGTTTTTATTGACCAGCGTGTAGTGCAGGGGTTAACTACACAGAGCATCCTAGACAGAGGAGATTAAACGTTCTTAGGTGATGAAGGTCTACACACAGTGGTCTACAATTATTCTTTTTGGGAGGGGGGTAAAAAGAGTGATGTCATGTTTGGGTTTCAGGCGAGGCCATTGTGGCTGTGTTAACCGTCAGTATACGTTCAATGAGAGCTTTTCTCACACTGCTCAAAGCCAGTCTTGTAGTCTATGTTTAGCTGCAGTATCTCAACTCATAGTTGTTCAAGGTCTCTGGCTCTAACTTGTCTCTCTTTTTTATCACAATTGGGAGGAGTCTATCGTCACCCAGATACCACTTCTCTCTGTCTCCTCACTGTCTCTCCGTCCCTCGCATTCCCCTTCAACCCTCCACGCATTCTCTCTCCACCCACCCACCCAGACACTCTGTCTTAGTTCTTAGACACTGGAGAGAATAGACACAGTTCATGTGTAGGGGAAAAGAGGTACTCAAGAGCCACAGAGTCAATGCTGTAGCTTTAGCATTGTTAGCATCCAGCCTTCCTAGCCATGGCGTCCAGCAGACCATACCCCAGAGCGGACACAGAGGGCATCTGGCTCCCCCTGAACCACTACCCTTCCAGGAGGAGAAGCCATCCGGCACCGCCACTCAGAGGGGACCTGGGAGACCCTGTCGACCAAAGCTCTAGTGTGGACACATCTATTAGAGAGGTGTGAGAGGATTTAAGCCAGATTTAGAGGATTTCTTGTGCCGCCTTTTGAGACATTTGAAGTTGTGCGACTGACAGAGTTGGTTATTATGATATGTAGCGTTTGCTGTTTTTCACTTTTTGCTTTGACTTCTAGTTTTTAATTGGAATGTAGGCTAATCAATGCACTGAATAAGCTGTTGGTTTTGAGATCTTGTAACTGCTGTTATTCGGCTTGGATTCCTGGCAGTTGCTTTTGTCTTATCTGCTACTAGCTCTGTCCTTGAAGCAGGTCATCTGGGAGTACAGCTACTGTTGCGCTCATCACTCTCATGCTTTGACAATAACCGCTTCTGAAGGATCTTTGGCCATCCAATCTAAGTTGAACTATAATATAACCTCTTTGAACCTATAAGTATAATTTATAAACTGGGTGGGTCGAGCCCTGAATGCTGATTGGCTGACAGCCGTGATATATCAGACCGTATACCACGGGTATGACAAAACATGTATTTTTACTGCTCTAGTTACGTTGGTAACCAGTTTATAATAGCAATAAGGCACCTCGGGGGTTTGTGATATATGGCCAATATACCACGGCTAAGGGTTGTGTCCAGCCTAAGAACAGCCCTTAGCCGTGGTATATTGGCTATATACTGTACCACACCTCTTCTGGCCTTATTGCTTAAGTATAGTTTGACATATTCTAAACTGTGTTATTACCCTGTGCAGGCTCATCTGGTGGCAGCGTTTGAACAGAGCCTGGGTAACATGACCATCAGACTGAAGAGTCTCACTATGACCGCTGAGCACAAGGTGAGGCATGACACAGCATAACATGACATAATTTAAGGCAGAAGGAAAACCAAAATATAGAAATGTGATCATGTATATGAATTTTAGATATATGAATGTTAGTTGCATGTTGTTGTGATGTTCTAAATGTGTTTTCCCTGCAGGACTGTGAGCTGAATGAGCTGAGGAAGAACATTGAGCTGCTGAAGAAACAGAACAACGTGGCCCAGGCCGCCATCAACGGAGTCATCAACACACCTGAATTCACCTGCAAACAGAACAGGACAGGTAAGGAGAACCGGACCACAACCATAGCAATAACACCAACAACCTCTTACAGTACCTTAAAGGTACAGTAGACTCAGATAAATGATGTTTCCACGAGCAGCACCACAGCACCACAGATCCACTATATATTCAAATTAGTGGATTTGGCTATTTCAGCCACTCCCGTTGCTGACAGTTGTATAAAATCGAGCACACAGCCATGCTATCTCCATAGACAAACATTGTCAGTAGAATGGCCGGTACTGAAGAGCTCAGTGACTTTCAACGTGGCACCGTCATAGGATGCCACCTTTCCAACAAGTCAGTTCGTCAAATTTCTGCCCCGCTAGAGCTGCCCTGATCAACTGTAAGTGCTGTTATTGTGAAGTGGAAACATCTAGGAGCAACAACGTCTCAACAGCGAAGTGGTAGACCACACAAGCTCACAGTGCTGATGCGCGTTGCGAGTCAAATTTGTCTGTCCACCATTGCAACACTCACTACCGAGTTCCAAACTGCCTCTGGAAGCAACATCAGCACAATAACGGTTTGTCGGGAGCTTCATGAAATGGGTTTCCATGGCCGAGCAGCCGCACACAAGGCTAAGATCACCATGCGCAATGCCAAGCGTCGGCTGGAGTGGTATAACGCTCGCCGCCATTGGACTCTGGAGCAGTGGAAACGCGTTCTCTGGAGTGATGAATCACACTTCATCATCTGAAAGTCCGACGGACGAATCTGGGTTTGGCGGATGCCAGGAGAACACTACCTGCCCCAATGCATAGTGCCAACTGTAAAGTTTGGTCGAGGAAGAATAATGGTCTGGGGCTGTTTTTCATGGTTCGAGCTAGGCCCCTTAGTTCCAGTGAAGGGAAATATTAACGCTACAGCATACAATGACATTCTAGATGATTCTGTGCTTCCAACTTTGTAGCAACAATTTGGGGAAGGCCCTTTCCTGTTTCAGCATTAAAATGCCCCCGTACACAAAGTGAGGTCCATACAGAAATGGTTTGTCGAGATCGATGTGGAAGAACTTGACTGGCCTGCACAGAGCCCTGACATCAACCCCATCGAACACATTTGGGATGAATTGGAACGCTAACTGCGAGCCAGGCCTAACATCAGTGCCTGACCTCACTAATGCTCGTGGCTGAATAGAAGCAAGTCCCCGCAGCAATGTTCCAAAATCTAATGGAATGCCTTCCCAGAAGAATGTAGGCTGTTATAGCAGCAAAGGGGGGACCAACTCCATATTAATGTTCATGAATTTGGACGATGTTCGTCGAGCATGAGATGAGATGTTCCACATACTTTTGGCCATGTTGTGTATTATGATGAGTGAGATGCAAGACTTCTACGGGACCAAAACAGCAGAGAAGTTAAGCCTCGCACTTCAACGCTCTTGAGCGGATGGTCAGGTGGCCGGAACATAATTACAAATCATTTGTAGATTGCAAATTGACCGCAAGAAGCCCAAACATATAATATTTGACTAAAACATAATATTTTCAAACCTAGCTTACATTTGTATACGATCACAGATACAGTGCATTCGGAAAGTATTCAGACCCCTTGACTTTTTCCTCATCAATCTACACACAATACCCCATAATGACAAAGCTAAAGTTATTACAAATAAAAAGCTGAAATATCACATTTACATAGTATTCAGACCCTTTACTCAGTACTTTGTTGAAGCACCTTTGGCAGCGATTACAGACTTGAGTCTTCTTGGGTACAACGCTAAAAGCTTGGCACACCTGTATTTGGGGAGTTTCTCCCATTATTCTCTGCAGATTCTCTCAAGCTCTGTCAGGTTGAATGGGGAGTGTCGCTGCACAGCTATTTTCAGGTCTCTCCAGAGATATTCGATCGGGTTCAAGACCAGGGTCTGGCTGGGCCACTCAAGGATATTCAGACACTTGTCCCGAAGCCACTCCTATATTGTCTTGGCTGTGTGCTTATGGTCGTTGTCCTGTTGCAAGGTGAACCCGCACCCCAGTCTGAGGTCCTGAGCGCTCTGGAGCAGGTTTTCATCAAGGATCTCTCTGTACTATGCTTTATTCATCTTTCCCTTGATCCTGACTAGTCTCCCAGTCCCTGCTGCTGAAAAACATCCCCACAGCTTGATGCTGCAACCACCATGCTTCACCGTAGGGATCGATGTGACGCTTGGCATTCAGACCAAAGAGTTCAATCTTGGTTTCATCAGATCAGAGAATCTTGTTTCTCATGGTCTGAGAGTTCTTTAGGTGCCTTTTGGCAAACTCCAAGCGTGCTGTCATGTGCCTTTTACTGAGGAGTGGCTTCCGTCTGGCCACTCTACCATAAAGGCCTGATTGGTGGAGTGCTGCAGAGATGGTTGTCCTTCTGGGAGGTTCTCCCATCTCTACAGAGCTCCTTCAAAGTGACCATTGGGTTCTTGGTCAACTCCCTGATCAAGGCCCTTCTCCCCCGACTGCTATGTTTGGCCGGGCGGCCAGCCTTTCCAAATCATGTCCAATCAATTGAATTGACAAATGGTGGACTCCAATCAAGTTGTAGAAACATCTCAAGGATGATCAATGGAAACAGGATGCACCTGAGCTCAACTTCGAGTCTCATAGCAAAGGGTCTGAATACTTATGTAAATAAAGTATCCGTTTTTTATTTGTAATACATTTTCAAAAATTTCTAAAAACCTGTTTCGCTTTGTCATTATGGGGTATTGTGTGTAGATTGAGGTAAAAATAGTTATTTCATCCATTTTAGAATAATGGCTGTAACGTAACAAAATGTGGAAAAAGTAAAGGGGTCTGAATACTTTCCGAATGCACTGTATCTCTCTATTATACG
Source organism: Hucho hucho (assembly GCA_003317085.1). NCBI lineage: Eukaryota > Metazoa > Chordata > Actinopteri > Salmoniformes > Salmonidae > Hucho > Hucho hucho. The sequence continues at coordinate 904,113 of QNTS01000012.1, read as the reverse complement.
TGGGAATACTTTAGAGCAGATTTCCAAAATGAAAATCACTTGGAGATGATTTTCTGGTACTGTATTTTTACAGTCTTTTATGTCCCAAACTTGCTCAGAAAACTTGGGGGCCCAAATAAAATCACCCACGCCCCACAAGTTGGGGAACCCTGCACAATGCTCTTTATTTTATGCATCTACATCATATCACTGACTTTACCTTGAAGCTTACACCTGGCAAGGGAAAAGGTGAACTTATAGACTTCCCCCAATGCTGTGATACTGTATTATTTCTGAGTCTTTAAAACAAGTCTCTCTCTCTCTCTCTCAACCTCCCCCCTCTCCTCCCCTCTTTCTCAGGTTCTTTCTCAGGTGGTGGTGGTAGTAATGGCAGCCCCCTGCAGCAGCAGCAGCCAGACCTACGGATGAGGAGACAGCATTCGTCAGACAGCGTCAGCAGCATTGCCAGTGCAACCAGCCACTCCAGTGTGGGATCCAACATGGACGCCGACGCTAAGAACAAGAAGAAGAACAAGAAGAACTGGGTATGTACTTTCGTAGACATGCACAAGTGCACGCTCACACATACACATTACACACACACGCACACACACAGACACACACACTGGAACTGATCACTCACTAACACACAACAAACAGCACACAAAAACAAATCTTACTCCAAATGAAATCTAACAACTTGTATTTAGGTTTGTCTCTGTCTCACTTGTTTCGTCTCTCTATATATGTATTTATGTGTTTGTAACTCACACGCTGGTGTCTCTTTCTCAGGCATCTTGCACAGGGGCCAAGGGGAATGCAATGCAATTAGCTTTCCTTGTCGACTCAGTTACTGTTCAAAAATAGTTTACTGTATAGGGAATAGTAATTTGGTATGTTATTTGTATGTAATTTGGTATGTTACCTAGATCTACAACTGAAGAGGTTTTGTGAAATAGAGAAATGTAGAACATATTCGAATATTTTCAATTTCCTGTTGATAAAGGAAGTTAACGTTGTTCCATTTCTTGTTGTGTTCCCTCTTGCTCCTTGTTGCTGACAGATCGTGTCTTGCACAGGAGGACAGGTTGAAGATGATGATGTATGCATCCTATTTGTGTTTAGGTTACTATAGATGCTTTTAGGCTGTGTGCCTTTATGGTAATATCTGTAGGCAACAAGTGATCAACCTGAAAGCTTTCGTGTCATGTAATTGTATGTGTACCGCTTCAAACATGCTAGATGGAAACAGCTACGCTTGAGACTCTAAAGATACTATTAGACTCTGTTTTGTTGCCTACATCTACAGTATCTTGATAAGCTGATTGTTGCTGTAAGAGCTGCTTTCATACCCAGTGTGTCACTGCTGTAGTGTCTGTAGCAAATCTATCTCCTTAGTCCATCCTCCACAATTCCAATAACATTTCAGAAATTGTATTACATTCCAATAGAGGAATTTGGTTTCCAACAGGATTTAAAATGGAATTGAGCCCCACTCTAATTGCTTGATGGTATTGGCTGCTATTGAACCTGTCTAGACCCTAGTGATTTGTGTTCCTATCCTCTTTTCCCATAGATGCAATAACATTGAAGTGACCCTGTATAAAGCTGGTTTTCACTTTGAATTTCTATATTTGTAGCTCTATAGATTCATCATAGAATACTCCTGTCCCAATCCAAGGACTTTGTGAGAAGGTGTAGATGGGTGTACTGTCTATATGCAGTTTCAACAAGCAAAGGTCACGTGACATGTTTAAGATCTAGTGATAATAAGCTATTCTCAGAGAGCCCATGGTTCTCACGTGCTTTTTGCACAGACAACAGGTGGTCCTTTGATAATATGCGGATTGGATAAGCCATATGTGGTAGGGTGTAGTATGTAGGGTGTATGTGGGCTGTCTGTGAGGTATCATGGTAAGAAGGGTAGTGGACCGTAAATGAGCCTCCTACTAGAAGGACATCAGTCTGCACCAGTGTGGGTTGAAGCAAATGGACTCAGTATCTTACAGCGCAGAACAGTTGTATTCCTATTCAAGGCGATACATTCTATTTTAATTGCCTTCCATTCTGTACCCTGTTCAGAGATTCTAATGACACAAGTTCTAGAAATGTAGATTGCGCTCCCGATTCCTAAGATTTGATTTTTGATATTCCTTAGAGCATTTACCACAGTACACTTTCTGTAGCCTCCAATGAACGCTGGCTATGTCCCTACCACTAACACACTCACACACTCCCCACTGAACCTGTGCTGTTTTGTGTCTCTCTCTCTCTCTCTCTCTCTCTGTCTTCCTCTGTGCTATCGCTTCATATGGCAGGTCTATGAGGTAAGAGTGGGTAAAAATAAAAAAAAACAAAAGGCAGCTTAACCTCAAGCTAACCTTGACCTAACCCCTTGCACTCTGTAGGTTACTAACACAATCCCTCTCCTTCCTCTCCTGTCCTCAATCATCCCTCTGCTTTCTTCTCCAGTTGTGCTCTTTATCCTGATTCCTTTCCTGATGTGACTTTGAGTCTGCTCTGAAACAAAAACTTAATACAAGGCTCAATTATAATGCAACCATTTCAAAGTAATCGTGTAGCAAACATACTATACCATTTTAGCTGTACATTAAAGTTACATGAAACTGATAGTCTCCACGACAACCTTAGGTGCTCTTTTCTAGTCCTATTCACTGCAGTGTATTTATTTCTCTCTACAGTTTACAGTGCATTATACAGTTATACACACACAGAGGTGAGGCTAATGGACTGGATGTCTGTAACCACACACACAAACATACACAATAACCACCTGACAGTAACCACCTGACACTCATTCATTTGTGTTTAGAGCATAAGCTCAAGTCACGGCCTCCCTATAGCACTAGTCCTTTCCCTTTGCTTCTCCTTCCCTTCTTCTCTCTTTTCTTGATCTATTTCTCACTTACTCAGGCACTCCCTCACAGCTGCCTTCCTCCGCTTTCCTCCTGCTTTCCCTTGCTCCCCGTCTGTTTTGGGAGTGTATCCTCACACTTCTCTCTTCCACACATAAACACTCACCCTCCGCTCCTCTCTGTCTCTCTCCCGCTGCAGTTGCGGAGCTCCTTCAAGCAGGCGTTCAGTAAGAAGAAGTCACCTAAGTCTGCCTCGTCCCACTCTGACATAGAGGAGATGACAGACTCCTCCCTACCCTCCTCCCCCAAACTCCCCCACAATGGATCCACAACCTCCAGCCACATGCTCAGGAACTCACACTCCAACTCACTGTACGTATACGGTGTGGTGTTTGAGTGTGTGTGTGTGTGTGTGTGTGTGTGTATGTTTGCGTGCGTATGTGTGCTCGCGTCTGTGTGTGAGAGAGAGAAAATGTACAAGTTATATCAATGAGCATCTGTGTGTAGGCTGTCGGACTGTCTGGACGGTGAGGCAGAGACAGTGATGCAGCTCCGCAGTGAGCTCAGGGAGAAGGAGATGAAGCTGACAGACATCCGCCTTGAGGCTCTCAGCTCGGCCCATCAACTGGACCAGCTCAGAGAGGCCATGAACCACATGCAGGTAACACACCCACACACGGTGAAACGTACGCGCATGCACACACACACACACACACTGTTTTGTGGACCAACTGTTGCTATGTCTTCGGGTGTTTTCTCTCAGGGGGAGATAGAGAAACTGAAGGCAGAGAATGACCGTCTAAAGCTAGAGAGTACGGGGAGCAACAGAGCCCCCTCCCAGGCATCTATCTCCTCCTCGCCCCCTCACCATACACACACCCCTACACCAGGGCCTGGCCTGTGCCAGCACAGCATCAACCTCACCGAGTCCACCAGCCTGGGTGAGAACAACATGTTTTGATGTGGTATCTGTACAGTTGAGTAAATGTGTGTTAAGTGTGTGCACGTCTGTATTTGTGTTTGGGTATGATTGCCTTTGAGAGTGTGTTTGCCTGATTGTGTGTTTTTTTGAATGGGTGTATGTATGAGTCTGACTCTTCTCTCCCTCTCGCCTCTCAGACATGTTGTTGGATGATACAGTGGGAGATGGAGTAATGAGGAAAGAGGGACGACATGTGAAGATAGTGGTCAGTCTGGATGAGGACCTCTCCCAGGAGGCCAGGGCTCGCCACTTCCTGATTGGCTGTATCGGTGTCAGTGGTAAAACCAAGTGGGACATCTTGGATGGGGTAGTCCGCCGCCTCTTCAAGGTAAACACGTGAATGCATTACTTAATTAGTGTATAAAGGTTTCATTAAGAAAATGACTGTAAAAACTGTTAAATCTCTGTGGAATGATGAGGAATTGAAAAATTGTATGGTTGAGAGGGATGAGGCAAAAGGAATGGCAAATAAGTCTGGCTACACAACCGATTGGCAAACGTATTGCAAATTGAAAAATCATGTGACTAAACTGAATAAAAGAAGAAGAAACCACACTATGAAACAAAGATAAATGAAATAAAGAATGATAGTAAAAAGCTTTGGAGCACCTTAAATGACATTTTGGGAAAAAAAGCAAAATCAGCTACATCATTCATTGAATCAGATGGCTCATTCATCACAAAACCCACTGATATTGCCAACTACTTTAATGATTTTTTCATTGGCAAGATTAGCAAACTTTAGGCATGATATGCCAGCAACAAACGCTGACACTACACATCAAAGTATATCTGACCAAATTTTGAAAGACAAGCATTGTAATTTTGAATTCCGTAAAGTGAGTGTGGAAGAGTTGGAAACATTATTGTTGTCTATCAACAATGGCAAGCCACCAGGGTCTGACAACTTGGATGGAAAATTTCTGAGGATAATAGCGGACGATATTGCCACTCCTATTTGCCATATTTTCAATTTAAGCATACTAGAATGTTTGTGCCCCCAGACTTGGAGGAAAGCAAAAGTAATTCCGCTACCTAAGAATAGTAAAGCCCCCTTCCAGACTGTATCACAACCGTCCGTGATTTGGAGTCCCAAAGGGTGGCGCACAATTGGCCCAGCTTTGTCCGGGTTAGGGTTTGTCTGGGGTAGGCCGTCATTGTAAATAAGAATTTGTTCTTAACTGACTTGCCTAGTTAAATAAAGGTTAAATAAATAAAATATATATATACTGGCTCAAATAGCCAACCAATCAGCCTGTTACCAACCCTTAGTAAACTTTTGGAAAGAATTGTGTTTGACCAGATACAATGCTATTTTACAGTAAACAAATTGACAACAAACTTTAAGCATGCTTGTAGGGAAGGACATTCAACAAGCACAGCACTTACACAAATGATTGGCTGAGAGAAATTGTTGATAAAAAGATTGTGGGGGCTATTTTGTTAGACTTCAGTGCGGCTTTTGACATTATCGATCATAGTCTGCTGCTGGAAGAACGTATGTGTTATGGCTTTACACCCCCTGCTATATTGTGGATAAAGGTGTTACCTGTCTAACAGAACACAGAGGGAATTCTTTAATGGAAGCCACTCCAAAATAATCCAGTTAGAATCGGGAAATATCCCAGGGCAGCTCTCTAGGCCCATTACTTTTTAAAATCTCTACTAATGACATGCCACTGGCTTTGAGTAAAGCCAGTGTGTCTATGTATGTGGATGACTCAACACTATACATGTCAGCTACTACAGCGACTGAAATGACTGAAACACTTAACAAAGAGCTGCAGTTAGTTTCAGAATGGGTGGCAAGGAATAAATTAGTCCTAAATATTTCAAAAACTAAAAGCATTGTATTTAGGACAAATCATTCACTAAACCCTAAACCTCAGCTAAATCTTATAATAAATAATGTGGAAATTGAGCAAGTTGAGGTGAATAAACTGCTTGGAGTAACCCTGGATTGTAAACTGTCACGGTCAAAACATATTGAAACAACAGTAGCTAAGATGGGGAGATGTCCAAAAGTATGTCCATAATAAAGCGCTGCTCTACATTCTTAACAACACTATCAAAAAGGCAGGTCCTACAAGCCCTAGTTTTGTCGCTCCTGGACTACTGTTCAGTTGTGTGGTCAGGTGCCACTAAAAAGGAAAATTGCAATTGGCTCAGAACAGGGCAGCACGGCTGGCCCTTGGATGTACACAGAGAGCTGATATTAATAATATGCATGATAATAATATTCATCACTACTTGTATTTATGAGAGGTATTGACATGTTGAATGCACTGAGCTGTCTGTTTGAAATACTGGCGCACAGCTCGGACACCCATGCATATCCCACAAGACATCCCACAAGAGGTCTCTTCACAGTCCCCAAGTCCAGAACAGACTATGGGAGGCGCACAGTACTACATAGAGCCATGACTACATGGAACTTTATTCCACATCAAGTAACTGATGCAAGCAGTAAAATTAGATTTAAAAAACAGATTAAAAAAACACCTAATGCAACAGAGGGGACTGTGAAGCAACACAAACCTAGGCACGGACACATGCATACACACACACACAATAACATACTCACTATACACACACGTACACATGGATTTTGTACTGTAGATATGTGGTAGTGGTGGAGTAGGGGCCTGAGGGCACACAGTGTGTTGTGAAATCTGTGAATGTATTGAAATGGTTTCTTAAAATGTTATAAACTGCCTTAATTTTGCTAGACCCCAGGAAGAGTAGCTAATGGGGATCCATAATAAAACCAAATACAAATAAATGTTATTTCTCTTTCCAATATCAAAATAAGTAACACAATACATTCATAGTAGAGTTGCATATCACCTAACCCTTGACCTTTGCCCTCATGCTTCTGTAGGAGTACATCACCCATGTGGACCCAGTGAGCCAGCTGGGGCTGACCTGTGACAGTGTGGAGGGATACAACATCGGGGATGTGCATCGTCATAGCAACACCAGCGCCGCTCACACCCCCGAGCTGCTTCCCTGCGGCTACCTGGTTGGAGACAGCGACACCATCAACATCAGGCTCAAAGGTAGGAGTGTGTGTGTTTCTCTAAATGTGTGTATCTCTCCCTACAATCTGGTGTGTATTGTGTACATGGGTTCTCTGTGTAAGCATTTCCCTCTCTCTCCCTCCCTCTCTCTCCCTCTCCAGGTGTGAGCAGTGAGAGTGTGGACTGCCTGGTGTTTGACACTCTGATCCCTAAGCCCATACTGCAGCGCTACGTGTCTGTGCTGAGGGAGCACCGCCGTGTCATTCTCTCTGGCCCCAGCGGCACCGGTAAAACACACCTGGCTAATCATCTGGCAAGACACATGCTCCTGCAGGAGGGCCAACCCCTGACCCCTCATTCCGTTGTCACCTTTAACGTGGACCACAAGTCTAGCAAGGTACGTAGCTATGCCCCTGAAGCACCTCACGAAGCATGGGGCACCGACTGGCGTGACGATACTTTGTGTGATGTGCCGATTAATTAGCCTTTTTCTTCTGTTATATTAGACACGTATCTTGGAGGCAGAACTCAAAAAGTGTGTCTATGTTTTAGCAACTCAATAGGGTTTTTGTGCATTGAAAAAAAACGTGATGTGTAAACCTCCTCTGTCTGTCTCTCTGTCTCTCTCTCTCTCTAGGAATTGCGTCAGTATCTGTCAGGCCTAGCTGAGCAGTGCAGCAGTGACAGACCAGAGGCAGAGAGTCCTCTAGTGGTCATACTGGATAACCTGCACCATGTCTCCTCTCTGGGGGAGATCTTCAACGGAGTGTTCAACTGCAAATACCAATGTTGGTGAGTACACACACATGCACACACACAATTGTGTTTATTGTAAATGTGTTGATTTTCTGTGTGTGTGTTCTCTCGGTTCCCAGCCCCTACATCATCGGTACTATGAGCCAGGCCACATCCTCTGCCCCCAACCTACAACTCCACCACAACTTCAGGTAGGCTAACTCAACAGCCATAATAACACTAGATATACCAGTTGAAGATCAATAGTAACTGAAATGAAACAGTAAAATGTTTGAATTTGAAATGTACTTTGCATGATTCTTCACTAGGTGGCAGCAACAGACTGGGCAGCAATCCATTGCACTCTCTCCTTTCCTTCAGAATAGAAAGATGGAGTGTCTATTGGCTGTATTCATGAATGAGTAACTAACCTATTAACTCCTCCTCTCTCTTGTTTGCATATGTGATCAGATGGGTGCTGTGTGCCAATCACTTGGAGCCGGTGAAGGGCTTCCTTGGTCGCTATCTGAGGAGGAAGCTGATCGAGACGGAGATCGGCAGCCGCAAGCGTACCCTGGAGCTGGTAAAGATCATTGACTGGATCCCTCGCGTCTGGCACCACCTCAACCGCTTCCTAGAGGCACACAGCTCCTCTGACGTTACCATCGGTAGGTAGAAAACACAATGACATCATAAACCAGCTATATGCCCCAATCCAAAATTAATGGAAAAGATAAGCACAGTAATTTTGAGATTTGTGGTTCTTACCTTTTCCATTAACTTCTTAAGGAGCAGCAAGGTGCGCTGGGGCGCTAGCGCCCCACTCCCGACACTACCAGGTGAAATGCAAGGCGCCAAATTCAAAATCCAAAAGTTGAATTATTAAACATGCATCAATATACAAGTGTTTCATAGTCATCAAAAGCTCTGCTTCTTGGCAATATCACAGCGTTGTCAGATTTCAAAAAGGCTTTACGGCGAAAGCACCACATTTGATTGTTTGAGGGTAGCACCTAACATATTTGTTTTCCATTACCATAATTTCATAAGCCTCCACGGTTCACANGCGAAAACAAATCAATTACCTTTTGAAGAACTTCTGCTGAGGGCTTCCAAAGTGTCCAACGAAGACAATCCATGGTTCTTTTGTTAGAAAAAGTAATGTATTATATCCATAAATCTCCGTTTGGTTGGCGCGTTATAATCAGAAAAAACAGCGTCGACTCCTCCATTGAAACGTGAAGAGAACTCGTTCAACTTATACCTATAAACTTGTCCAAGAACAATCAAACATCATTGTAAATGTATCCTTAGGAACACTTTTATGTAGAAATAGCATAATATTTCAACCGGAATATAAACTGGGCGATAAGAAAGGAAAAAACAAAAGAACGTGCCTGCCGGGAGCGCGCATTTACTTGTAAAGGACATCTGTGTGGACACTTCCTTATTCGTCTTCTTCTCTGCTCTAAAAGCATCTAAAAAGAATCAGAACACTTTCTCGAGACTGTTGACATCCAGAGGAAGCGATAGGTACTGCATTCATATGCCCTTATAAGGGCATTTTCATAAGGGAGGGGTTCCAAATGAGCAATGTGTCAAAACCACTTTTTCCAGGACAGAAATTCCTCGGGGTTTTGCCTGCCATATCTGTTCTGTTTTACTCACAGACAAAATGTTAACACTTTTAGAAAAATCTGAGTGTTTCCTATCCAATGGTACTAAATATGTGCATATCCTATTTTCTGGGCCTGAATGGGAGGCATTTTACTTTGGGCACGCCAGGGTCTCCAAAACGGTCACTTCGTGCGCTGCTCCCTAAGAAGTTAATTTGGGGTTTAAGGCATATAGCTGGATCTACAAAACCGATGGGGTGGGATGTGGACTAATCTTGACATTAGGCACATTTTGTGCTCGGAGAACATCTGACAAAAATATATTTTGGAATATGTGTTTTATGCATGTTATTGTGCTTAGGTCACAATATTCTCAATATTCATACCCTCATCTGGCCATGAACTCATTTTCCAAATTAGGATTGGAAGGGAAGGCACAGTGGCACTATTTAACATCCATCTGACCTTTGCCTCCCCAGGGCCACGCCTCTTCCTGTCATGTCCCATGGATGTGGCTGGCTCCAGGGTGTGGTTCACTGACCTCTGGAACTACTCTATCATCCCCTACATGCTGGAGGCAATCAGAGAGGGACTGCAGGTAGGCTATAAATACACAAAGGCATGCAACACACACACACACACACACGTACAACACATGCATGTGCATTCACACAGGCACACACAAGCACACTCAAACATATCAGTCACAAAAATACCCAAAATATGCACACACGCAGTTGCATTATGTATGGTACTCACTGTGTTATCATATTATTATCATACCTCTACATTGATACTTATAATGCTCTCTCCCCTCCATCCGTCTCCCTCTCTGTAGCTGTATGGCCGTAGGTCAGCGTGGGAGGACCCTGCATGCTGGGTGATTGACAGCTACCCCTGGTCAACCACGCCCACACCTGCTGATTGGCCCCCATTGCTGCAGCTACGCCCAGAAGATGTGGGCTTCGACGGTTACTCCGCCCCCAGAGAGGGCATCAGGAAGGAGCCGCCGCAGAGCGACTGTGACGCAGACCCACTGGTGAGACAACGCGCGCGCGCACACACACAAATGCTCAAAACAGGTGAAGTGTACACATAACACACACAAGCAGGCACTGCAGATCCAGGAGACAACACAGACACACTCACGCTAACCTTTGACCCCTGCGTCTCCGTCTTCAGATGAATATGCTAATGAGGCTGAAGGAAGCAGCCACTTCCTCCGGCCCTCAGAGATACGACAGTGACTCTAATAGCAACAGTCACCAACATGACATCCTGGACTCAACACTGGAGTCAACATTGTGATCTGACTCCTCCCCCTTCCCAAGAAGACAAAAATACATTCAGTTAATGTTTTTATGTTCAGTCAATACAACATTTCTTTTGAATGTGTTTTTCAAGCTCACGCCACAAAAATCAAGCCACTTTAATTGTCATATCAAGAACACTATGGGTGCAGGTAACCCAAAATGAGAGAAGAACTGAAAAGTTTAAGGAGTGAAACAGAAAGCTGCTGCACTGTTCTATTTTTGCACCGTCATGGCCAACCGCTCTCCTACATCCAATCCCCATGTACCATTTAGACAAACAACTGACATAAACCAGAATTTTACACTGTGCATCATCTTCATCATCTTCACCGTTTTCCTTATCAGCATCAGTACCATGGTCTCCTTTTTTAAGCAAACAAAGAGACTGCATCTTTGAGCCAAATTCACCACATCAGCAAGCCAGGCTCCTCACGACTCTTCCCCAGCTGCAGTGCTCCAAACTGGGCTACAGATTGAGCTACAGGCCCTTTCCTTTGGAGCATGGTGCTGGAGGTCTCATCTTCGTCATCGCCACAGAGACCAAATTCGCTGGTTCCCAATGCCTCCTTATGCCCCCAATGACACACGCACACACACACCCATCACCATTCACCTGCCCCTACATGTGACTCCTTTTGTCCCAAATGGGTCGTCGTAGCATAAGTTTCTTCTCCAGATGAAAGTCTCTACTTTGGTGCTGGACTGAACTTAAAAAAGGATGCCTTACTTTTTTTGTAACAGACTGCATTAGCTACTTTTTTATTTTGTCTTTTTGTCTGTAAACTTACAGGGCTTTAAGTCGACACTCTCTTTGCGTTGTGCCTAGGCAGGTGGGCTTGAAGAGCAGTGTTGACTATCGTCATATCAAACACTAATGCCATGTTATTAAGAGGTTATTAGGGCTTGAATAGGGAAAGGGACTTGGGCTTTAATAACATGTAATGAATTGTATTACTCCCAATGCTGAGAAGTTTGTAAAAGTTTGGATATAACTTACTAAGGACAACTTGTGAGATAGAAACGTACATTTGGTTGGTGCTCAAAGTACACATCATTTTGTAATGGGTATGTAATGAATATGGGGGAGCGTTTATTAAGGAATTGTTTTCATCTCTATACCTCATCTACCTTTTATACACCCCTTTGCGCCTTTGCCATGCTTGCTGTCTGTTTTGATTAAGTGATGTGTAATGATTATTATTGTCATGACAACATGTTGAGTGAATATGTAACAATGTGTATATGCTGCTTTGTTTAAAGTCATTTTACTTGAGATCATGTTTAAAAGGTACAAATGAGAGAGTACAAAATGGGCGAAGTTAAAGATTTAGAATGGTTATGGCTTCAGGTCAAAACAGATTTTTTCTTGGCTTCAGAAATGTGTATATTGTCCCCTTTCTTCCAAACCTTCATCCTAGGAGGAGAAGTGTGTTTTTTGGTCCGATAGGTTATTTGTTTCCAGCATCGCTTCCATTATCTTTCAGTGTTCTTAGACATCAAACCTATGCAACATTCATTTCGAACTCAAAATTGAAGCCAAAAGCCTTATGTCAGTTCTTTAAGGTTTTTCAGCACTGCCAAGAGATGTACAGCAAGTGAACAGATTTTGTGAATAATTTTTGGGGAGCTGGTACAGTCTTTGTTAATTTACAAATCAAATCAAATGTGTCTGTACATTTGGAGAGGGTCTCTTGTCATAGTAAATGCAAGCACAAAAAAACGGATATGTATGTGTTTGTCAGTCCGTGTGTCCACTTTCGCTTTGAGAAGTTTGGATGGTGAAATGAATGGAGTTGCTGTTGAATTCACATGTTCTTAAAACTCAATGAATGTGTAGCCTTCTTTGCTATGTAAAAAAAAAAAAAAAAAAAAAACATATGTAACATAACAGTGTAAATACTTGATTACCTTGCAACATTTTGATGACTTTTCTAGCCAATTTGTAACTACTTGAAAATGAGTATTTTGTGTACAGTCTCTTTTGCATCAGAGCAGGTGTGTGGAGTTCATCATCAATGTTCTCTCCAGAGCTTGGAGAACTGATTCTGAAGATCACTGTAATAGTCTTAAGTTATTTGTGATTCAATAAAAATCATGGTTATTTATTAATTAATGCAATGTGACTATCAATTATGGCTCTCTACTAACATAAACCTAGCGATCTATTTAACGTTTTTTTGTTGTTGTTAATTACCATTTTGTAACAGAAGTTATACCATGTAACTGTTACATTTTATTTGGTATTTGTACAAAACAGTGAAATATTAACACATATACACACAATACATTGAAATAACAAACATATATATATATATATATATATACACACACACACAATACATTGAATTAACAAATCCGTATAAATTATGCACGAAATGTCTACACTTTTCAATAAAAACTCTAAGTAGTCCAGGTAACTCCATTTTCTTGGCATAAAATATCCATACAAATAGTTGTACAAAATACTGTACAATTGAAAGAGCTGTGCAAAACAGCAAATAATTTCTAAGTATATCCTATAAACAGGGACGGCTCCAGGCATAAGCAATATAAGCGGTCACTTAGGGCCCCCGGCCACTAGGGCCCACTATATATATTTTTTAACTCAGTCAGGTTCTCAACTTACTGTTGAGAGTTAGAATAGTAGAATACACAAGGTGCAAGTTTGAAATTTGGTTGTGCATCAGCAGCTTTTCTCTTGTTTGGTCAGTCACTGACAGTCACTCAATTAGCCATTACTGCAAACATTTTTTAGATTGGTAAGTTAGTCTAGCCAGTCATCTAATCTTGTGGAAAATCATGGCCGAATTCCGACCGGGCCCAGGGCCCCATTAATCACTCTCACACAGCTATCATTAACTTGACAAGTCATGTCAAAATGAGTAGAATTGAATGACATTATTATAAAATTTCAACATTTTCTCTCCACACCATGGCAAAATTTGTAGAACTGCAGAAAAATTGCTTTAAAACTGCAAAAATGTCTTACAACTCCATGGCAAAATGAGTAGAATTGCATGAAATGTGTTATAACATTTTCTTTCCACCCCATGGCAAAGTGTGTAGACCTGCTGAAAACTTGCTTTAAAACTGCAAAATTTTCCATACGCCACATGTCAAAATGTGTAGAATTGAAGGAAATGTACTTTAAAACGCTGCTGTCAAGAGGGGGGCCACTTGGTGGGGGCCCCCCAACCAAATCTCCCTTAGGTCCCCCCAAAAGGCTAGAGCCGGCCCTTTCTATAAAATAAACCCTGCAGTTATTTTAAAAAGAAATAATCATGGATGTAGCCTAAATTGATTTGACAGAAGTTCATTGTTTAAAAATATTGTGGAATATGAAAGAAATACATTTCTTCTTAGTAGTTGGGTCTAAATTAAGGGATACAGCCTCTTGCAAACATGGTCACATAGGTACAGTTAATCTGTGGATAACCATTTTATAAACATATCTTTGAGTTTTTATGAATCAATTAAGAAACTGTGATCACTTCTTCATCCGATTCTGAGAATTCCGAGTGCTTGCTGGAGAGAGATGGCGACGAGCGGTTCGATCCGCCGCTGTTGGACAGCTCGCGCCCCGCTGCGGGGGAATGGCAAAGGCCAGGCGCGCCTCTAGCGCCGAATGGGTCCTCTTCCATCTCGTCCTCCTCCGCGGAGGACTTCTTGCCGACGTCGCTGAGGTCTGGGTGTGGGTTCGTTTTGGTGGGTAGGGTCTGCTCGCGACAACCTCCTGACGACAGGAGCTCCCTCTCTTTAGAGTTCCTCCACTTCATTCTGCGGTTCTGGAACCAGATTTTAACCTGGCGAAGGAGAAGGAAAAGTATAACCAGTTAGTTCGGTTTCAGTTTGTAGAGGTTGACTTTATTACAGTTTCAATAATACAAACAGTATCAACTTTAGCATGCATATGCGTTAGAAAGAGTAATTACGCGCGTATTACGCACAGCTTAGCCCTGTGCAAATAAAAGTAAATGATTTACCTGTGAGTCTTTGAGACCGAGCTTTGAGGCCAGCTTCTTTCTGTCTGGTTTGCTGATGTATTTCTGTTTCTGGAACATCTTCTCCAGAGCTTTGCGCTGCACGTCAGAGAACACTGCCCGTCTGAGCATCCCTCTCCTCGGCTTTCCTCTGTTGGCCAGTGGCCAAGAGAAGGTCCCGGGGATGGGCACGACCGATGAAGATGCTATAAAAGAGGAGAGGGGGAAACGTTAATTCAACAAATAAACACTGTTCATTCATTAAACCATGCCAAAATGTAGCAATAGGCTTAAAATAGACGTTAACCTCGGTCCCCTGGAAGGCTATTTCTTTAGCCAACTAGCCTACTTTTTTACACTTGTGTACAAACTTTGCATTCTGTTATGATTGAATTTGCTTCTCTCCTTTGGCCGCGGAATACATCTCCTTTTTGAGTGAAATGGCACGAGGTGACTAATTAGCACATTGGTCGGTCCCCAGGCGCATTGGTATGGTAAAGAGGCAGCGTATCCTTTAAGGAACCCCGCGAGGGCGGATAGAGGAGTTAATAAACCGTGAACGGTAATTGTGTAGTAATGAACTAACGCAGAAAAGACTCTGGACAGGCTGCGAAGGCCATATATTATCGCAACAAAGGGAGATTTACACTTTCAAACTAAACACCACTGCATACCTGAATACTGATGCCGAGGGGCCCAGGGTGCTTTTTTTCTGCCCTCAAATCATTTTCATTAAATGAACACGAAAAGCTATTCAGGGCGCTCGAGCTGTTTTGTGAAGGTATTCAGCGCAGCCCGTGAAAAGACTCCAACTCCATTATGGTTTGTCTGAATGAAAGCACAGACTAGCGACTTTATAGACTTTTCTAAGAGATTATTCTTTATCTCGCCCTGTTGATTGGCCCCAGAGTTTAAAAACTGAGAGACGAAGGGGGACGTTTAAGGCATGGTGTGTTTTTCATGTTAGGGATATAGTAAAACACTGAAATGTTTTAATGTGCACTTATTTGATTATTGTACAAAGAATACTTATTTCCAAGCCACTTAATTATAGCACACTTGCAAATGTATGCCTGTAAGCCTACCATTTATTGCCAAATAGCTTGGGCTAAGACTACCTCCATATCCACAACTCCTGGTTGCACTTCCCATAATCAGGCACAACAACAAGCTATGTGGTCTTGTGAGAATATTGAGAGCTGTGAATGGCGCCTAATAGGGAAATTAGTGTATGACTGGTCCACGCCTCTTGCCCGCCTGGTAGAAGTCACTCTGGGGTGCGTGGGTGGCTTGCGCCGGGGGGAGCTGACCAAATTGGTCATGGTGCTGAAAGCATTGTTGGCAGCCAGTGGCCCAGTGCCCCTGCCCTGTGGGAAAACGCAGGACTGTGCGGAGGAGACTCCAAAATGACCTTAATGCATGAGACGGTGGGGGAACGAGCCCGACCCACAGCCCGCCTCGAAATTAAACCGTAATGATTCCGGATAATTGGTTAATTAGCAGCTGGGGAACAGAGGGCTGTATTAGCGACCAGTGATCTCAGCAGCAAAGAAGTCAGTGCAAATGGAATCAATTTCACCCACCCCACCACACCCACTCTGAAAGCACTGAAAAGTTCACAAGCTAAGTGCCTATACAAGGCATGTGCAAAAAGGTGCAACTTTCAGAGCTTTGCCGAAAGCATTCAAAACATTACTTCGAGTCCAGTTGGAAAGTCGTTCTAGAAAACATTTTGATATGAAAAGTTCTGAACGTTGTCCCAGGCGAGGGGTGAGTATCAACTGTGCGCAAAGTGTAATTCAACGGTGTCTGAAAGTGCATGAGGAGTTCTTTACCTGGGAAATATGTAGACCTGAAGAAGGCGGGGTGAAAGGATCCGTCGAAGTAGGGGAGAGAGAAGGCCTTGGGGTGCATACTGTGGTGGATGGCGGGGGGCAACGATGCTGTAGAGGAAAATAACATGTGTCAAGGAGCGTCAACAATCAAGGCAACAGTCATGAAAAGACAAACACGTTTTATCTGTTTTACAATATGCTAAGTGTAAGAAACTGCTAAAATTACCAATTAGAAAGAAGGTACAACTTTTCTAACATCACACTTACCGGTCTTTGGTGATGGTGCAAGGATTGCGCTGACTCCAAACTTAAGATAAGTTGGGTCTTTACTACTCGGTTGTGACGTTTTCGGAGAGCATGATTCACGCGTCGAGGCAGTTGGAGAGACGATGCGCTCCTGTGGCATGGCACTGAAGGACATGGTTGTGGTGGTTGTCGCCGGGGAGACGCTTGCTGAGGGGAGCGTCCGGCTGAAGTGGTACTCCGCCGGCCTGCTTATCCGCAGCAGGTCCTCCACTAGAAAGCTGGAGTGGGTTGGAAACGCGTTCTGCAGGGAACGTTGGAGCGGCAAGGAGGCGGAAGGGCGGTAAAGGCCTGGGTACATCGCATTAGGCGCAAGGACGCTTGGGATCATCATGGTCCCGTCTGTAGTATAACGCAACGATCTGTGGAAATACTCCGTCAAGAACAAGTGAGGATCTGATAGGTTCCAATCTGAATGACTAGCTTTACTCCTCTGGCCCCTCTACTCTGGGGAGAGGTGTTTTATAGCAGGCTGCCCCAAAGCTCCTTTCAGAACTGTCAGCCTCAACAATGAGGTTCAACAAAGTTCTCTACATGAGTCGCTTTCAAGCGCCGTCCCGGGATCGCTGATTGGCTAGAGAGTGCAATTTATGATTGGATTAGACTTCATAAGCAAGGAACACACAATGTCCCTTCCACAAAAGAGCCATAGTCATCAATTTTGCATATTGACCACGTTCCATTGAGGCCCTGCGATTGGGTTTTGTTTGGTGGAGACGCACACAGGCTAATTAAAAAGCTATCCTAAAAGATTCAAACATAATTTGGGGCGTCTGAATGAGGGCTTAACCAGAAGAAGCAGCTATATTTATTCGGCTCCCCTGCTGTGTTTTAATGGATCAAAAGTCCTAATGAAAGCTATAGCCCACTAACAATTACAATTGAATGCAGTTGAGTTTATACCACATTGCTTAGGCTATAATAACGCGATCTTAACGACAGCAACAACAATTAATTCGTATTAACAACAACAAAATATAATGAATAAAAACTGCATGAATGCATAAATAATATAGGCTATTAATATTGACAATCATTCTCACAATCATGATAACAACGATAGGCAAAGTCTAATCACCATGGTTTCATTTAGCAACCTTAATAACTACCCTAATTTAAAATGTGAATTTATTTAGGAATATGTGGATTGCGTAAAATGTCCATTGGCTTCGTGCTTCATCGGATTCTCAACACTCAATCTGGACCTCGTCATGGAATAATGTCTTAAACGGATTTCTGCTCTCGGAACGCTTTAACAGATGTGTTAAATATCACGGGCTTTGCAAAGTCTTCATTCTGTGCTCCAGACGCAGACCCACTGCACATTTGAGCACAGAGAAGTGTGCGGCCCTAACCGCGCACTGCTGATCCTGTTAACCATGAACTAACTGTCACCATCAGCTGCCATGGCGCCCCTCTCTCGCTTTCTCTCCCTCGCCTTCAAAAAGCCCTACTCGAATAAAAGCTTTATTTCTATAGACGGGGTTTGTTCTGCTGTTTTAACCAGCTGAATAAAAGTGCATCTATGATTTGATTTAAAACGCATTCATATGAGCGGACATTGAAAGCTGGTATAAAACTCATATTAAAGCGGGATTTGAGCCTGTTACCGTCGCGTTTAGTCTGCTCTGTCTTTAACCAGGCATTAGCGTTAAAATAAATCCATTTCCAAACAGAAATTCATTCATGCTACTGTTTTTTTATGCCGAAATAGTGTATCGGCTAAAATAGTAAGCATATTTAAACAATGTCAAAAAACTAAAACATAGCCAATTGACATATTTGTTTATTAAAAGCAGAACAGAAATAAAGGCTAACGAAATAAAATAACATATTAGGGAAGGGAAATGGGATACCTAGTCAGTTGCACAACTGAATGCATTCAACCTACCAGAAATGTTTAATTCATATTAGCCTAAATACATTCTTATCAAGTTAGGCTATAATTTGCTTTCAGGACAAACAAGGTTAACGAAATGTTTTAAAGAATAAAAAACAAACGAAAAACTAATGTTATGATGTTAGTTTATACTTTCTTGCTTCATAATTCAATGCATTACTTAAAGCACGTGATTTTTAATGTAGACTAAGTTTAATCAACATTACAGCATTATATTTTGCCTATCTTTGATATAAATGTTATTCGAGTAATGATAGCCTAAGTGGTTCAACATTAATCGAATGTAAAGTGGTCACAATCCGTTAATTAAAACGGAACGCCTCCGTGAAATGATTTCCTTGTGAGAGAAAGTGAACGCTTATCAGACGTGCGTTAGCCTTTCTGCTTGGCCCCCCAAAAAAGATCTGCGCNCCCCCCCCCCCCCCCCCCACAAAAAAAGAGAACCTGTCGTAACACCGTCACCATTCACCGCGAAAGTAACTTGACCTTCAAAGCTTTTTTATGAGCCTATATTTCTTTAGTTTGCTCAGAAAATCCTCCCTTTGTGACTGCAAGCAGATGGTTTGCAGGAAGCCTCGATCACCGAGACTAATTTCTACTAGCTTTGCAAGCTTTCCACGTCTTGGCCTCTTTTACCAAACAGAGCAAAAACAGCTGGCTCCGGCTGAATTAAAGCCATTAAAAGCACATCTCTAAAATATTACAGGACCATCCACCCCTCCCCCCGCTCTGTCCCACCCTCGAATTGACACAAGACAGACTGCTTCTGCATTGAAACGGAAAGTGGTCTATGGAAAGACCCGGACCTCAGGCCCTTAACACTGCCTCCACATCTCAAAACAATTTACTAAATAGATTAACTTAACCATTGTCTTGCGTCACTTTCTGCTTCGTTAAGTGAATGGGTTGAGTAAATATGTTACCCATGCATGAAGGCTTCTGTATGGCCCGTTACATTGTGTCCAGGGTCCGACAGGTGGTTAGCTGTTTATTATTCTACCATTATTTGATGGTGACGTCAAGGAAAAGGAACTCCCCATCTTTTCAGCGCGCGGATGGACAGATTGCTCCGACTGGTGCGCATTCTCCTGTATGACACCAGTAATCTATCTACCCCTCTTTAGTGTCGCGCGAGGAAGTGTCCCGTTTCATTTTCAAAGTGGGGGAATTCTCTTTTCATTATTGTATTATAGGCCTATACATTCGTCTATTTCACTCTTTGAAGAAGAATGAAGATGAGTATGACACTGATCAAAAATGATATACGTCTTCTACCCTAAAAGTACCCTGTCTACTCTATACATAACTGCAGATAAAGAAGTGATTATAAACACAACAGCCCATAGACGTAATATGCTACATTTTCTTAAACCAGTTCTGAAAACAGCCCAAACATCCAAAGACTAGGTTACGCACAGCGGTTGACTTTCATTGCGTATCCAACGGCTGTACGGTTCAATTAACTAATCAATGTCCTTTAATGTAGCCTAACTTTATCTCAGAGAATCTACAATGCGGCTGTGTATGGACTGTAGACAGGCTCTCCGGTGAGGGCTAAGCTAACCTTTATGCGGCATCTGTTGCAGTGCAAAAAACCCAGAACATCCAGGGAATTATCAATGCCACACGATTTAGAGGAGCAGTGACAAGCATTACATCGATATTAACTTTGTATTAAACATAGGCCCCTCCTCCCCAAATGGAGTAAAACCATATCTCCTCGAACAATGCGCTCTGTTCTGAGATTCCATGCACCTGTTCTTTGACTGCTACAGTAAGCAGCCAGTCCGTGCGCGCGGAGGGCGATGGGAGAAAACGTATTATTTTCACCCTAGGCCGTTATTTACCTCATGCTTGTCAGATATGATCTTTCAACATTGTAGTCTTGAAGTGTATTTTGATTACTTAATGTTTAATTTCGTCTTCGCTAGCAAAATATTTTGCATGTCAGTTGTATAGCCAATGAATTGCACTCCCTAATTCATTAATATATAGTTATGCTATTATATCTGTATTATCAGTTTATAAGCATACCTTTGAATAGGTACTGTAGGTTATATTTGTGCCCTCAAACCTATATACATTTAATATGTGTATTTTACTGTTCTGCAGTCACCATATTGCCTAGTAATGGGACAATGTGTGTAACTTAAATCTTTCCCCGTCTTTTGGCACTCTTATATCAGCACTGTGCTGCCTGCATCTGAAGTGGTGTTCTAATCCTCTTAAGGACATGTTGGTACAGTTTGCATATCATTCTCCTATCTAAGAGAAAGGCCACAACACTCTCCATTCACCAGGATCCTCTGCCTCCTTTCACCAGGGCCACAGCCACCAACATTAGCATAATCTGACAACCAGTACTATTGTTTATGACCTTGTATACAAAGTTAATTGCTCATTAGTACCAGACAAACCAGAGGGGTGCAGAGGAAGCAGAGTAGTCAGATTCAGCTCGTTTGTGGGTTGAAACAGGCAGGTAGTGGTTATTCAAATAAAATCTTAGAAAGAAGTGTATTCTAGATGAAAACATCATGCAATGTAAATGTATTTCCTAAACAGACAGACCCACACCCCATAATTAAAAGGGGAAGACATGCCATTTCTCTAATTGCCTGCAGTTCTGGCCAGTTATGCCATTTTCTTTGGAGGTTGAGTTGCAAAATAGATATTATCAGATGCTTTTTACGTTTTTAGATTTCCATCTTGTCTGTTTGGAAACAGAAACAAATCAGTGAGGTAGCCTATGTCTCAGAGAATGGACATGGGTGGCAGTGAAGTTATTCAAACTCTTCAGGGTCTTTTGCATTTCAAATATATTATTTTCCAACAGTTCTATTGGGACCTGTTTTACTCCTTTTCAGGTCTAGCAGTGCGTGCAGGTCTTAAACAGTAAACACACATGCACGCACACACACACACACAATCACACAATCACACACACACACACACACACACACACACACACACACACACACACACACACACACACACACACACACACACACACACACACACACACACACACACACACACTTCCCCAAAAGCCTTAAATTCGTCACAGTGGCTCAACGGTAATCAATTGCAAATGTATCTCACTCTGAGTTTAATCTCATCTGGCCAACAGTTTCACGGGTGCAGGACGATTTGCAAGAGGGGCCTGCCGTACCCCCTCAACACCCCCTCCAGACCCCCTCAGCACCTGGCAGGCTTTTGGGGTAGCGTCTTGTAAACGCCCGCTGCTTAAACGGGTGCCCCCTCTAAGCACCCAAGCGTCCCTGCGCAGCACGGAAAGAGGGGTGAGCCCTGTGGTTGTCAACACCGGTTTAGATTAGAGGTCCTGCAGTGACATTAGCCATGACTCCCATAGTCAAACCAAGGATTGTTTAATTTAGATATAGAGCCAATAGAAATAGTGGTGATTAGAGTGTGGACGGTGAGTAAAATGGTATTGTGTGACATCACAGTTTTTTTCCGTCTTTATTGTCATTTTAGGCTTTTAGTAATACGTTTGAATCTAGACCTAGGCATGAACGGTAAGAGTTTTCATGCAAGTCTTTGGACATACAAACACTTATTGTGCTGTGTTATTGTAGTTAACAACTGTAATAACTTTGAGAACATAAACTTTGAGAACGCAAACTTTACCATAAAAAATAGGCTACCCTTTGCAAGTGGAACAAAGCTGGCCTAATTGGTTGTATACTGTATACTGTGCAGTACAATTGCTAGGTTTTCTTACCGGTACATCATTTGAATGCTTGCTAATAATGTCTGAAATTCCCATATAGACTGGGCACACACAGTGCCTTCAACAAGTGTTCACACCCCTTGACTTTTTCCACATTTTGTTGTGTTACAGAGTTTAAAACGAATTAAATGGAGATTTAGTGTCACTGGCCTACACACAATACCCCATAATGTTAAAGTGGAAATATTTTTTTAAATTTTTCAAAATTAATACAAAATGTGAATCTGTAATATCTTGAGTCAGTAAGTATTCAACCTCTAAATAAGTTCAGCAGTAAAAATGTGCTTAGCAAGTCACATAAGTTGCATGGACTCTGTGTGCAATAATAGTGTTTATCATGATTTTTGAATGATTACCTCATCTCTGTACCCCACACATGATTATCTGTAAGGTCCCTCAGTCAAGCAGTGAATTTTAAACAGATTCAACCACAAAGACCAGGGAGGTTTTCCAATTCCTCGCAAAGAACGGCACTTATTGGTAGATGGGTACAAATAAATAATCAGACATTGAATATCCCTTTGAGCATGGTGAAGTTATTAATTACACTTTGGTTGGTGTATCAATACACCCAGTCACTACAAAGATACAGGCTTCCTTCCTAACTCAGTTGCCAGAGTGGTAGGGGAAACCGCTCAGGGATTTCACCACGAGTCCAAATGTGTGTGAGTTTAATGGCTGTGAAAGGAGAAAACTGGGGATGGATCAACAACATTGTAGTTACTCCACAACATTAACCTAAATGACAGAGTGAATAGAAGGAAGCCTGTACAGAAAAAAAAATATTCCCAAATATGCATCCTGTTTGCAATAAAGCACTAAAGTAAAACTGCAAAAATATTTTTCAACAGACATTGGGAGACAAATTGACCTTTCAGCAGGACAATAACCTAAAACACAATGCCAAATATAAACTGGAGTTGCTTAACATGACATTGAATGTCCCTGAGTGTCCTAGTTACAGTTTAAATAGGCTTGAAAATCTATGGCAAGACTTGAAAATGGCTGTCTAGCAATGATCACAACCAACTTGACAGAGCTTGAAGAGTAACAAAAAAATAATGTGTAAATATTGTACAATCCAGGTGTGCAAAGCTCTTAGAAACGTACCCAGAAAGAGTAAGGTGATTCTAACATGTATTGAGTCAGGGGTGTGAATACTTACGTAAAGGAGATATTTCTGTATTCAATTTTCAATAAATGTGCAACATTTAAAAAAAACATGTTTTCACTTTGTCATTATGGTGTAATTTGTGTAGATGGGTGAGAAAAAAAACATATTTTATCAGTTTTGAATTCAGGCTGTAACACAAAAAAATGTGGAATAAGTCAAGAGCGACACATCAGTCTAAGGCACTGCATCTCAGTGTGAGAGGTGTCACTGTAGTCCCTGGTTCGAATCCAGGCTGCATCACATCCTACTGTGTTTGGGAGTCCCATAGGGTGGTGCACAATTGGCCCAGCATCGTCCAGGTTTGGCCTGGGTAGGCCTTCATTGTAAATAAGAATTTGTTCTTAACTGACTAGTTAAATAAAAAATTTATTAAAAAAGTCAAGGCACTTTCTTTTGTAAAACTGCAACAAATAATCAAACCAACCAATCACTTTTCCTGTGGCGGGAGGGGGGCAGTATGGGAGGGGGTTCTTAAAACAGAACATATGAATGGGTGGCTTGGGAGGTGACGAGGGGGAATGGGGGGGTTGGGTATGGTTGAGGGACTTTGGTGCCTGTTGGCCCTATGGCATTGATGCGGCATTGGCCATATAATCGGATTGCGAGGTGGTGAAAGTGAGCCCTGGTGCTTATGTCAGTTTGCGTCTCGTCAAGCTGAATAATACGCATGGCTGAGGAGCGCAGCGGCCACTCACCATTGAGGCCTCTCTCCGCTCGTGGCTAAGCGATTCTAAAAGAAAGAAAAAGCCCTCATTGGATTCATATATAATTCTTACTCAAGCATTTTGATGCATTTGCATAAGAGGGGTAAACCGGTGGTCGCTTTTCAGCTGTGTGTGCAAGTGTATTTGTGTATGTATGTATGTGTGTGTGTGTGTGTGTGTGTGTGTGTGTGTGTGTGGAGATCTCCAAGCCTAGCCCCTGTAAAAGCAGCTCTATGTAGAGGGACACGGTTCTTGTGCTCAGGCCCTCATGGTTAATTGAGGAGCAACATCAAAACAACTTGACATTTAACTTTTTCCTCTTATCTGGGGCTATGTTCGGCAAAAACAAAGAGTTGAAGAGCGATTGCCTTTAAAAAGCAATGAATCCCTTTGAAATCCCTTTGTAAATGTGGCATCGATATGAGTCAGAAACAGTTATTCTACTGTCAAAATTAACTAAAGTGTAAATAGGATAATGTTGGTCATCAAGTCAGTCTATTCTAAAACGGAGTTTGGAACATCCATGCGTCACAACGGGTAAATTAAAATTGGGTTTTGATTTGACAATGTCCATTTGCTCACTAACACCATGTCCATTTGCCCACTAACACGGAACCCAAACCGGCTGCGCGTGTGCGCCATCGTGCCCCCACACCCAACGCGATCACAGCACACAGGTTAAAATATCAAAACAAACTCTGAACCAATTATATTAATTTGGGGACAGGTCGAAAAGCATTAAACATTTATGGCAATTTAGCTAGCTAGTTTGCACTTGCTAGCTAATTTGTCCTATTTAGATAGCTTGCTGTTGCTAGCTAATTTGTCCTGGGATACAAACATTGAGTTATTTTACCTGAAATGCACAAGGTCCTCTACTCCGACAATTAATCCACACATAAAACGGTCAACCGAATCGTTTCTAGTCATCTCTCCTCCTTCCAGGCTTTTTCTTCTCTGGACTTTATATTGTGATTGGCAACTTTCATAAATTAGGTGCATTACCGCCACTGACCTTGTTTGTCTTTCAGTCACCCACATGGGTATAACCAATGAAGAAATGGCACGTGGGTACCTGCTTCTATAAATCAATGAGGAGATGGGGGAGGCAAGACTTGCAGCGCGATCTGCGTCACAAATAGAGCTGACTTCTATTTTAGCCCTTGGCAACGCAGACGCTCGTTGGCGCACGCTAGCAGTGTGGGTGCAATAATTGAATAATATAGATTTCAAAATTTATTTTGCAACGTGTGCACGAGTGGTGTAGTCAGCCTGTAACATGGGGTGAACAGCTGCAGTGATTTCTGTCTATCCAATATCAGACAGACTGTTCATAGAAGACATCATGTCGCACATTTTTTTAACTTGAGAAATACCTTAGTTATATGTAAAAGTGCGCAACTAAAACATACTCTGCAAAACTGTCAAATTGTATTACAGATTTCTTGAGTTATGTTAGATTCATTCTGGGGATTTTGAGGAAGTGAAATAGGCTTCCGTGTCTACAGTGTCTCAAGGGACAAACATTATAACCAAAAGTGGAATCAGTCAGGGAACACACCAAGACTGAAATCTCGTTTTTTTTTTATGAGCAACAGAAAAACAGACCTGCCAATCGACATGTTCAGTCGCTCTTTAAAGCAGGAGTCAAATACTTAAACCCCACGTAGTTAAATTAATTGACATGGACTAGTATGAGATATAATTTTGTGCCCAATTCAGACGTGAGATAAGTTAACTTTCCGATTGGGCCAACATATGCAGCGTTTACCGTGAATGTGGTCTCCACTAATGTGGTAACATTGCCTTTAACCTTTTCATATATGAGTTCCAAATATCTCTAATGTTCATCCCAGCGTGAGCTGTTTAATGCACGTGATGTCAGAATGCACTCACTGTTACGATCTTCAGAAGGGACAGACCAAGGCGCAGCGAGGTATCCAGTATACATGCTTTATTTATCAACGTAACTGGCACAAAACAACAAAACGAACGAAAAACGAAGATCGTAACATATAACATAGACTAGACACTATCGCTATGAAACAAACAATAACCCACAAACCCCTAGTGAAAACTACAAACATATATATGGTTCCCAATTAGAGGTAACGACACTCAGCTGCCTCTAATTGGGAACCATTACCCCAACATAGAAATAGATCACCTAGAACAAAAAAACCCTACACCAAAACAAAACTAAACACGCCAGCCTATAAAAATCAGGCCTGAACGTGACAGTACCCCCCCCCAAAGGCGCAGACTCCGACCGCGCCAAAAGTCCATTGGGGGGGTCTTCGGGTGGGCCTCCTTGTCCCAGGTGGCGCTGGGCTATTAGCCGGAACAGTTTGTTCCGGACTGGGGACCTTCTCTGGAGGTTCCGGACTGGGGACCTTCTCTGGAGGTTCCGGACTGGGGACCTTCTCTGGAGGTTCCGGACTGTCGACGCGCACTTGGACTCTGGTGCGGGGAGCAGGAACGGGCCGTGCTGGACTCATGACGTGCACTGGGACTCTGGTGCGGGGAGCAGGAACGGGCCGTGCTGGACTCACAACAGGCACAGGAATCCTGGAGCGTGGAGCAGGGACAGGACGTGCTGGACTCTCTAAGCACACGGGGGGCCTGGTGCACGGAGCCGGAACAGGATGTGCTGGACTCTCTAAGCGCACGGAGGGCCTGGTGCGCGGAGCCGGAACAGGATGTGCTGGACTCTCTAAGCGCACGGGGGGCCTGGTGTGTGGAGCCGGTACTTCTCTCCCCGGCTGTTCACTCACCCTTGCCTCACCGATGATGGGAGCTGGAATGTCTCGCACTGGGCTGTGGATGCGAACCGGAGACCCCACACGCAGAACCGGTGCAGGATATCCTGGTCCAAGGAGGCGCACCGGAGACCAGGAGCGCTGAGCCGGCACCACTCTTCCAGGATGCACACTCACCCTCCCCTGACAGATGAGTGGCGCTGGAATCTCTCGCACCGGGCTGTGAACGCGCACTGGAGACACCATGTGCAAAACTGCATAGCACGGCGTCTTACCAGTGCGACGCTCCCTCCGACGCTCCCTCCAGAGAGCACGAGGAGTTGGCTCAGGAGTCCTTCCTGAACCGGCCAACCTCCTCGTGTGCCCACCCCCAAAAAAGTTTTTTGGGGCTGCCTTTCGGGCTTCCTAGCCAGGCGAGTCCCAACATACTTTTCTTTCTCCGGGTTCCNGTTCCATACTCCATACAAATCCTCGTAACTGCTCCGCTCAGCCCCCGCTACTCTTTTCTCCCTGGGGTGACGATGCTCCGCCGTCTTCTCCCAAGGTCCCTTACCAGCCAAAATCTCCTCCCAAGTCCAGAACTCCCGGGTCTCTCGCTGCTTGGTCCTTTCTTGGTGGGTTATTCTGTCACGATCTTCAGAAGGGACAGACCAAGGCGCAGCGAGGTATCCAGTATACATGCTTTATTTATCAACGTAACTGGCACAAAACAACCAAACGAACGAAAATCGTAACATAGACTAGCCACTATCGCTATGAAACAAACAATAACCCACAAACCCCTAGTGAAAACTACAAACATATATATGGTTCCCAATTAGAGGTAACGACACTCAGCTGCCTCTAATTGGGAACCATTACCCCAACATAGAAATAGATCACCTAGAACAAAAAAACCCTACACCAAAACGAAACTAAACACGCCAGCCTATAAAAATCAGGCCTGAACGTGACACTCACTGTTCCAAAATGTGATTATTACGCAACAGGACAGTTAATGCGCTGCCTGCTAATTATCTATAGGCTATGTTTCAACTTGTCAATTTCAAATTATTTCTAACAACAGTTTGAATTGAGGTGTGTTTCCGCTTCCTCATTAATTCACATAGAAGTAGCCCATTTCAGCGTTGCGGACAATTTGAGGCTTTACTGAGCCGGACAAGGACAAACTTCTCTGTTCGAGGAGAGCCCACGCACTTCACCAATGTTTGTGCAGATCAAGTATGCAGATATTTGCGCAGTCTTGCACGAATTGGAACATGTTCTGGCTGGCGCTCGCATTGCCTTGTTGTTTTCCTTACAAATAATAACTTTGGACATGGTTGCTATCCTATAAAAGTAAGTTCCTTATTTTCTGTATAGTGTGTTGTCATTTCTACTGTAGGCGCATACAGTATGTATATATATATATATATATATATATATATATATATATATATGTATGTATGTATGGGGAATAATGTATTTACAGTTTTATTCACATATTTTCAAGTACTGGTGACAATAATGCATTCCGATTATTGCATAGATTGTAATTGACACCTATGATGTGTGTAAAATACTTTTTGGAAGGTTGTTCTGATTATAATGAGCTAATGCTAAGCTATTTGCCAGCAATGTGTATGTGTGGTGCCATGTTTGTTGACATTCAACAATGCATTCTGGGTGTCACGTAGACATATGTCAGACCAAAGACGTTATAATGAGGTGAAGGAATGGTTCACTCATCTTTCGGGTAAACTTCCAGAAGTAAATAAAGGGAAGTGAATGATGCATAATGTACTATTAACAGACCAAACTCATCTTGTCTTCTCTTATTATCTTTGGTTGATGCGAAAAAACAAACATGGTGGCGTGCACAAACTACCCATTGTCGGATTACTTTCAATTTCTAGAAAGTGTTTTACTCAATTATTTCCATCAATGGTGAGCTCACCCGTGATGTGATCAATTATAAAGAGTAATGGCTATTAGCTAATACATATTGTATAAAAATATAAAAATATGACCGCTTGTGTTATGTCAATCTTTCCTCAGTTAGCGCCAGGACAAATGTAGCCTACATTTTCCGGTTTGGATGATTGTGTTATGCTGTAGCTACTTCTTGTGAATGTCTGAACATTGCATCCAAAAATAAACTGGTCACATTCTGGACATGACTCTGTAAGGATTGGGTTTGTGCAAAATGTTTCTGTGAAAAAACTGTGTGGCCAGCTCAAATGCTGGTTGTTGTGTCAATCGAAACTGGACGTTCTAAATAAGCGTTCTAATCACACCGGTTTGAGCGTACGCTGCAGGGACCACTGTTGAATTATCACACCCGTTTGTTGGTACATGTGAAAAGGTTAAATTTCAATCATGCTGTAAAGCTGAACTTCTGTGATACGTATTGAATAGACCTTAAGTCCATGTTTTATTGACTTAAGTGCATGTTAAGTCTACTTATCTCAAGTCTGAATCAGGCCCTTTGTGAACAAGATACTTCTGCTCCTAACATTATAGGACTTTTTTCCCTTTGGCAATTTTATGTACCAGTGCAACTGTTTTAGGCCTACCTGTTATTTTAAAGAAGGGAACACAGAAAAAGGTTTAAAAAAAATCTAAAACAGAAATTAAGCTAAATATGACGATGAAAAGTGTAGATAAAGACAATTTCATGTTTTTACTGTAGCTTTCTTTTATACTTCTCTGAAAATAGCAGATGTGAACTTTGAACAGGTGCAAATTCTCTAAAATACTTTATAAACTATAAACAATTGTATTAGCATATATTTTCATAATATAACTCACCAACAGTAACTCTTTAACCGTTCAAGCTAGAGACATCAAACCAACTTTTCAAATTCTTGAAAACGTTTATCAACTATAACTATTGCATTTGCATACATTTGCATAATATAACGCAAATCAAATCAAAGTTTATTTGTCACGTGCGCCGAATACAACAGGTGTAGATCTTACAGTGAAATGCTTATTGACAGGCCCTAACCAATAGCACAATTTTTAAGTAAAAAATAGGTATTAGGTGAACAATAGATAAGTAAAGGAATAAAAACAACAGTAAAAAGACAGTGAAAAATAACAGTAGCGAGCCTATATACAGGCACCGGTTAGTCGGGCTAATTGAGGTAGTAGGTATGGTTAAAGTGACTATGCATATATGATAAACAGAGAGTAGCAGTAGCGTAAAAGAGGGGTTGGCGTTGGTGGGTGGCGGGACACAAATCAAATCAAATTTTATTTGTCACATACACATGGTTAGCAGATGTTAATGCGAGTGTAGCGAAATGCTTGTGCTTCTAGTTCCGACCATGCAGTAGTATCTAACAAGTAATCTAACAATTTCACAACAACTACCTTATACACACAAGTGTAAAGGAATGAATACGAGTATGTACATATAAATATATGGATGAGCGATGGCTGACAAGATGGCAAGATGCAAGATGCAGTAGATGGTATAGAGTACAGTATATACATATGAGATGAGTAATGTAGGATATGTAAACATTATATAAATGGCATCGTTTAAAGTGGCTAGTGATACATTTATTACATCCACTTTTTAATTATTAAAGTGGCTAGAGATTTGAGGCGATGGCCGAACGGCATAGTAGATGGTATAGAGTACAGTGTATACATTTGATATGAGAAATGTCGGATATGTAAACAATATATACAAAATTGTTTAAAGTGGCTAGTGATACATTTGTTACATCCAATTTTCTATTATTGTGATGCAACTGTGTGTAGCTGGTGTAGAGAAGTCAGGCGCAGGACTGCAGATATGAGTAATAAATGCAATTTACTCAAATATAATAACAAATACAGATAAAATATTGCCAAGCCCACAATAACGGACCGCAAAACAATAAACAATAACTGACAAACAAACATGGGGGAACAGAGGGTTAAATAATGAACAAGTAATTGTGGGATTGAAACCAGGTGTGTAAAACAAGGACAAAACCAATGGAAAATGAAAAATGGATTGGCTGAGGCGGACAGGGATTTTAAGTCACCTGAAGGCTCTGTTTACCTCGGCTCCCGTGCTGGCTCATCCGGATCCCTCTTTGGCGTTCATAGTGGAGGTGGATGCGTCCGAGGCTGGGATAGGAGCCGTGCTCTCTCAGCGCTCGGGTACGCCACTGAAGCTCCGCCCCTGTGCCTTCTTTTCGAAGTAGCTCAGCCTGGCGGAGCGAAACTATGATGTGGGGGACCAGGAGCTGTTGGCTGTCATCAAGGTTCTGAAGGCGTGGAGACCCCGTAGTGCCGGACATTGGCTTGAGGGGGCGAAACACCCTTTTCTCATCTGGACTGACCACCGCAATCTGGAGTACATCCGGGCCGCGAGGAGACTGAACCCTCGCCAGGCAAGGTGGGCCATGTTCTTTACTCATTTTGTTTTCACCCTGTCCTACTGACCAGGTTCCCAGAACGCAAAGGCAGACGCACTGTCCCGGATGTATGACACAGAGGAGCGGTCCATGGATCACACTCCCATACTCCCGGCCTCTTGCCTGGAGGCACCGGTAGTGTGGGAGCTGGACGCGGACATCGAGCGGACGTTACGTACAGAGCCCACTCCCTCTCAGTGTACAGCTGGGCGTCTGTACGTTCCGTCTGCTGTCCGCGACCGGTTGATCTATTGGGCCCACACGTCACCCTCCTCTGGTCATCCTGGCATCGGTTGGACAGTGCCTGTCTTAGTGGGAAGTACTGGTGGTCCACCTTGGCCAAGGACGTGAGGGTTTATGTTTCCTCCTGCTCGGTGTGCGCCCAGTGCAAGGCTCCTAGACACCTGCCCAGAGGGAAGTTACAACCCCTACCCGTTCCACAACGGCCGTGGTCGCACCTCTCGGTGGACTTCCTGACTGATCTTCCTCCCTCACAGGGCAACACCACGATCCTGGTCATTGTGGATTGGTTTTCTAAGTCCTGCCATCTCCTCCCTTTGCCCGGTCTCCCTACGGCCCTACAGACTGCGGAGGCCCTGTTCACACACGTCTTCCGGCACTATGGGGTGCCTGAGGACATAGTCTGATCGGGGGTCCCCAGTTCACGTCCAGGGTCTGGAAGGCATTCATGGAACGTCTGGGGGTCTCGGTCAGCCTCACCTCAGGTTTTCACCCCGAGAGTAACGGGCAGGTGGAAAGAGTAAACGCCCAAAACTCACTCCGCCACTCCTCCACTAACCTCTCTCCCTTCCAGTGCGTACTGGGGTATCAGCCGGATCTGGCACCTTGGCATCAGAGCCAGATCGAGGCTCCTGCGGTGGATGAATGGTTTAAGCGCTCGGAGGAGACCTGGGATACCGCCCATGTGCACCTGCAACGGGCCGTGAGGCAGCAGAAGTCGAGCGCCGACTGCCACCGCAGTGAGGCCCCGGTGCCCCTCCGCCTGCCCTGCCGGAAGCTGGGTCCGCGGTTTGTGGGGCCATTCAAAGTCCTGAGGAGACTGAACGAGGTTGGCTACAGGTTACAGCTTCCCCCAGATTACCGTATTAATCCCTCGTTCCATGTGTCTCTCCTCAGGCCAGTGGTGGCTGGTCCACTCCAGGAGTCTGAGGTGGGGGGGTTCCTCCGCCCCCTCTGGACATCAAGGGGGCCCCGGCGTATGCTGTTCGAGCCATCCTGGACTCGAGGCGTCGGAGGAGGGGCCTTCAGTACCTCATGGAGTGGGAGGGGTACGGTCCGGAGGAGAGATGCTGGGTGCCGGTGGAGGACGTTCTAGACCCTTCGTTGCTGTGGGAGTTCCAACGTCTCCATCCGGATCGCCCTGCGCCTCGTCCTCCGGGTCGTCCCTGAGGCCAGTGTCGGCGCGCTGCTGGAGCCGCGCGTCAAGGGGGGGGTACTGTCATGACTTCCGCCAAAGTCGGTCCCTCTCCTTGTTCGGGCGGCGTTCGGCAGTCGACGTCACCGGTTTTCTAGCCATCGCCGATCCATTTTTAATTTTCCATTGGTTTTGTCCTTGTTTTACACACCTGGTTTCAATCCCACAATTTCTTGTTCATTATTTAACCCTCTGTTCTCCCATGTTTGTCTGTGATGCGACTGTGTGTAGCTGGTGTAGAGAAGTCAGGCGCAGGACAGCAGAAATGAGTAAAAAATGCAATTTACTCAAATATAATAACAAATCAAATATTGCCAAGCCCACAATAACGGACTGCAAAACAATAAACAATCACTCACCAACAAACATGGGGGAACAGAGGGTTAAATAATGAACAAGTAATTGTGGGATTGAAACCAGGTGTGTAAAACAAGGACAAAACAAATGGGGGACACAATGCAAATAGTCCAGGTAGCCATTTGATTACTTGTTCAGGAGTCTTATGGCTTGGGGGTAAAAGCTGTTGAGAATCCTTTTGGTCCTAGACATGGCGCTTCGGTACCGCTTGCCATGCGGTAGTAGAGAGAACATTCCATGACTGGGGTAGCTGGGGACATTTTTTAGGGCCTTCCTCTGACACCCCCTGGTGTAGAGGTCCTGGATGGCAGGAGGCTTGGCCCCAGTGATGTACTGGGCCGTACGAACTACCCTCTGTAGTGCCTTGCGGTCGGAAGCCGAGCAATTGCCGTACCAGGCAGTGATGCAACCAGTCAGGATGCTCTCGATGTTGCAGCTGTAGAATGGATCTGAGCATCTGAGGACACATGCCAAATATTTTTTGTTTCCTGAGGGGAATAGGCTTTGTCGTGCCCTCTTCACAACTGTCTTGGTGTGTTTGGACCATTCTAGTTTGTTGGTGATGTGGACAGCAAGGAACTTGACACTCTCAACCTGCTCCACTACAGCCCCGTCGATGAGAATGGGGGCGTGCTCGGTCCTCCTTTTCCTGTAGTCCACAATCATCTCTCCTTAGTCTTGATTATGTTGAGGGATAGGTTGTTATTCTGGCACCACCCGGCCAGGTCTCTGACCTCCTCCCTATAGGCTGTCTCGTCGTTGTTGGTGATCAGGCCTACCACTGTTGTGTCGTCTGCAAACTTAATGATGGTGTTGGAGTCGTGCCTGGCCACACAGTCGTGGGTGAACAGGGAGTACAGGAGAGGACTGAGCACGCAACCCTGAGGGGCTCCAATGTTGAGGATCAGCGTGGCGGATGTGTTGCTACCTTCCCTCACCACCTGGGGGCGGCCCGTCAGGAAGTCCAGGATCCAGTTGCAGAGGGAGGTGTTTAGTTCCAGGATCCTTAGCTTTGTGATGGTGTTGAACGCTGAGCTGTAGTCAATGAATAGCATTCTCACGTAGGTGTTCCTTTTGTCCATGTGGGAAAGGGCAGAGTGGAGTGCAATAGAGATTGCATCATCTGTGGATCTGTTTGGGCGGTATGCAAATTGGAGTGGATCTAGGGTGGCAGGTAGCCTACACACACACACTGGAATAAGTTTCTACATGACAGTGAGGGCTTTGCATTGGCACTTTGTTGTGTTTTTTGGGGGACTGGCAGAAAATGCCTGGAATGTAAAATAACCTTATTAACCGGTTACAATGCTTTTAAAATAATGGTTCCAAAACAGTATAGAACACCTCCGTTCTTGGTTCTGGATCTGTTCCCTGAACTCGTTCCAACCCCTGCACAGTGGTAGACATTTTAAATGGTACCGTTCTTTACATTCTCTTTACAGTCTTCAATTTTTGTCCAAAATATTGAGCTATTGAAACTGAAACAGTGCATCCGGAATGGCTGGAGGCAGCAAACAATGTACCAGGTCAGCTGTGGTTTATAACCTGATAGCAATAGTTGTTGGACTACCAAAAAATGTATTGAAATAGAAAAGTACATTTCAATAATAAAATGTGGTGTGCTTGCTAGCTTGTTTTAAAGTATTTATGGTTTTGAAAAGGTTAGAACATCTTAATGTTGTTTTAATGTTTGTTGCTGAAATGGTTAACCCCCAAGATCTCTATGACCACAACCACAATCCCTCACAGCCTGGAATGTGGTCAGGGCCTTTGGTCAGATGGATGGTCGTAATGTGGTCTGACTAACTTTATACGGTCAATCGCAAGACCCCCCAGGTCTAGTCCTCGATTCTAGACCACAGTTGGTCAAAACCATTGTCATGTACTGCTGGTTTATACTAATGTGGAGTGTAATTTATCCCATTAGAACACTTAGAGCTTTCTAATAGGCACAAGGTGAGCTGACCTGACCTCTGACCTCTGCTCTCACAGGACCTATGTGACCTTAACCTCCTGTCACCCCTCTAAAATCATTCCTCCATTTCCCCATTCCCCCCATCTTCCCTTACTCTGTTAAGTCATCTGAATTCTCTGCTCTCGTCTGTAACCATTCAGCTTTAGCTCAATGAGGTAGAATTGATGCCGTTTAGGAGATCAGAAGGCCAGCCCAGAACCAAGGGACTTTGTGCCTGGTCCATCGGCCGATCAGACACCAGGATGTGGGGTTAAGTCAGACCTCTGACAGCCCAGGAATGGTAAAGTCAGGCGAGCTAAGTCAATCAAGGCCTGATGAGAGAGGAGAGGTGGACGAGAGTTCAGTCAACTGTTTCAATGGGCATGCATGCCTAAAAAAACTCACAAGCTTGTGCTATTTAATGGGATGCCATGCACTTGCGCTATGCTTGAAAGTGCTGTGATTCTGAAGAAACTTCTAAATGCATCATATTGTATTTTCCTCTTATTCTCACTCAAACATTTAGGTGTATGAGGTGTTATCTAAAAAGGGTGATGATCAAACTATTTCTTACATTTAACCAAAAGGAATCCTCTTTGAGCCCCCTTGTACTTGAACAATAGGCAGAAGGGTTGGAGGGAGGAAGAGAGGGGGAAGGGACTTCCATCGGTATGTGACCTCTGGTCTGCAAGGCCTGATAAGAGACTTCAGGTCAAGGGGGACATAAAAGAGAGGAGAGAGGCTACTCAGACGCTCCACACTGCAGAATGGAGAGGCTCTAAACTGCAGAAGGGGAATGTTGAATCCTTCTCTCAGCTGGGAGCTCAATGAGATAGAGGAATGGCGTTAACTTTACAATTTGTCATAGCATTCGCTGGCTGCCTTTGATGGCTTTAGACAGCAGCATGCCACCCTGCATCCCACTGCAGCTGCATTCCACTGAAGCTAAGCTGGGTTGGTCTTGATCGGTCCCTGGATGCGAGACCAGATGCTGTTGGAAGTGGTGTTGGAGGGCCAGTAGAAGGCACTCTTTCCTCTCGTCTAAAGAGATCCCAATGCCCCAGGACAGTGATTGGGGACATTGCCCTGTGTAGGGTGCAGTCTTTCGGATGGGATGTTAAACATTTGTCCTGACTCTGTGGTCACTAAAGATCCCATGGCTCTTATCGCAAGAGTAGGGGTGTTAACGTGGCCTCCTAATTATCCCCAGCTTCCAATTAGTTCATTCACCCCCTCTCCCCCCCCGTAACTATTCCACAGGCATTGTTGTAAATGAGAATGTGTTCTCAGTCAACTTACCTGGTAAAATAAGGATAAAAAAAATATATAAAAAAATAACTGGAACTCAAAATATGTGTTTTCAAGAATATTCTCCCGCAAGGATTTCCTTGGGGAAAGTTTGGGTAAAACAAACTTGGCTCCCATCTCAACATGAAAAAGGTGACATGTAGAAGTGATTGTGTTTGTGTCTGCTTTCCATTTCTGTGAAGACAGGAGGAAGAGATAAAGCTCCTGCACGCTCGCACACACACACATGAAACCGAAGTCAGCTAATGTAGCAAATGCAGATATGTGAAACTTACTCCTCAGTGTCCCGCTTGCATCGCATCATTAGCTAGCTTTTGAGGTGGCGCGATCGGCTAAGATGCTTGAGGAGGCCGGTCACGTGTGCTAGCAAGGCAGAAGTTCTGGGTTTGTGCCAGGGTATGGGCCGTAACAGTGTTGCTGTGACAGTTGAGCTCAGCTCAACGCTGGGGTCGCGGTTTAAAGAGAGGTGAATGTAGCACATGGAGATGTGTGAAATTTACTCCTCAGCCTGAAGTGTCCCGCTTGCGTGGTACTCGCTAAGCAAGCTGCGTGATGTTCTTTACACTAACAGTATAGCTTCCTCCACTGTCCCTGTTCATACCAGGTTTGAACTATTGATCCTCTGCTCGCAAACACAGGTGGCCATCCTCCTTGACAACGTACCAATCAATATTGAGCTGTAGAAAAATATAAAATTCGATAGCTCCATTGATGACATTTCAAGCTAGCTGTGGAGTGAGTTTACAGCATGTTCTTAACTCTGTTACACAGAGCCCCACAGTGGAGTTGTCAAAAACTCAGCAAAAAAAGAAACGTCCCTTTTCAGGACCCTGTATTTCAAAGATAATTTGTAAAAATCCAAACAACTTCACAGATCTTCATTGTAAAGGGTTTAAACACTGTTTCCCATGCTTGTTCAATGAACCATAAACAATTAATGAACATGCACCTGTGGAACGGTCGATAAGACACTAACAGCTTACAGACGGTAGGCAATTAAGGTCACAGTTATGAAAACTTAGGACACTAAAGAGGCTTTCTACTAACTCTGAAAAACACCAAAAGAAAGATGCCCAGGGTCCCTGCTCATCTACGTGAACGTGCCTTAGGCATGCTGCAAGGAGGCATGAGGACTGCAGATGTGGCCAGGGCAATAAATTGCAATGTCCGTATTGTGAGACGCCTAAGACAGAGCTACAGGGAGACAGGTTGGACAGCTGATCAGACCACGTGTAACAACACCTGCACAGGATCGATACATCTGAACATCACACCTGCGAGACAGGTACAGGATGGCAACAACAACTGCCCGAGGAACACCAGGAATGCACAATCCCTCCATCAGTGCTCAGACTGTCCGCAATATGCTGAGAGAGGCTGGACTGAGGGCTTGTAGGCCTGTTGTAAGGCAGGTCCTCACCAGACATCACCGGCAACAACGTCGCCTATGGGTACAAACCCACCGTCGCTGGACCAGACAGGACTGGCAAAAAGTGCTCTTCTCTGACGAGTCGTGGTTTTGTCTCACCAGGGGTGATGGTCGGATTCACGTTCATCATCGAAGGAATGAGCGTTACACCGAGGCCTGTACTCTGGAGCGAGATCAATATGAGGGTCCATCATGGTCTGGGGCGGTGTGTCACAGCATCATCGGACTGAGATTGCTGTCATTGCAGGCAATCTCAACGCTGTGTGTTACAGGGAAGACATCCTCCTCCCTCGTGGTGCCCTTCCTGTAGGCTCATCCTGACATGACCCTCCAGCATGACAATTCCACCAGCCATACTGCTCGTTCTGTGCGTGATTTCCTGCAAGACAGGAATGTCAGTGTTCTGCCATGGCCAGCAAAGAATCCCAATCCCATTGAGCACATCTGGGACCTGTTGGATTGTAGGGTGAGGGCTTGGGCCATTCCATCCCGAAATGTCCTGGAACTTGCAGATGTCTTGGTGGAAGATTGGGGTAACATCTCACAGCAAGAACTGGCAAATCTGGTGCAGTCCATGAGGAGGAGATGCACTGCAGTACTCAATGCAGCTGGTTGCCACACCAGATTCTGACTGTTACTATTGATTTTGACCCCCCCTTTGTTCAGGGACACATTATTCAATTTCTGTGGAACTTGTTCAGTTTATGTCTCATTTGTTGAATCCTGTTATGTTCATACAAATATTTACACCATGTTAAGTTTGCTGAAAATAAATGCAGTTGACAGTGAAGGACGTTTATTTTTTTGCTGAGTTTAATAACCATAAAACCTACCCAGCTAACACTGTGGATCTGAGCTGATTCCAGCTGAGAGTTGGGGCACTCGGCTGAGAGTCAGACTCGGCCGACGTCATGTTGCCCGAGGTCTGGGCTGTCTTCGGCAGTATTACTTATGACTAGGATGTGGGGATTGAGCTCGGGCTGATTCCGGTGAGTTATCTTGTCCAAATGTGTTCCTTTGGGCTCGGGCCGATTGGGGCTGCTTTATGTAATTAACATTTCATTACTTATTTATTTTTCCATATTTTCTCATTGTTTCTGTGATCAAAAAATACAATTAACATTTAAATAAAATTCTTTAAGATTCCTGTTTAAGTAGTATTTTAGTATTTTGATACTTTGTGCAAGGCAAGGCAATGATAAGCATTAAAACATTTGTGGATGGATCCTCCCGAGTGGCGCAGTGGTCTATGACACTGCATTGCAGTGCAAACTGTGTTGCTACAGATGCTGGTTCGAGACCCATGCCAGCTACGACTGAGAGACCCATAAGGTGACGTACCATTGTCCGACTTAAGGAGGGTTTGGCCGGCCGGCATGTCTTTGTACCATCGTGCTGTAGTGACTCCTGTGGCAGGCCTGACAAGGTCACCAGTTGTATGGTGTTTCCTCCAACACAAAATAGTTTTTTTGTGGATGGGTATACTTTGTATGTATAAAATGTATAATAGTAATATTTAAAATGACTAAATCGGGTAATTTTGGACTCATTAATTATAATTTGCATCGGATCGATTCTGGTAAGATGCCGGGCAAAGTCGGCTGAATTCAGCACGATGTACTTGGGCTGATTCTGGGCAGTCATTCATTTTGATTCCCACCGAGTCCAACATCCAATTCCGGACCGATTCAATCAGTTCCGGCACCCTGGAAAAGGGCCGCTTCTGGCCTGATTCCTCATTGCTAGCTGGGTAGCGGTCAAACAGGGAAATGGTTCAAATCATTTTTCCAGATTCATTTTTCCCATAAGGACATTTAGAAAC
The DNA here is from genome assembly GCA_003317085.1 of Hucho hucho. Classification (NCBI taxonomy): domain Eukaryota; kingdom Metazoa; phylum Chordata; class Actinopteri; order Salmoniformes; family Salmonidae; genus Hucho; species Hucho hucho. The sequence goes on along the minus strand of QNTS01000012.1, from coordinate 864,484 downwards.
ACAAAATAAGGGCTGTGTTTTGTGGAGGCTTACCCTGGCGTGGCATTTTGATAATCATGTAAATCTCTCTCAGACAAGGTGACTTAATAATAATATTGTTAAAAGTCACCTTGTCTCTGAGAGATTTACATGGTTATCAAAATGCCACACCAGGTTCTATTTACTCTCAGATTCGAAAACGCTAATTAGCATCAAAGTAGACATCATGCAAGACTACAAATCCCTGCAAGCTCCTGCATCTCTATCTGACACCTTTGCTAACAAGTATTGTGTCAATTTAAAAAACTTGAACAAGACAGTTCACAGAATTGTCAATTAAAAAATATGTAGACAATTTATTCATTACTAAATTTAGCTAACATTAGATTGTTAATCCAGAGATTCTTACCTTTGCCTCGATTCGGCAGTCTTGTCCAGATCATCATGGCATTTGTAGTTCTTTATGATAGCCAGATTAGCAGTAATTAGCGTTTCATTACAAGGTTATCAAAACATCACGCTGTGACCTGGATCCGCAGTTAGGCTCAGCTCAATGGCTGGGATCGCTCACTGTGTAGCGAGTTTAGAAGAGGTATATAGAGTACCACAGTATAAGTCATAATACCCATAAATCCTAGGAAATGGTTACAATTTTTTATTTTTCCACCATTCATTTTTCCTATAGAGGATTTTAAAACCACTTAATATACGGGCTGTGTTTCATTTAGGCAACAGTGAAACCGACGTCAGTGTGCTGCTAATTGTATAGCTTCCTCCATGCATGTACGCAACGTGCACACCAAATCCTGTTGATCACCACATCGCTTCCCACCATTCTCCCAAAACGTATTTTGTTTTATCTCCTTGGGACAAACTGTCCTTCCAGCCATTCATCATGGCTCTGGTTCATCTAGAAAGCTTTCCCATCATCATGTCTAAATGGTCACAGTATTACAGATGGCTGATACAGTGGAGAATAATTGATCCAGAGGGAAAGCAACGCTTGGTGTGACAGTTCAACAAGGTTATGTTTATGACCTGTGTCCAACCAACAGAGCCAGTTTGTGTGTTTGTGTGTGTGTGTGTGTTTTAGGGCCAGTCTCTGTCTCTCTGATAGTTCCTCTGATCCAGCAGGACACATGGGAAAGGTTTGTTACCATTTGTTACTGATGCTGTGATGTGGCAAGAGAAAAGCCCACACACAACCCTTCCACTTCATTGAACTTTCAATTCGGCTATCTCAGAAATGTTTTTTTTCTCTCCATAATGTGATCTGAATTAAGCACCTACGATGTCTTGTCTGTCTCACAAATTTGTTCCTAATTTGTAATGGTGTGTGTATTTGGGCCGGTCTCTGTCTCTCTGTCAGTCCCTATGATCAAATCAAATTAATCAAATTGTATTTGTCACATGCTTCGTAAACAACAGGTGTGGACTAACAGTGACATGCTTACTTACGGGCCCTTCCCAACAATGCAGAGAGAAAGAAAATAGAGAAACAATAGAAAAGTAAAATGCGCAATAATAAAATGAATAATAGATACACAATGGGTAACGATAACTTGGCTATATACAAGGGGTACCAGAACCGAGTCGATGCGCAGGAGTACGAGGTAATTGAGGTAGATATGTACACTACCGTTCACAAGTTTGGGGTCACTTGTCTTTTAAAGAAAAGCAGATTTTTTGTCCATTAAAATAACTTGATCAGAGATACAGTGATCAAATTGATCAGAAATACAGTGTAGACATAGTTAATGTTGTAAATGACTATTGTAGTTGGAAACGGCTGATTTTTTAAAATTGAATATCTACATAGGCGTACAGAGGCCCATTGTCAGCAACCATCGCTCCTGTGTTCCAATGGCATGTTGTGTTAGCTAATCCAGGTTTATCATTTTAAAAGGCTAATTGATCATTAGAAAACGCTTTTGCAATTATGTTAGCACAGCTGAAAACTGTTGTTCTGATTAAAGAAGCAATAAAACGGGCCTTCTTTAAACTAGTTGAGTATCTGGAGCATTAGCATTTGTTGGTTCGATTACAGGCTCAAAATGGCCAGAAACAAACACTTTCTTCTGAAACTCGTCAGTCTATTCTTGTTCTGAGAAATGAAGGCCATTCCATGCGAGAAATTGCCAAGAAACTGAAGATCTCGTACAACGCTGTGTACTACTCCCTTCACAGAACAGTGCAAACTATCTCTAACCAGAATAGAAAGAAGAGTGGGAGGCCCCAGTGCACAACTGAGCAAGAGGACAAGTACATTAGAGTGTCTAGTTTAAGAAACAGAAGCCTCACAACTCTTCAACTGGCAGCTTCATTAAATAGTACCCGCAAAACACCAGTCTCAATGTCAACAGTGAAGAGGCGACTCTGACCTTCTACTGACAGATAGTAAACAGTAGCAGTAGTATATATAATGAGTCAAAAAGTTAGCACAAAAAGGGTCAATGTAGATAGTTAAATAGCTAACCAGATAGTTACCCGGACTAACTTTTTAGCAGTTTTATGACTTGGGAGTAGAAGCTGTTCAGGGTTCTGTTGGTTCGAGAGAGAACAGTTTATGACTTGGGTGGCTGGAGACTTTGACAATTTTTAGGGCCTTCCTTTGACACCGCCTTACTCACATTGGCTACGGACAGTGTGATCACACAGTCGTCTGGACTTGCTGCTGCTCTAACGCATGGTGAACTGTTGCTTGCCTAGAAGCGAGAAGAGAAGGAATTTAGCTTGTCTGGTAGGCTCGTGTCACTGGGCAGCTCATGGCTGTGTTTCCCTTTGTAATCTATGATAGTTTGCAAGCCCTGCCACATCAGACGAGCGTCAGAGCTGGTGTAGTAGGATACGATCTTAGTGCTGTATTGACGCTTTGCCTATTTGATGGTTCATCGGAAGCCGTAGTGGGATTTCTTATAAGGATCCGGATTAGTGTCCCGCTCTAGCCTTTAGATCAGTGAGGATGTTAAATGTAATCCATGGCTTCTGGTTGGGGTATGTACGTACGGTTACTGTGGGGACGACGTCGTTGATGCACTTATTCATGAAGCCGGTGACTGATGTTGTTAACTCCTCAATGCCATCAAATCAGTCCCGGAACATATTCCAGCCTGTGCAAGCAAAACAGTTCTGTAGCTTAGCATTCGCTTCATCCGACCGCTTACATATTGAGCACATCACTGGTACTTCCTTTTTTTTCGCTTGTAAACAGGAATCAGGAGGATAGAGTTATGGTCAGATTTGCCAAATGGAGGGTTAGGGAGAGCTTTGTTTGTCTCTCTGTGTGTAGTAAAGGTGATTTAGAGTGTTTTAGCCTTTAGTTACACATGCTGGTAGAAATTATGCAAGGCAGATTTGAGTTGTCCTGCTTTAAAATCACTGGCCACTAGCAGCCCTGCCTCTGGATGATTATTTTCTTGCGTGTTTATGGCCCTATACAGCTTGTTGGGTGTGGTCTTAGTGCTAGCATTGTTTTGTGGTGGTAAATAGACGGCTCCAAAAAAATGTAGATGAAAACTCTCTTGTTAAGTGGTATGGTCTACAGCTTATCATGAGGTATTCTAACTCAGATGAGCAGAACCTCAAGACTTCCTTAATATTAGAGACCGTGTACCAGATGTTGTTAACAAAGAGACACCTGCCACCCCCCTTGAGCTTACCCCACACTGCCCTTCGGTCCTGCCGATGCATAGAAAAACCAGCTAGAATATTTTCCATGTCCTTGTTCAGCCAAGTTTCCGAGAAACATATGACATTTCTTCAGGTCCCATTGATAGGATAGTCTCGAACAGAGATGGTCCAGTTTGTTCTCCAGTGATTGTACATTCGCCAATAGAACAGACGGTAGAGGTGGATTATTTACTTGATGTCGTATTTTCATCAGGGTACCCGCACGTCGGCCTCTTTCTCTTCCGAGTTTCGGCAATTAGGCCCTGGTCTGGGGTGAGCAGTATGTCCTGTGCCACTGACTCATTGAAGTAGAAATCTTAATCTAAATCGAGATTAGTGATCGCTGTTCTGATGTCCAGAAGCTTATTTCAGTCATAAAAAAAGTTAAGATCAGCTCAAAAACACACAAAATCACAGAATTGGTCAGGAGCCTATAAAATGTCCACTATACATTCCAGCGCCATTCTCTTCCAGCAGGACACATGGGAAATGTTTGCTACCATTTGTTGCTGTGATGTGTCAATAGAAAAAGCCCACACACAACCCCTCCACATCATTGAACTTTCACCTCGGAAATATATTTTTTCCCCCCGTAATGTTGTGTGATAGGAATTAAGCACTTACGACGTCTTGTCTGTCTCACAAATTTGTCCCAGTTGTAAAGCTGTGTGTGTGTTTCTTTTGCATGTGAATTCACCCTTAATCCAGAGACATAGGGGTATCTGTTGTTATCTCTAATCCCTGAGATATACTGTATATCAGAATATTCTGCTCACTGCTAGGACCATATAATAAAACAAATTATAATATCAAAACGTTATCACCCAGATGTCCAACAAAAGAGGAGAGAAAAGAAATGCTCAAGATTGAGAGACAGTTGCCAAATAAGAGGGCTTCATTCAATCCCTGTCAGACCGACCCTTCATACACACACAGCACGAAGTGACAAAGACAACCAGTTAATTAGCAAGAAGTAGCTTCTCAAGGAGCACTCTGGTGAAAACCCTTATTCTTCCCTGGTCACTTGTCAATACTTTTGAAATACTAAGGGAGGATGAGAGGAGGCCCAGCTTAGCCCAGACAGACAGAGAAAGAGAGAAAAAGAAAGAAAGAGATGAAGAGAAAAAAGAGAGTGAGAGCCTGCATAGATTGATTTAATTAGGACTGTCTCTCCTTTATTTTGCAAAGCCATTGTATCTAATGGAGTCTCTCTATAGGCTGGCAAACAAGCAAAGGTCTTGGAGAGCAAGTCAACGATTCCGCGTCTGTCTGCTGGAGGAGGAGAGAAGAGGAGAGAAGATGAGAAGGGGAATGTGTGAAAAGAGGAGTGAAGAGGGGGATTTGAAGGGATAATGATGGAAACTCAAAATTTTAATTAAGGCACTTCTTCTTTTCAACGAAAATTAGTTTAGCCTTAGTTCAAGACAAGTGTGTGAGATGGTTGAAACAAGAGGTGAGAGTGAGGGATGTAGAGGGTACTGAAGTATTTTTAAGGATCTGTTGTTGAAAGCAGATTTGAAGTTCCTGAAAGCAATAAAGCAATGGGTATTAAGCAAAACTAGAAACAATACAATTTGGGGTGAAATATTATGTTTTTTAAAGGGTTTTATGTATTTTTTATTGAGATAGTACAGTTGTAAGGAGATGGGAAAGGTAGGAGAAGTTTTGAGTCAGAAGGGGCATGGATCGGATTCGAACCAATGCCAACGCTGGTAGTCTAGGCCATGTGTCCGTGTCCACGGTTCTAACTGCTGGACCACACAGTCTCTTTGCATGAAACATATACTCCATCTGTTAGAAATGTTTTAAAAAATGTGATCATTGATTTGATAACTTATTTGATGATTTCATTGAAATATGGCAGAGAAATGTCAATGTCTAATTAATCTAAATATGCATACAAGAGCTCTAACCATTAGCATGGACCATTACACTTGGAGCAGAAGGGCAACAGCTTGTGGCTAAAGCCCTCATACAGACAACCTGGTGGCTTTAAACACTTTTTTGTTTCATTTGTTAAAACTGGTCCATGATCTAGACTAGCTAAGAGCTCTCTAAGGTCCAGGGACTCTGGGGTATAGAGAGAAGACAAAGAGAGGTGTTTAACTGCTCTGAGTTCAGGGCCCATATCCACAAAGAGTCTGAGAATAGGAGTGCTGGTCTAGGATCAGTTTGTCCTGTTAGTTTATAATAAAAGAACAGTAGGGACCTGATCCTAGATCAGCATCCTACTCTGAGATGCTTTATGGATGGAACAGACTGGCCCACACTTGGAGCCTCCATGGTAGAACTGAATCCGAATGACAATAGATTAAGAACAGGAGAGAGGAGAGTCATCCTTTAGTTTCTCTGGGGACTTGGCTCTATTTTTAGAAGTCAGAGAAATAAAAGATACCGATTTTAAGGTTAAGGTTGTTTACAGTGCAAGGGAGATAAAGGTTTTCAAATGTCCCAAAATCCAAAACAGGAAAGAATAACATTCCAAAACTGGTAAAAAAGATTCCACCTCATTTTCATAATTTTCTTTATCCACACTTTGGCTGTGGTGTTGAAATAGAATGTTGTGTGTGTGGAGATCGAGTGGAGTTCATTTCCTATGACAGACTGTGTCAATCAAATCCTTCTGTGGGACGATCATCCACTTCCCAGGTCTTTACACGGAGCAGATAGAGCAGGAAACAGAGGAGGTGGATCTATTTTTTAGCAAGATGGCGCCGCCAGAGATGGTTGCCTCACCTCGAGTCCTTAGGAAACTATACAGTATTTTGTTTTTTTTCTGTATTATTTCTTACATTGTTAGCCCAGAAAATCTTGTGTTATTACATACAGCCGGGAAGAACTATTGGATATCAGAGCGACGTCAACTTAACAACTTTATGACCAGGAATATGACTTTCCCAAAGCGGATCCTCTGTTCGGACCACCACCCAGGACATTGGATCTAATCCCAGAGGCTGACCCAAAACAACGTCGCAGCAGAAGAGGTATACGGAGCGGCCTCCTGGTCAGGCTTCGAAGGCGTGCACACAGCCCACCGCTTCCGAGGATACTACTTGCCAATGTCCAGTCTCTAGACAACAAGGTGGATGAAATTAGGGAAAGGGTTTCCTCCAGAGAGACATCAGAGATTGTAACATTCTCTGTTTCACAGAAACATGGCTCTCGCGGGATATGCTGTCGGAGTCGGTACAGCCACTGGGTTTCTTCATGCATCGTGCCGACAGAAATAAACATCTCTCTGGGAAGAAGAAGGGCGGGGGTGTATGTTTCATGTTTAACGACTCATGGTGTAAACATAACAACATACAGGAACTCAAGTCCTTCTGTTCACCTGACCTAGAATTCCTTACAATCAAATGCTGACCATATTATCTCCCAAGAGAATTCTTGTCAGTTATCGTCACAGCTGTGTATATATCCCCTCAAGCAGATACCACGACGGTCCTCAAGGAACTTCACCAGGAATCTATGTAAACTGGAAACCATATATCCTGAGGCTGCATTTATTGTAGCTGGGGATTTAAAAAAAGCAAATTTGAGAACAGGGCTACCTAAATTCTACCAGCTTATTGGACCACTGCTACTCTAATTTCCGCGGTGCAAACAAGGCCCTCCCTCGCCCTCCCTCTGGCAAATCCGACCACGATTCCATCTTGCTCCTACCATCCTATAGGCAGAAACTCAAACATGATGTACCCGTGACTAGAACCATTCAACGCTGGTCTGAGCAATCGGAATTGTTTTGATCATGCGGACTGGGAAATGTTCCGGTCAGACTCAGAGAATAACATTGATCTATACGCTGACTCGGTGAGTGAGTTTATAAGGAAGTGCACTGGAGATGTTGTACCCACTGTGACTATTAAAACCTACCCTAACCAAAAACAATTGATGGATGGCTACATTCGCGCAAAATCCGGGACTGATCAGTGTAGTTATTCCCTCCGCAAGGAAATCAAACAAGCTACATTTCGGTATAGGGACAAAGTGTAGTCGCAATTCAATGGCTCAGACACGAGACGTACGTGGCAGGGTCTACAGACAATTACGGACTACAAAAAGAAAACCAGCCACGTCACGGACACCAACGTATTGCTTCCAGACAAACTAAACACCTTCTTTGCCCGCTTTGAGGATAATACAGTGCCACCAACGCGGCCCGCTAACAAGGACTGCGGGCCCCCCCCCTCTCCTTCTCTGTGACCGACGTGAGTAAGACATTTAAACGTGTTAACCCTCGCAAGGCTGCTGGCCCAGACGGCATCCCTAGCTGGCTGGTGTGTTTATGGACATCTTCAATCGATCCCTATCCCAGTCTGCTGTCCCCACATGCTTCAAGATGGCCACCATTGTTCCTGTACCCAAGAAGGCAAAGATAACTGAACTAAATGACTATCGCCCCGTAGCACTCACTTCTGTCATCATGAGTGCTTTGAGAGACTAGTCAAGGATCATATCACCTCCACCTTACCTGCCACCCTAGTCCCACTTCAGTTTGCATACTGCCCCAACAGGTCCACAGATGATGCAATCGCCATCACACTGCACACTGCTCTATCCCATCTGGACAAGAGGAATACCTATGTAAGAATGCTGTTCATTGACTATAGCTCAGCATTAAACACCAAGGTAGTATCCAAGCTCATCATTAAGCTAGAGGCCCTGGGTCTCAACCCCGCCCTGTGCAATTGGGTCCTGGACTTTCTGACGGGCCGCCCCCAGGTGGTGAAGGTAGGAAACAACATCTCCACTTCACTGACCCTCAACACTGGGGCCCCACAAGGGTGCATGCTCAGCACCCTCCTGTGCTCTCTGTTCACCCATGACTGCATGGCCATGCACACCTCCAACTCAATCATCAAGTTTGCAGATGACACAACAGTAGAGGGCTTGGTTACCAATAACAAAGAGACAGCCTACAGGGAGGAGGTGAGGGCCCTCGGAGTGTGGTGTCAGGAAAACAACCTCTCACTCAACGTCAACAAAACAAAGGAGATCATCGTGGACTTCAGGAAACAGCAGCGAGAGCACCCCCTATCCACATCGAAGGGACAGTAGTGGAGAAGGTGGAAAGTATTAAGTTCCTTGGTGTACACATCACAGACAAACTGAAATGGTCCACCCACAAAGACAGTGTGGTGAAGAAGGCGCAACAGCGCCTCTTCAACCTCAGGAGGCTGAAGAAATTTGGCTTGTCACCTAAAACCCTGACAAACCTTTACAGATGCACAATTGAGAGCATCCTGTCGGGCTGTATCACCACCTGGTACGGCAACTGCACCGTCCTCAACCACAAGGCTCTCCAGAGGGTGGTGCGGTTTGCACAACGCATCACCGGGGGCTACCTGCCCTCCAGGACACCTACAGCACCCGATGTCACAGGAAGGCCAAAAAGATCATAAAGGACAACAGCCACCCGAGCCACTGCCTATTCACCCTGCTACCATCCAGAAGGCGAGGTCAGTACAGGTGCATCAAAGCTGGGACCGAGAGACTGAAAAACAGCTTCTATCTCAAGGCCATCAGACTGCTGAACAGCACTAACTCAGAGAGGCTGCTGCCTACATAGAGACGCACTAGTCACTTTAAACAATGCCACTATAATAATGTTTACATATCTTACATTACTCATCTCATATGTATGTACTATATCTTATACCATCTATTGCATCTTGCCTATGCCGCTCGGCCATCGCTCATCCATATATATATATGCACATATTCTTATTCCATTCCTTTATTCCTTTATTAGGTAGTTGTTGGGAAATTGTTAGATTACTTGTTAGATATTACTGCACTGTCGGAACTAGAAGCACAAGAATTTCGCTACACTCGCATTAACATCTGCTAACCATGTGTATGTGACCAATAACATTTGATTTGATTTGATTTACCTGACTGTTCGATTTCAGTGCTCTCCTCTGTACTAGTGACTACCCACTGGGAACAAAGTGGTTGAATCAACGTTGCTTCAACGTAATATTGTGACGTGTATTGTGACGTGGAATCTACGTGGCAAATTCAAATTCATTGGATTTTTGGGTAAAATTTAAACCACAGGATTATGTCATCATGGTAACTAATTTTCAACATAGACAAACCTTGTTTAAATATGTTGAATTGTACCTTGAAAACAACGTCTGATTTTCAACGTCATATCCACTATCAGGAAAAAAAACTATAGCCCAGGCAGCACGTCCTTCTCGAAACTGATTTATCTACAGCTACCCAATTGTCTCAATCAATCAATCAAATGTATTTATAAAGCCCTTCTTACATCAGCTGATGTCACAAAGTGCTGTACAGTAACCCCAAACAGCAAGCAATGCAGGTGTAGAAGCACGGTGGCTAGGAAAAACTCCCTAGAAAGGCCGGACCCTAGGAAGAAACCTAGAGAGGAACCAGGCTATGAGGGGTGACCAGTCCTCCTCTGGCTGTGCCGGGTGGAGATTATAACAGAACATGGCCAAGATGTTCAAATGTTCATAGATGACCAGTCTCCCATCCAAGGTTTTAACCAAGCCCAGCGCTGCTTAGCTATGACATTTGTCACAGACTATTACCAATGTGCTAGAATGACTGTTGGGAAATCTCCACTTAAAAACTTCTTCAGGATTGTTGGGTCCTCCACGGGAAGGTTGAGCTAACATAGGCTAATGCGATTAGCGTGAGGTTGTAAGTAACAGGGACATTTCCCAGGACATAGACATATCTGATATTGGCAGAAAGCTTAAATTCTTGTTAATCTAACTGCACTGTCCAATTTACAGTAGCTATTACAGTGAAATAATACCATGCTATTGTTTGAGGAGAATGCACAGTTATGAAGTTATTTATTAATAAACCGATTAGGCACATTTGGACAGTCTTGACACAACATTTTGAACAGAAATCCAATGATTCATTGGATCAGTCTAAAACTTTGCACATACACTGCTGTCATCTAGTGGCCAAAATCTAAATTGCGCCTGGGCTGAAGTAACGCATTGTGGCCTTTCTCTTGCACTTCAAAGATGATGGTACAAAAAAAAGGTTGTTTTCTTCTTTGTATTTTCTTTTACCAGATCTAATGTGTTATATTCTCCTACATTCATTTCACATTTCCACAAACTTCAAAGTGTTTCCTTTCTAATGGTATCAAGAAAATGCATATTCTTGCTTCAATGCCTGAGCCACAGGCAGTTAGATTTGGGTCTTTTTAGGCAGAAATTGTAAAAAAGGGTCCGATCCTTAATAGGTTAGAAACTAAATAGATCCACTGTTGCTATCAAAGGGTTGGTTTAATAGAGCAAATGAAATGTGACTATATTTATCGACCATCATTGATGCTATTTAGGCCCATATAGCATTTGCAAAGTCATCAACAGAATTCAACAAAATATAGACAATACAGTAGGTCTATGGTTTCAAGCTCTGGTTGATATCAAATGTAATATTTTGTGATATTGAATTGTGTTTGGTTGTCAACACAACCAACTATCAACATTTGAAGTAGATGTATCTTCTTTTTGGATAGTTCCATCTGTGCCACTGACTTAGTCTGGTTTTAATTCCAGTTTGTCTACAAAATAATAATCCGATTAATATTAGATTCACGTCTCCATCTCAACCAAAAATCTAAGTTGACGAAAAGGACTAAATTAAATCAAACTTTATTTAAAGTGCATTTAAAGTTTGATTTGATTTAGTCATATTCTTTAACTTTTATTTTTGGTTGAGATGGAGACATGAATCCAACATATCAATTTTTAATTTGAAGGAATTAAAGCCGTACAGACTAAGTCAGTGTCACAGATGGGATCCAGGCAGAAGATAAATCTCCTTCAAATGTTGATATTTGGTTGTGTCGACAACCAAACACAATTCATTATCACTTTTGAAATACAATAAATAGCCTTTTAACTTGTCGACAAGTTAACAAATTATATGTTGGATTCATGTTTCCAACTCAACCGAAAATAAAAGTTAAAGAATGGGATTAAGCCAGTGGCTCAGATGGAACTATCCAAGCAGTAAATACATATAATTTAAATGTTGATATTTCGTTGCATTGTCAACCAAACAATATTACTTTTGTAATACAGTAAACAGCCTGAGGTTAAGGCTATCTTACAAACTCATGTAACATTTAACCTTAAAATCACACATCCATGGACACATTTTGAGGTTACTATGAATATAAATGTCTACTTATGTAATCATATGTTCAAGATAGCATGCATAGGTCATCTCAGGTCTGTGGAGATCTTCACAATTGTTGTAATAATCTGTGCAGAATCTCAAATGGCGTTGGTCACTTGCACCATGTACTGTTAATGTAATCTCAACTGCAATCCAGGCCATTTGGTTTTGCTATTAGATGAAGCACAGTGATATCACATTAATCTGTAATAAATAAATAAATCTGTAATAAATAAACAAATAAAATATCTGACATTGTATTCCCATTTGAACTGCTGTGCTTTTAAAGTGGTTGAAAGCGCAGAGATAGACATTTGGGCGACAACTAAACCAAACATATCCAGGCTGTATCACAACTGGCCGTGATTGGGAGTCCCATAGGGCAGCGCACAATTGGCCCAGCGTCGTCCAGGTTTGTCCGGTGTAGGCAGTCATTGTAAATAAGAATTTGTTCTTAACTGACTTACCTAGTTAAATAAAGGTTAAATAAAAATAAATAAGTAAAAACATTAGATATCGTTTTTCCATTGGGATTTGGTTGTGCTTTTAGATGGTTGAAATCATAATGATAACACGTTAGTAATTCAAACATTTTGGCTGTCTTTTTGAGTCAATGTCAATGATCAATGTCTCAACCAAATATTACCCAATTATCCAGGTTAAAATGACATAATGTGCAAAGTGGGTAGTGTCTAGACTGACTTGGCCACTTGCCAAGAAATGGAAGTTGGATCTCAAGAAAATATATAAAAAAACAGTGTTCCAACTTTGAGCTTTTGTTAAGATGCCATATATTTTTGGTTGGGGTAATACTATCCCAATTATTATTAAACTCACTAAAATAACAGAGCTTTAACAGTACTGCTAACTTTGGCAGTGGGATTTAGTTGTAGATCTGTCTAACAGAGAGAGAGCTGATGTCAGGTTAGTATAATATCTGAGCTTCGTGACCTCTCTGCTGACACATACACAACAGGGCTAACTAGGGCCTTTATACAGGCAGGCTAATGGTTACCCATGCTAAGCTAAGACCAGCAACTAATACTAAGGCTTGGGTTTTGCATGTGAACAGAAGGGAATGAAGAAAGGAAAGGAGGAAAGAGGGCAAAGAGCACGTATCAATCACATTCACTCATCTGTTGACTGATTGAATCTCCCTTTCATAAAGGTTTGTCAATTCCTGTCACTTCTGGTTGCACATATTTAACCACAGTTTCTTAATTTGCATTACATTTAGCAGATGCACTTATCCAGAGCAACTTACAGGATCAATTAGGCTTATGTGCCTTGCCCAAGGCTCAGAGATTCAAACCACTGACCTTTCAGTTACTGGCACAACGCTCTTATTAACCACTAGGCTACCTGCAGCCTTAATTTCCTTGTTTAGCCATTAGTCTCTGAAAGTCACTAAATCGTTTTTATTTATGTGAGATCCAATAAACATGACATGATGAACCATTAATAAATTCAATTATTGAGTCAGTTGCAATCAGTCTTTGCATGTTTGAGTGTGTTTGTGAGGCTATTTAGCCTATCATGCTATTCTACGGGGCTTTGAACATACATACACCAGAGGAGGCTGGTGGGAGGAGCTATAGGAGGACAGGCTCATTGTAATGTCTGGAATGGACTAAATGGAACGGTATCAAACACATCAAACAAATGTTAACTATGTTTGACTCTGTTCCATCGATTCCATTTCAGCCGTTACCACGAGCCTGGCCTCCTATAGCTCCTCCCACCAGCCTCCTTTGGTGTGTGTATGTTCAAAGCCCCGTAGAATTCAGAGTGAGGGAGAGTGGAGGGGCTGGTAGGGATAGGGGGTGGGGGTTATGGTGTATGGAATCGTAAGAGTGAGAGTTTTCACCACCAGTGAGTGAGTGTCTATAGTGGGGCAATCAACCATAGGGCTCGATGGCCTTTATCTCTAAAACAGCCCCCTATCCTTCTCTGTCTCTCTCTCTCTCACACACACACACACACACACACACACACACACACACACACACACACACACACCCCCCCCCCTCTGGTACCTGTGACAGCCAGCTCATGTGCAGCTAAGGGTGCCATTGATAGCCCAAGCGGGACAAACAATCCTGAGGAGTCTATCATTCTATGCTGTGTTGTCTTAGGATTTGAATAGAGCCTGAGTGACCCTCCCCATCTACCCCTCCTCTCCTCCTATACACCCCCCATCTCCTCCTCCTCTACCCTTTATCCCTAATCCTACCAACCTTTACATGCCTCATCATCAGCTTCACTCTCATTTCTTTCTTCTTTTTCTCTCTTCTCTTTGCTCTCTATCTTCCTCTCTCTACCACTGTCTTTTCGACCAGTTATCAGGGTTTATAGGGCAAATCATAAAACAACAAAGATGGTAGCTTTCATTTGACGGACACAGACAGCTAGGGCTGGCTGTTCTACTAAGTCTGCCAGAATATTTTAGTATTGTTGGGCAGTACTAATGGTTTAGCTCCGCCTTTTCAAATATTGGTCCTAAACTCTTGTGGTCTTATAAAGTTCTGGGAATGGTCTTGAGTCATTGGTGTGTTGCTATCTGGAACTTCTGGGTCCACCAGTGCACTAACCACAACAGGTAATTCATTTGGGCATGTTCACATTTACCTTAAACAGTTGTCACTAGATGGCTATTTATTGTAAGGGGTCGGCAGGCTGGAGTGGGACTTTAAGGTTAGGGGTAAGGTTAGGGTCACAGTGGCATGCAGTAAGTGGTTAAGTGCCATGCATCCGTCCTTTCTACTGTGGCAGTATAGTGACATCCCCACTGACGCACAGACTCCTACTGCAGGCGACTCCTACTGCAGGCGGCTCCTATTGCAGGCCATTGTGGGAAAGGCAGAGGGGACCATGACTCATCCGGACATATGGTCCTCTGATTCGACACGCCATGCCTGATCTTCCAGGCATCTGGTGCCATGTCAGGCTGCCGAGTGTGCCACACAGACACTGTGACAAACAGGGGGTGGCGGGGAGGGGGTCGAGGGGGGCACAGAGTGTGGGGTTTGGGGGGGTAAGGCGAGGGTAGAGAGCTGGTGGTACAGTATGTGGGGTGGTATATGGGGGGTTGGGGATGTAGGGTATACGAGGGCACAGGGAGGGAGAAGAGAAGAAGGGAGAGAATAGAGTCATTACCCACCCAGGGCTATTCCTCTCTGGCCCATTAGCCAATGGCGGCCGAGACCAATTGGGTTTTGTTGCTGTTTGCAGGGTCATCCACTGGTGGTCTGACAGTGGGCCTTTTTTTACAACAGCCGCATGCTCAGTCGTCCTCACACAAAACCTTTTATGGGGTAAGAAATATTCTCTCTCTGCCTCCCCCACCTCTTATCTCTCTTTCTCTCTCACTCCCTCTCTGTCTCTGATGGTAAAAAAAGACATAGTAGGGCAAAAGAGTTAGAGGAGAAAGAGAGAGAAAAGAGATATTTGAGAAGCAAGGCCTGTTAGGAAGTGATCATTTAGCCACATGTGGGGGGAGGAGAGTTTGTTGTGTGTAGGTCTCATCAAAGTCTCATTCTGACCAGTAACAAATAACCTAAGATCAGAGCTCAAGTGGCAATTTCGACTACATTGATGAAGCTATATCATCCTTCATGAAAGAGGAATGTAGGCCTACCCCTACCTACCTCTCTCTCTCTCTGAACTGGCACACGGCTGTCAATCAAACAGACTGTTGGAAACCAAGGGGTCACAGTTGAAGTGGTCACACTTCTTTCTATCTTTCTGACGTATCTGAGACCTCTCCATTTGTGCAGCTGGACAAACTGGACAAATAGGCCATAGCAAATTCATTATGTGCAGTATCTGAATACACAACATTGAGAAGACCAATAAGGGGCAATATGGTGACGCATCCACTTTTATAATGGGTGTGTGTTCTCTGAATGTTTGTGGTGGCCCAACAGAGACAGATGGAGGATATAGTCATAGTGCAATGACTCTGTCACTGAATATAACCTTAAATGGTCTGAGATGAATACATTCCAATTCCATCATAGTTCATCATACATATTCAGAGTGTGTGTGTGCACGTGTGGACGTGTGCGTTCCTGCTTGCGTGTATGTGTACAGCATGCACGTGTGTCTGTGCAAGTATCTGTGTGTGCATTGTAAAGTAGTAAAGAACAAGAAGGTCCCCACACTCTTAAAGCTCCTAATTCACTGCTTTATTGACTACGCTTTGATCCCAAATCTTTGTCGTGTCAAACAAACAAACTGAGAGCTCACTTCCAACATAATATGTTTTACTGCTGCCTAGGTTTTAACTTGAACCCATTTGTACGTGATTAATTCTGATTGATTATGCACAGAAGATAATTGAGTTGTTTCCACACCCACCATGCATCATGTGCGTAAAGATGTGAGGTGAAACGTAATAATAATAATGGCTCTGGAGGGGATGGCTGCCGTCTTATGGGCTCCTAATCAATTGTGCTATTTTTGCTATGTTTTTTTCATTGTTTGTAATTTATTTTGTGCATAATGTTGCTGACCAAAAAGAGCTTCTGGACATCAGAACAGCGATTGCTCACCTCGAACTGGACGAAGATTTTTTTCTTGAATGAGTCTGATGCGAAGGATACACTATTTCTCCCAGACCAGGCCCAAATTCCTGTCATTAGCGTGAAGAAAAGACGGAGATACAGGGGGCGCAGATCCGGGTGCCTTGTGAGAATTCAGCGGCGAGTTGGTAATCCGCCTCTATCATCTGTTCTATTGGCCAACGTGCAATCACTGGAGAATAAACTGGGTGAGCTCCGTTCAAGACTATCCTACCAACAGGATATTAAAAACTGTAATATCTTATGTTTCACCGAGTCGTGGCTGAACAATGACACGGATAATATACAGTTGGCAGGGTTTTCGGCGCATCGGCAGGACAGAACAGCTACGTCTGGTAAGACGAGGGGTGGTGGTGTGTGCCTCATGATAAGTCATGATAAGAACTTGTTCTCAACTTGCCTACCTGGTTAAATAAAGGTGAAATAAAATCTACCAAGAGAGTTTCATATATATATTTTTTTCGTAGCTGTCTATTTACCACCACAAACAGATGCTGGCACTAAGACAGCACTCAACAAGCTGTATAAGGCCATAAGCAAACAAAAAATGCACATCCAAAAGCGGCGTGCCTAGTGGCCGGGAACTTAAATCTGTTTTACTTCATTTCTACCAGCATGTCACATGTGCAACCAGAGGGAAAAAAACACTAGACCACCTTTACTGCACACACAGAGACGCATACAAAGCTCTCCCTCGCCCTCCATTTGGCAAATCTGACCATAATTCTATCCTCCTGATTCCTGCTTACAAGCTAAAACTAAAGCAGGAAGTACCAGTGACTCGCTCAATATGTAAGTGGTCAGATGACGCAGATGCTACGCAACAGGACTGTTTTGCTAGCACAAACTGGAATATTTCGGGATTCATCCAATGGCATTGAGGAGTATACCACCTCAGTCACCAGCTTCATCAATAAGTGCATCGACGATGTCGTCTCCACAGTGACCGTACTTACATTTCCCAAACAGAAGCCATGGATTACAGGCAACATACGCACAGAGCTAAAGGCTAGAGCTTCCGCTTTCATGAAGCGGGACACTAATCCGGACTCTTTTAAGAAATCCTTCTATGCCCTCAGATGAACCATCAAACAGGCAAAGCGTCAATACAGGACTAAGATTGAATCCTACTACACTGGCTCCGACGCTCGTCGGGTGTGGCAAGGCTTGCAAACTATTACGGACTACAAAGGGAACCCCAGCTGTGAGCTGCCCAATGACGTGAGCCTACCAGACGGGCTAAATACTTTTTATGCTCGCTTCGAGGCAAGCAACACTGAAGCATGCATGAGAGCACCAGCTGTTCCGGACGACTGTGTGATCACACTCTCCGTAGCCGCTCTCCGTAGCAAGACCTTTAACTACTTAGGGAGCAGTGGGGCGCCCCACTCCCGACATTACCCGGTGAAATGTAAGGCGCCAAATTCAAAATCCAAAAGTTGAATTATTAAACATTCATCAATATACAAGTTTTGCATAGTCATCAAAAGCTCTGATTCTTGGCAATATCACAGCGTTGTCAGATTTCAAAAAGGCTTTACGGCGAAAGAACAACATTTGATTGTTTGAGGATAGCACCTACAATATTTATATCTATTAGCATAAATTCATAAACCAGCGCGGTTCACACAAAACCCATTTCACAGTGAAAACAAATCCCTTACCTTTTGAAGAACTTCTGCTGAGGGCTTCCCAAGTGTCCAACGAAAACATCCAATGGTTCTTTTGTTAGAAAAAGTCATTTATTATATCCATAAATCTCAGTTTGGTTGGCGCGTTATGTTCAGAAAATCCAACGTTGAATCGCCCATTGAACCATGAAGAGAACGCGTTCAAATATACCTATAAACTTTTCCTAAACAAATCAAATACCAGTTATAATGCATCCTTAGCTATCCTTTTATGAATATTAGTGATAATATTTCACTCGGATGGTCACCTATACGTTATATAAGTAAAATAAAGTGGGGTGCGCAGCCAGACTCACGCCCGAGAAATCTTGTTGACATTTCAGGTCCCCTGACCATTTCCTGTTCCTATCCGTTCCTCTTACTCCAATCACTCCCAATCTTTGTATATAGACTGTTGACATCTAGTGGAAGCCATAGGTACTGCAATCCAGGAGCTGGATTGCCTTGAAGTCAATGGGGAGAGTGTCAAACAGAGCAAAGGTCACCAAAAACTGCATTTCCGGATGGATTTTCCTCGGGTTTTCGCCTGCTATATCAGTTCTGTTATACTCACAGACATCATGTTAACACTTTTAGAAACTTCAGAGTGTTTCCTATCCAATAGTACTAATTATGTGCATATCCTATTTTCTGAGCCTGAGTGGCAGGCATTTTACTTTGGGCACGCCAGACTCTCCAAAACCGTCACCTCTGCTGCCGCTTCCTAAGAAGTTCAACAGGCCAAAATTCACAAGGCCGTGGGGCCAGACGGATTACCAGGACGTGTACTCAGAGCATGCACGGACCAACTGGAAAGTGTCACAGTTTCTGTGTTATTTGATCATTGTTTCCTTAGGTTAACGCCAGAGGGCACCCTTACCCTGTTTTCTAGTTTCCAGGTTACCCTAATTATTACTTATTGGATTCACCTGTGTTTAATTACCTTCTCTGTTCACCTGGTTGCCTTGTTTTTAGGTTCTTCAGTTGGCCTGTATCTTTGCTTAGGTCTCATGTTTTATTAGTGTGCTTTTGTGCAGTTGCCTTGTTTCTGTTAAGACTCTAAGTAAAAGTTCTGGATTTACCCTTACCTCTGCTTGCTATGTTTCTCTGAGTCTGCGTTCGAGTTCGTACTAGCATTATTGTTACAGAAAGTGTCTTCACTGACATTTTCAACCTCTCCCTGACCGTGTCTGTATTACCTACATGTTTCACGCAGACCACCATAGTCCCTGTGCCGAAGAACACTAAGGTAACCTGCCTAAATTACTATCGCCGCGTAGCACTCACGTCAGTAGTCATGAAGTGCTTTGAAAGGCTGGTCATGGCTCACATCAACACCATCATCCCAGAAATCCTAGACCCACTCCAATTCGCATACCGCCCCAACAGATCCACAGATGACGCAAATTCAACGCCACTCCACACTGCCCTTTCCCACCTGGACAAAATGAACACCTATCTGAGAATGCTCTTCATAAATTACAGCTCAGCGTTCAACACCATAGTGCTTACAAAGCTAATCACTAAGCTAAGGACCATCCAACTAAACACCTCCCTCTGCAACTGGATCCTAGACTTCCTGACAGGTCGCCCTATGTGGTAAGAGCAGGCAACAACACATCTGCCACACTGATCCTCAACACGGGAGCCCCTCAGGGATGCATGCTTAGTCCCCTCCTGTAGTCCCTGTTCACCTACGACTGTGTGGCCAAGCACGACTCCAACACCATCATTAAGTTTGCTGACGACACAACAGTGGTAGGCCTGATCACCAACAACGATGAGACAGCCTATAGGGAGGTGGTCAGAGACCTGGCAGTGTGGTGCCAGGACAACAACCTCTCCCTCACCATGAGCAAGTCAAAGGAGATGATCGTGGACTACAGGAAACGCGCCCCCATTCACATCGACAGGGCTGTAGAGGAGCGGGTCGAGAGTTTCAAGTTCTGTGGTGTCCACATCACCAACAAACTAACATGGTCCAAACACACCAAGACAGTCGTGAAGAGGCCATGACAACACCTTTTCCCCCTCAGGAGACTGAAAAGATTTGACATGAGTCCCCAGATCCTCAAAAAGTTCTACAGCTGCACCATCGAGAGCATCCTGACCTGTTGCATCACTGCCTGGTATTGCAACTGCTCAGCATCTGACCGCAAGGCGCTACAGAGGATAGTGTGTAAGGCCCAGTACATCACCGGGGCTAAGCTTCCTGACATCCAGGACCTATATACTAGGCTGTGTCAGAGGAAAGCAACCAAAAAAATCAAAGACTCCAGTCACCCAAGTCATAGACTGTTCTCTCTGCTACCGCACGGCAAGCGGTACCAGAGCGCCAAGTCTAGATCCAAAAGGCTCCATAACAACTTCTACCCCCAAGCTATAAGTCCGCTGAACAATGAATTAAATGGCTGCTATTCCATCCTACTTGTGGTCAGCCCTTTTGCTGTTTATTATCTGTGCATAGTCACTTTATCCCTACCTACATGTACAAATTACCTTGACTGACTAACCTGTACCCCCGCACATTGACTCGACCTTGTATATAGCCTCATTATTGTTATTTTATTGTGTTACTTAAATTTTTTTTTTACTTTAGTTAATTGAGTAAATATTTTCTTTACTCTATTTTCATAAAACTGCATTGTTGGTTAAGGATCCGCCCCTTTTTTTCAAATTTCGCTGAAAATGACCCTGAATCAAGGATATGCATATTCTTGTTACCATTTGAAAGGAAACACTTTGTTTGTGGAAATGTGAAAGGAATGTAGGAGAATAACACAATAGATCTGGTAAAAGATAATACAAAGAAAAAAACAACCATTATTTTGTATATTTTTTTTTACTTTGAAATGCAAGTGAAAGGCCATAATATGTTATTGCTGCCCAGCTGCAATTTAGATTTTGGCCACTAGATGGCAGCAGTGTATCTGCAAAGTTTTAGACTGAATTAATTAACCATTGCATTTCTGTTAAAAATGTTGTATCAAGACTGCCGAAATGTGCCTAACTTTTCATGTTCAAAACTGTGCACTCTCCTCAAACAATATCATGGCATTCTTTCACTGTAATAGCTACTGTAAATTGGACAGTGCAGTTAGATTAACAACAATTTAAGCTTTCTGCCAATATCAGATATGTCTATGTCCTGGGAAATGTTCTTGTTACTTACAACCTCAAGCTAATTCATTAGCCTACGTTAGCTCAACCGTCCCATGGACGGGACACCGATCCCGAAGAAGTGTTAAGGGCTTGTAAGTAAGCATTTCACGGTAATATCTACACCCGTTGAACTCTGCCCATTTGACAAATATATTTTGATTTGACTTGAATGTGTATATTTTCTGAAGTGAGCACTCAGTTTGTTTGTTTGACCTGACGAAGATCCGTTTCGGATCGAAACTTAGTCATTAAAGCGGTGAATTGGGAGCTTAAAGAGTGTGCAGGCCTTCTTGTTCTTTATTAGTATTCTTTATTAGCCCAGCACCCATGTTTAAGGATGTGCTCAAGACCACAAACCTTTCTATAGACATTGTAAGAATACAGATATTTGCCTATCATTTTTTGTTTACTCCTACATGTCCCTGTATGTCAGTTTTTTTGGTCCAGTCCTACAAAATAAAAGACCAGCTAACCACCTAGCGGGCTGCTAATTCCCGATGTCAAATACAATGGCAGCAATTATATGGTAATCAGTGTTGGTGGCTCATACCTTTTTGCTTCCCTCTGTGTGTGTGTGTCTGGCCAAGCTGCTCCTCTGGGAGAGGGTTAGTCACGGCTTATTATTGACCCATTAGACAGCCGTCACACTGGCAAAGAGGAACCATTCAACACACATTCACACATACACTCACTCACTGCATTTATTCAGTCATCATAATAATGATGATGAAGATAGCAATCGTTATATTTTTATCTGGAACAAGGAAATATCAATTCAGTTATCTGTGCCAGGTCGCAGTTGTAAATGAGAACTTGTTCTCAACTGGCCTACCTGGTTAAATATCAGGTGAAATAAAAAAATAATACAAAAATAATCAGTGGAGAGATATTGGTTAGTCTTCTGTGCGTATTGTGATTGTTTATGTTTGAATATTTTCCAACTTTCCTGCTGCTGTCTTGTACCTTGTATTAGGAGTATTTTGTTTTATATGAATGTTGACAATTTGGAAGTTTAATTATCAAATGAATGCAGTGTATGAACATACAAGCAACGCACAAACATATCAAATTCCAAATTTGTCTATCCCAACATGACTCCTCTCCATTGTGCCATTGATAAATGTGTTGTTTTGATAGTAACCCCCCACCTGCACATCTTTAGTCCTGTCAACCCCAAACCACCCGCCACCCCCTCCTTCCTCCTACCCACTAACCCCCTTCACCCTCCCATCCGCCCCTCTATCCTAACACACCCACACTACCACCCTCCCTCCCCTCTCCCCTCCACCCTGTCCCACCACCGCAAAGCTCTGTCTTTGTTAACCTAATGTGCTTTTACCAGTTGCTTTCTGCCAGGGGGACATCTGCTGCATGCAACCAGTCAATATTGTGGGGACAGTTCAAAGCGGACCAGTTCATTATCTGTGTCAGCTTAACAACCAGAAGGTAGCGGTCCAAGGGACCGAGAGGGGGTGACAATGTGGCCCCACACAATGGACTCCTCATTAACTAGTGATTTATCATGATGGGATGCCCAGTCCACCCCCCCTACAGACTACCCCTGTCAGACTATCCGGGACACTCAGATTAGTATGATGTTACGTTTGGTATGGTTACATAAGACAGAAGGTTGCTTAATGCAAAAAAATGAAAGTAGTGTGGGTGGGTGAATGAATTGGCGTATAACGTGAACGTCTAGCAACCCAAACGTTGTGTGTTCCAATCTCATCACAGAGAACTTTAGCATTTTAGCTATTAATAAGCAACTTTGCAACTACTTTCTACTTGTTAGCTAATTTGCAACTACATCTTAGCTAACCCTTCCCCTAACCCTTTAACCTAACTCCTAACCCTAAATTTAACCCTAACCTTAGCCTCTAACCCCTAGCCTAGCTAACGTTAGCTACTTGGCTAACATTAGCGTTAGCCACCTAGCCACCTAGCTAACGTTAGCGACAGCAAATTTGAAGTTTTGCAAGTTCTTAACATATTGTACGAAATGCAATTCGTAAACTATTGTACGACCTGCAATTCGTAACATATCATAGGAATTGTAATTCGTAACATATCATACGAAATGGTTGGACACCCCAAAAATAATAGATACCATACGAAACGTAACATATACTAATTGGGGTGTCCTGGATTTACATTTACTATGTTATGTCACCACTTAGTCTAGGTTGAGTTTAAAACTCAAATAAAAAAAGAAAGTGAAAAAGTAGAAACATCAGTAGCAGGAGTGTGGCGAGAGTAAGGATAGTGGTGAGAGTGAGGATAGTATAGAGGGTGCCATGCTAACTTTGCTGTGTTTTTGTAAAAAGTATGAAACAGGTCAAAGAGAGGCCTGCTGGTGACTTTATATGCATTTATTATTTTATTTTTTTTCATGAGCACACTTTTGTTCTTTGATTTATATTTTTCCACTTTGTATTCTTATGATTAACTTCAGTCTCTTTACAGTTTCAATTAGTTTTCTGTGTCTTGAATGTCTATGACACTTTCCTGATAGTTCAGCTCCTATTCTTATTTAGATTGTGATGGCTTCTTTCTATTTGCATTCATCTATTTATTTCTCATCCCTCATTTTCTCTTGCAAATATCACATCTAACGGTAAAATTAGCCTCAGCGTTCCCACACCTCCCTTTCCATGACGAGCTTTATGAAAGTCAAATATTGCAGTCATGAGGATATGACATGTCACAGGAGCCTGTTAAAGAAGCATCATGCATGCATATGTAGAGAGATCATAGTCTGTCTCCAGCCATTCTGCCCTCATAGAGAGGGACTCCCCTTCCACATAATGGCAGCATAATGAGTGTTTAATGTATGGCTGCTCTGAAATGGAGGAGAAAGGGAATATTCAGCGTGGCCCATGTGGTGGTTTTGTAAAGCCACTGTGCTAAGGGACACGCCTCTTCTCTCTTCTTCACTCCACCCCCTCTCCCCCACCCTTTTCTCTGAATCCATTTGCCTAAATCAATCTGAGGAGGCGGTCGTGGATAATGTACCAGCCGGGGTTTGTAAACCGTTTTGTTAACAATTGCATTGTGAAAAGAAAAGAGGAGGAGAAGAGAGAAAGAGAGAGAGGGAGAGAGGGGGACAGAAGGCAGAAGGTTTCATGAATGAGGAACAGTTGTGGTGGGTGTGGTGGGCAGAACTGTGTGGGACAGGGCCTAGTAGTGGTGACACCCCTGTCCCATCTCTACCCCTCACCCCCTATTGCCCCCCTCCCACGTCTGAGACCCGGCATCCACCCCGTTCGGACCAGTCCTCACTTTAGTCACACCACCTGCCTCCACCACAAACCCACCCGTCCTCTGACAAGGCCAACAGACGGAGATCGCCCCACTTACCTCCCTTCTCCTCGAACCTCCCCAGCCCGATCCAACCACATCCTGCTTTGGAGGATGATAGCTGAGAAGGCACTTAGTGGTAATCAATGAGAAGAGAAAGACAAACTTAGTTACCAATAGTGTTTCAATCAGTTGGTGATCATTATACATGTTTCTATAGGTCAATTCCTTGATCGATAATGAAAGGCAGAGGGTGTGTGTAAGAGTTAGTTTAAGTTAGGGAGACCTGTTCATTTTCTCCCCCTATAGGCAGAGCGCGAATTATACCGTGACATTTGGGGGTCTCTATTTTTGTTCAAGGGACTTCCTATTTTATGGGCCTAATAGTAAAGACATGTATTTTAATGGTAAACATGTATTACCTTTTAATGTGGCATGAACAAAACCAGTCATGATAGGCTACCTGCGCACCTTCATCCACTAATTCCAGTATCCAAACAATGCGCTGTGCACCCGCCAGTTGATGGAAGGGAAGAGACATGTTAGAAAATGGCAAAAAGTGTAATGACATTCGACGATTGTCATTAGGCCTACAATATTGTAGCCTGAAAAAATGTATGAGTCTTGCTGACAAATTAAAAACATACAAAAAATCGGGACACCTGGAAAGGGGCTGAAATAAAGGATGCAAATACAGCTGTGTCTGTCCGAAGCTCAGTGCAGGAGACTGCGAGGTCCCAGTTAACTTAAAAGGATCGTACCCTTTTTTTTTATTTTCACCTAAAATGACATACCCAAATCTAACGGCCTGTAGCTCATGACCTGAAGCAAGGATGTGCATATTCTTGATACCTTTTGAAAGGAAACACTTTGAAGTTTGTGAAACTAATGTAGGAGAATATAACACATTAGATCTGGTAAAAGATAATACAAACACAAAAAATGTTATTTTTTAAACATGACATTTTTTTTTTATCATCTTTGAAATGCAAGCGAAAGGCCATACTTTCAGAAAGGAGTCTAGGCGTAGTTTAGATTTTGGCCACCAGATGGCAGCAGTTTGTGTGCAAAGTTTCAGACATAACTGCACAATATTTTGTATCAAGTCTGCCAGGAGTTTGCCCAAATGTGCCGAATGGGACAATTTATACATTTTCAAGTACATAACTATAGAGAACATACAAAAATGCTATGGTAATAAAACATTTAAGTTTACACCCCCCCAGGAATGTCATACATGATGGATCATTAGCTTATACACTAACTTTCACACATCTAGATGGCCAGGCGGGGTGGGTGTGGAGCCAGAGACAGCAGTGGGGTCAAACTGTAGACCCCAGTTCCTACATATAAAAACAAAATATGATTTTATCAAACAAAACTATGCTATGTTTTATCTCTGGGACCCTCAGGATGACAAATCAGAGCAAGATTACTGAATGCATTTACCTTCAGAGGTGAATGTATCAAACCAGTTGCCGTGCTAAATTTTTGTTGTTGTTGTGCACTCTCCTTAAACAATAGCATGGTATTTTTTCACTGTAATAACTACTGTTAATTGGATACTGCAGTTAGATGAACAAGAATGTAAGCTTTCTGCCCATATAAGACAAGTCTTGTCCCGGAAAGTTGGCTGTTGTATACAGCATCATTCTAGTCACATTAGTGCACGTTAGCAACAACCGTCCTGGTTTAGGGACACCCATCCCTAAGAGGTTAAAACAATGTTGCTAGTTCGCTTGCGAGCTGGACCAAATTGATACAATATTGTAGGTTTGCTAGCGAAAGCTCAAGACAGACAGAGAGAGAGGGAGACAGGCGGAGTAGAGAGAGGAATGCAAATGAAAGAACCTGAACAAACTGTCACCGCTTTAAACCTAAGCACGAAACATGGAGATGCCATCAAATTATGTAGGCAACACCACCCAAATTTAAGTAAAAATGTCAAAATAGTCCCTTTACAATTCAGAATGTTGAATACACTTCATTTGAACATACTCTGCCACTTGTCAGTGGTGTCGGTTCTTCAGTTGGTCGGAATTTGAGACAAAATATACACAGAAAAGTGTTATTAACCCAACTTCAAAATGCGGGTTTTTGTGTGGCAATCTAGATTTGTTTTCTCGTGAACAAAGGCACATGCACAAGACAGAAGTACATGCACACAAGGGATGCATGTAACTGAATATTTTCTTTTCTTTTTTTTTCTAAGTAACACTTTAATTCATTATACAAAATTATCAACAACTTACATCCCTACATGTCTAACAAAACACAGGTATAAACAAGAAAACACTAAATACTTACAATATATATATATATATATATATATATATATATATATATAAACTAACAGTATAGCTTCCTCCACTGTCCCTGTTCATACCAGGTTTGAACTATTGATCCTCTGCTCGCAAACACAGGTGGCCATCCTCCTTGACAACGTACCAATCAATATTGAGTTGTAGAAAAATATGAAATTCGATAGCTCCATTGATGACATTTCAAGCTAGCTGTGGAGTGAGTTTACAGCATGTTCTTAACTCTGTTACACAGAGCCCCACAGTGGAGTTGTCAAAAACTCAGCAAAAAAAGAAACGTCCCTTTTTCAGGACCCTGTCTTTCAAAGATAATTCGTAAAAATCCAAATAACTTCACAGATCTTCATCGTAAAGGGTTTAAACACTGTTTCCCATGCTTGTTCAATGAACCATAAACAATTAATGAACATGCATCTGTGGAACAGTCATTAAGACACTGACAGCTTACAGACAGTAGGCAATTAAGGTCACAGTTATGAAAACTTAGGACACTAAAGAGGCCTTTCTGCTGACTCTGAAAAACACCAAAAGACAGATGCCCAGGGTCCCTGCTCATCTGTGTGAACGTGCCTTAGGCATGCTGCAAGGAGGCATGAGGGCTGCAAGGAGGCATGAGGACTGCAAGGAGGCATGAGGACTGCAGATGTGGCAAGGGCAATACATTGCAATGTCCGTACTGTGAGACGCCTAAGACAGCACTACAGGTAGACAGGATGGACAGCTGATCAACCTCGCAGTGGCAGACCACGTGTAACAACACCTGCACAGGATCAGTACATCCGAACATCACACCTGCGGGACAGGTACAGGATGGCAACAATAACTGCCCGAGTTACACCAGGAAAGCACAATCCCTCCATCAGTGCTCAGACTGTCCTCAATAGGCTGAGAGAGGCTGGACTGAGGGCTTGTAGGCCTGTTGTAAGGCAGGTCCTCACCAGACATCCATGGCAACAACATCGCCTATGTGCACAAACCCACCGTCGCTGGACCAGACAGGACTGGCAAAAAGTGCTATTCATTGACGAATCACGGTTTTGTCTCACCATAGGTGATGGTCGGATTCGCATTTATCATCGAAGGGATGAGCGTTACACCGAGGCCTGTACTCTGGAGCGGGATCGATGGTGGTGTGGGGTGGTGTGTCACAGCATCATCGGACTGAGCTTGTTGTCATTGCAGGGAATCTCAACGCTGTGCATTACAGGGAAGACATCCTCCTCCCTCATGCATGACATTGTCACCAGCTATACTGCTCGTTCTGTGCGTGATTTCCTGCAAGACAGGAATGTCAGTGTTCTGCCATGGCCAGCGAAGAGCCCGGATCTCAATCCCATTGAGCGCGTCTGGGACCTGTTGAATTGGAGGGTGAGGGCTAGGGCCATTCCCCCCAGAAATGTCTGGGAACTTGCAGGTGCCTTGGTGGAAGAGTGTGGTAACATCTCACAGCAAGAACTGGCAAATCTGGTGCAGTCCATGAGGAGGAGATGCACTACAGTACTTAATGCAGCTGTTTGTCACACCAGATACTGACTGTTACTTTTGATTTTGACCCCCCCTTTGTTCAGGGACACATTATTTCATTTCTGTTAGTCACATGTCTGTGGAACTTGTTCAGTTTATGTCTCAGTTGTTGAATCTTGTTATGTTCATACAAGTATTTACACATGTTAAGTTTGCTGGAAATAAACGCAGTTGACAGTGAAGGAAGTTTCTTTATATAAATAACATAAAAATAAAAAAAAATTAACGACAATTCTATTGCACTTGTATTCACTTAGGAAAAAATCTCATTACAATGATTCAGGAAGATGTTATTCTTATTGTTATTCACTATGGATAATGTCTTAAGAAGATTATTAAATTCAATCAAAAATATTTTTAATTTTGGTATAGAATTCTGGAATTCTTGTTTTGTGTATAGTGTTTGGCAACAAGAGTAAAAAAATGCACAATAATTTCAATAGTCTTGTTATCATTGCAATAGTAACATATTATATCCTTCATGTCAAAACATGGGTAGTGTTCAAAAAGTTAAATAAGTATTCTGCAAGGTTTTTCCAAAAATCTATCACATAGAGTCAGTCACCGTCTTTTTTGCAGAAAACGCAGATATCATCAATATCAAAACATTTGTACAACATAGAATTACATGGATATATCTTATGTAGAATTGTAAAGTGCACTTCCTTAAATGTGTTTGCTATACAATATCTGTAAGGCATCAACCAAGTTTTTTCCAGACAATGTCAGGATTAAGCATGTTCCAGAACATTTTTCCTCTGGGCGTAATTTGGTTCCGTGAATGGAAAATGTGTCTTATGTATTTGTTACAACAAGATTTCTCAAGTAAGCTCACACCTTTCAAATTGAGTTCTGGAAAAGCTCTGATCATCACCAAAGCTAAAATGAGTTTTCATTAGTGAAGAAAGACCACTGGGAATGCTTTGATCACAGAAATAAACTCTCTGAAAGGTATTGGAAACTCATTCAATGTTATAAATTGTTCATATGAAAGAATATTACCCCTGTTGTCGAAAACATCAAGAACAAAGTCAATATTCCTCTCATGCCAACTAGGGTAGAACAATGATTTATTCCTTAAAGTTATGTCTGAATTATTCCACAAAAGAGCTTTATGTGGGGGAAAAGTGTGCAGGAAACATATTTTCAAGGACTTTAAAGCTTGTTGGTGAAACCTAGCCAATTTTGCGTGTAATCTTTCAGGGATATAATTACATTTCAGTAAAAATTTAAGTTTGTCTAGCTGTGTCCAGTCCAGTTAGTGCTTGGCTATGAGAGGAAGGATGTCGGCGTTGCGCAGCAGCTGAAACCTGGTCCTGACTGAGTCCGAATGCTCCTTGGCGACAACAACACCACGCTCCAGAGCATCGAAGCTGTAAAACACGAAAATACAAAACAAATTGAGAAGACATTACAACCTTGCATAACATCAATTCACCTCCCAAGTTCAGATAAGAAGAATAAACTCAATGCAACGGAAATTATATTCACCTGAAGTGCTGGTACTGCTTGATCTGTGGCAGCGGCCTGAAGTACAGAGTCAGGTGTTGTTGCCAGCTATAGCTTTCCACCAGCACCGTATCATCCTCCAGTCCAACCAGCTGTGGGATGTTGATCCCTGTCACAGTGCTGTCCTTCACAACACCAGCAATCTCAGACAAAGTGTTCACTCTGGTCTTTCTGAAAGGGAAATGGAAAGGGAGACACCTAGTCAGTTGTCCAACTTAATGTATTCAACTGATATGTGTCTTCCGCATTTAAAACAATCCCTCTGAATCAGAGAGGTGCGGGGGGCTGCTTTAATCGACATCCACATCTTCGGCACCCGGGGAACAGTGAAGCACTGCTTGATGAGGCTGAAGCAGCAGTCCGGGTTAGGGGAGGCTTTGGCCGGCAGGGATGTTCCTGTCCCATTGCACACTAGTGACTCCTGTGGCGGACTGGGTGCAATGCACGCTGACACGGTCGCCAGGTGTATGGTGTTTCCTCCGACACATTGGTGTGGCCGGGTTAAGAGGGCGTTGTGCCAAGAAGCAGTGCGGCTTGGCTGGGTTGTGTTTTAGAGGACGCAGGGCTCTCGACCTTCACCTCTCCTGAGTCTGTACAGGAGTTGCAGCAATGGGACAAGACTGTAACTACCAATTGGGGAGAAAAAGGGACAAAAAAAGAAATGGTGCATGCAGTTGATGACTGTGCTGCTGCCTTTGCTAGACGACATGCCTTTATCAATCAAGTAGTTGACATGTTGTTGTATTCCTTCACAGCAGACACCAGACAAGCCACACTTGTGAGGAGTTAAAAAGTCGATGGGACCTGGCTGAATACGGTCAGAAGGATAGTGCACCTGCAAAGAACATTAAGATAAATTCAAATGAATTGTCTCACCCTTGTCAGTCTGTCTTTACACAGCTCAGTGAAAGGCATTTGCCTGCTTTTGTGTATATCTATATATACGTCTTTAATCAGTATAAAGGAGGAAATGTTTCTTACTTGTTGAGCAAAATCAAAGCTGTAATGCATCCTGATGTCTTTGCTTGCTGGTTCAGTAGGGCCCCCCAAAGACAACTGCAGGTCTTGACAGGTGGTCTTGCAGTCAGCAACCATCTTCTGGTAGACAGACCGCTCACTCTGAAAAAGCACGAGATGCTGCTCTTGCTTCTTCAGCTTGGCTAACTTAACAGCTTCTGGCAGATTGGCAGATCTGAAGACCTGGTAGTTGTTCCTCTGGCGCTGCCAGCACAGGTCTGTCCTGGCTTAGTGCTAGAGGTGTGGGGCAGCAATTTTCTCCACAGATTCCTGAAGGAAGACAGCCCGACTACAAGTACTTCTGGAAAATACAGAAATAACATGAAATGAATAAAAATAGTGCCAATCATGTTGGAGGTAAATTAAATAATTAAAACGTGTTGTTTATGCTTTACATACCAAGAGGTGTCATCCATTCCTTGTAGAGATGCCACACCGCTGCATTTTTCACATGAGATGGCAGCAGCTTTCCACAAATGTGTTTGTGTCCTGGCTGGCGTCCTGGTAATACTATTGCATTATCCTCTGCGTAGTTGTTGATGAAGTTCACAACTCAGTGCAAGTCCTCATGCTTCATGTGTAACCTGTGCTTTCTTGGGCCAGCTCTCTTTTTGATGGGGGGCATTAGACCATTCTCCTTGTATGACTGGTGGAGAAGAGTTAGGCACATTCTACTGATACTGAAAGACAAATTCCAGATACAAATATTTTAGCATTATTATACAATAGATGGCTGTAATCACCATCGGACACACCTGGCTAACTTGATGGGTCTTGTAATCATCTGACGAAGTGGAGTCTTTTGTTTACACATGTAGCTGGCTAGCTAGCTAAACAATGAAGTTCTAGCAATACAAACCAATTGTCATAGCTAGCTAAAGTTAACCAAATAGATTCAATGCAAATGGTTTTCTGAGACAATATTAGTACACAGATCATACACGTAATGTTAGCTAGCGAGCCAGCCACCTAACGTCAGCTAGCTATCTAACAGTACACTTTAACTTGTGGTCTTTTGTTTAGACATGTAGCTAGCTAGATAGCTAATGAATTAACCATAATCCCAATCCATAGAGTACTAGCAATATAAACCGATTGTCATAGCTAGCTAAAGTTAACCAAATAGGTTCAATGTTAGCTGGTTAGCTAGCTAACATTAGGCTATAACTAGCAACGCAAATGGCTTTCTGAGATAATATTACTACACAGATCATACACGTAATGTTAGCTAGAGAGTCAGCCACCTAACATTAGCTAACTAGCTAACAGTAAGCTTTAACTTGCAATTAAAAAGTTATATACATGTATGAACGCTTCATGGCAGACTGCAACCCCTTTCATTAAATAAGACGTCCTGTGTTGCTTCCGTTTTGTTTGTACAGCTTGTTTGCCCCTTGTGTCAAGTCACTCTGGTTCACACTGACCGTGTGCAATGCCATAAGAACCGTCCTCTTGAAAGTAGTCCATCACAACTTTTTCCCTCTGACCTTTGTCGATAGCGCCTGATAAATTCAGGGCAGCAATGTTATTGAGAGGATTAGCAACACATTGCAGTTCTCTATGGCTAACGTTATGTCTTTTGAAAAAAAAGCAGCAGTAGAAAGGATTACACATAACAAGCAGCTCATTTTATAGACAGAAGATGTTACACTGCAGACCAATCCGAAACTCATCTCTCGGCATGTCCAGCCCCTTCATTATCTCAGCCAATCATGGCTAGCGGAAAGGTTTCTGACTTTTTGTGGCTAAACCAACTAGGCTCGTAATTTAACAACTTTATTAATATTTACAGAATACATACAAGTTTGTTAATAAGGCACATGAAAATTAAAATGTTCCAGAAGGCATTTCTGCCAAAAAACACACATTTTGATAAAAAATTAAAAATAAACGTTCAAATGCCTCTCCTGTGAAGTCGTAACTTCCTGAAACGAGTCACAAATTATCAATCTTCTTTGATGTTTCTACAGTAGCCCGCTCTATGATGGACACTTTGGAGAATTTGGCCTCTTGTTTAGTAGTCAGGGTCTGGATTGCAGAGAAAAGTTCAGACATGGAAATGTCCTCACTTTTTTTCCCATTTGATTTTTAATTGGGGTCTGAGGTAAAGAGGTTTCAAGGATCTCGTCCTGTTCCATCTTGTTCTTTCTCTTGCTTGAGCTAGCGGCATCTTGTGTACCCATGCTGCTCTGGCTCTCGTCATAGCTAGCTAGCATGCCTGCCGTCTAATGTGAGGCTTGGATATTCCATCTTCTGTTGTCTTTCTGTCGTGTTCTTCCCATTCAACTTGACAGAAACAAACTGTAAACTTGCCATATGTAGCTAAAACAAGTTATAGTTAGTTTCTTGCTATATCGATAGCCAATATTAGACTATTAACCACCTAATCCTCAAAGTTG
The DNA here is from genome assembly GCA_003317085.1 of Hucho hucho. Classification (NCBI taxonomy): domain Eukaryota; kingdom Metazoa; phylum Chordata; class Actinopteri; order Salmoniformes; family Salmonidae; genus Hucho; species Hucho hucho. The sequence continues at coordinate 831,173 of QNTS01000012.1, read as the reverse complement.
CTTGGACAAGCGAGAAAACACTCACTCTCACAGCGACGCCATCTTGGCTCCTCGCATGTAACTTAAGTCTGCAGGTGTTTATATGGTTTTGTGCATGTGCCAGGTGATATACATTTCAAAGGCAGTACCGGCGCTCTAAAAAGTTGGGTAAACAATAATTTCCTGTGGATATTTGGTCTCAGATTTTGAGCGGCTGAAGGACCAACCGCACAGACAACCGGTAGAGTAAATTAAAATGTAATTTTATTCAACATTCTGGCTTGTAAGGAAAGCTTAAGAAATGTTGCATTGCTATGTCCAGTCTATTTATCAAGTATTGGTGTAAATGTCTGGTTTATTAGGCAAGTTTAAACTATGACAGAGAGGTCGGGGTGTTCGTTTAATTTGGAATAAGCTTTTATTTTATTTTCATAATCCCCATTCAACCTGTCTTCTCCCCTTCATTCACACCGACTGAAGTGGATCCACCAGGCGACATCAACAAGGGACCATAGGCCCCCTCCCCCCGGATTCACCCGGTCAATCCATGTCATGGAAAGAGCAGGTGTTCTTAATGTCCAGTAGAACATTGCATTTTAAACAAATAGGAGAATGGTTAAATTAGAGACTCGCCCAAAGTTTTATTGCAATTAGGGGAGCTCATGTCTCATTTGGGGGGGCTGAACTCAACTCTGACCACACTGTAATTCGCACGCTGCCTACAGGGTATCCAACAGAGACAGGGAAATCTATAGGGAAACTAATTCTGACCCACATTGAAGACAAAGCAGTAGATAAACAGAGCTTGGCAGGTAGCCTAGAGGTTAAGAGCATTGGGCCAGTAACTGAAAGGTTGTTGTGGTTTGAATCCCCGAGCTGACTAGGTGAAAAATCTATTGATGTGCCCTTGAGTGAGGCACTTAACTCTTATTGCTCCTGTAAGGGTTAAAGTGTACCCCTTCTCTACCACAACAGTTGAAATTACAACTCAAACCTTTCTCTGAGTAGTTAACACATTACCACAAATCCCCTGCAATTGAACCCCCAAAACATAATCTGTTCATGTGAAACCAAGAGTCTCTATTGTACAAGTTGACTCTGAACAAACCTATTCTTTTATGTTCCCCATATGGGACTACTTTGCCTATCAAAGACACTTTGAGCCTGGTGACGCCTGTGCCAGTCTGACACCATATTCCCCTCTGGGCCTCTCCAGATCTCCACCCCAGCACCCATTACTGCATCCTAGCTCCAGACCCAGCTCTCGCTGGACAGCTATCCCCAGAAGGGCCCTCCAGATCAGCGTTGATTTGCAGCATAAGCCCCCTAGTGATTACCCATTAGCCCTGGTCCCTATTGACTCTGGCTTCTAGCAGGGTAGCATGTGTACCCCTCTCTGCCCCTCTCTATCGCCTTAGTGGCCATCCCATTGAAGATTTGCCCCCCTCTCTCCTCCCTAATTGGCAGTAAGGGGTATCAGAGAGGGCCGGGACACAGGGAATAGATGGTGACATCTGATTTGATGTCCACTTAAAATCAAAATAATGTTGATCTGCTAGTTTGTTGTGTCACAAGGGGTAGTCTGTAGGGGCATGGTGCTTTGATTGGATGATTGATAGGTCATTATAGAAACAGAATCGCAGTTTAAATGTGAAAGGAGAAGGTGTGTACAGGAAGAACACCTGACTGTGACGAAATATGTATTTGTTCCACAGAACATGAAGCTAGCCTTAGGGTTAGGTTTAAGATAGTGGTTGAGGCTAGGGTTGAACCGAAATGTGGACATGAGACTAGGGTTAGGTTTAGGGTTAGAGTTGAGGCTAGGGTTGAACTGGGATGTGGACATGAAGCTAGGTTTAGGGTTATAGTAATGGTTAGTGTTGTGGTTGAGGCTAGGGTTCTACCCGAAATGTGGACTTGAACCTAGGGTTAGGTTTAGGGTTAGGGTTGTGGTTGAGGGTTATGGTTGAACTGGTATGTGGACATGAAGCTATAGGGTTATGGTTATGGTTAGGAATAGTTAAAACAACTGGCGGTCGGCATCACCGGTCTTCTAGCCATCATCGATCCATTATTAATTTTCCATTTGTTTTGTCTTGTCTTCCCAAACACCTGGTTTCAATCCCATTCATTACATGTTGTGTATTTAACCCTCTGTTTCCCACATTTCCTTGTCCGGAATTGTTTGATGTATAGTGTTTGTTGCTCGTTTATTTTACTGGTGTGTTACGGGTATTTTGAGCCCATGTACTCTTGTGCTATTTTTGTACCGTTTTGGTTGTTTTATTAAACGACTACGGTTATTACCAAGTTTTGTTCTCCTGCGCCTGACTTCTCTGCCACCAGTTAAGCAACCCTTACACTCAATCGCATACAAAACAATTTGGGGAACAATGTTGTTGATTTTCAAAACATTGCACACAAGATACAGTACCATTTGGCATTTTGCAAAACATTAAATGCATTTTCAAAATGGATTTGTCTTCTCAAAACACAAAAACAAACTATATGATACCGTAACAATTGCAAATACCCACAACCATACATACCTCTTGACAAAACAGTTAATCTGTCAAAACAGTTAATCTGTCTCCTAAAATTTCCCTTTGAATCAATGTATTTTCTTTGCAGTCATTAAATGTTGATCAAAATTAGAAATACAACTATCAAAAGGTGCAGAATTTGGGGCAATTACAATAATTTTATGCACACTTCACCAAACAATCTCATACACATCAAATATTGTCAAACATTGTTTGGAAAATGTAAAATAAGCACATTGTGCAGAATTCATTTGTCAATATCATCACAATGCTGACAGGTTTGTAAACTTTCATCACCAAGTATAAAAACAACTCCCAATAGAAATAAGGACATGTGAATACAGAGGAGGAACTGCTGATATGAATGGATAGGCCTCAATTTACACCAAAGAAAAGCTCTGTAATGGAGACAATGTTGGAGATGACGATTTAGGAGTAACCCAAAGTTACTTAGAATTAACTCAAATGTATTCTCTGCAATGTTGTGAAAAATCTTTAAAATATCACTCGTAAATCACCCTACTGCAGAATCGTGTTGTTCTGCACATTTCTTCAAAGTGACTAGGCTGGATAGCTATATCAATCTACATGAAACTGGCTGTCATGCCACTGAATTCTCCAAATCTCTCCACTGTTGAACCAGAGACATAGACAGTGAGTTTCAGGGTGTTCTTAGGTGCTGACGGTCTTTGGTCTGTTTGGGTCAGACTGATGGTGGTCCCATGAGAACATCTCTCAATCAACACTCCAGACCTCACCAACTCTCTCTTCTTTTTACCAGCTAAACCTTCATGCCGTTCCCTCTGTTTACACACCCTGATTAGTTTGGTAAGGGGACAGAATCTCCCAAGAACCCGTGATCTCTGAATCAACGTGCCCCTCTGTCCTACCCTTTATCTCTTCATCCCTCCATCCCTCCATTCACAAAAGAAACTCCCGGAATCAGGGAGTGAAATTGGGGATCAGAGCGGGCCGACTCCTGAGCAAACAGACAGCTAATGGACCGGCTGTCTTCTCCTCCCCTCACATTACCAGCAAAGCAGGGGAATGCAGCCCGGCCAGTCATAATACTAATGCTAATGCTGGCTAATCCCTTACACACACAGGCCTCATACTTACTGACTCACACACTGATAGGAGATAATCATTCCACCACCCAGGCACTGGAAGAGAGTGTGTGAGAGAGTGAGAGTGATGGAATGGGACTCACAACACACATGTATGTTCACATAAATGAATGTACACATGCATGGATGCACTCACTCACGCACACACACACATACACACACACACTACCCCGCCTCCACACACACACAAACACACTCATCCCTCTCTCCGCTAGACCCCCCCCCCCATCTGTGAAAACCTGTCTCCTCCAGGTTGGACTCATAGCTAGCTAATGGAGAATATGCTAATGTTTGGAGGGAGGAGCACTGTTGGCTTATGGAGGATTAGGGCTTGTTGGCCAGTCCTGGCCCAGGCTCCCCACCGTGGTAGCGCGCTAATACAGGTGTTAGTAAACTGGCGTTAGCCACCAGCTAATTAGCCCCCATTCAGAGAGTGATTGTCTGGCCGGCTCTGCCATTTGTAGCACTGTTTGCTCGTCAGCAGGGAGGTCTCTCTGTACTGTGGTGGGTCCATCATGATCCAACTAGATCCCCCCTTCTCTCTCTTTCACTCTCTTCTTCTCTCTTCTTTCTATAGTATCCTGGACAGCAAATCAAATCAAATTTTATTTGTCACTTGGCCAAATACAACAGGTATATTCGGCGCATGTGACAAACCCTTAACCAACAAAAAGTAACACAATAAATTACATAACAATAACAAGGCTATATATAGGGGGTACCTGTACCGAGTCAATGTGCTGGGGTACAGGTTAGTCGAGGTAATTTGTAAAGTGACTATGCATAGATAATAAACAGCGAGTAGCAGCAGTGTAAAAACAAAGGGTGGGGTGGGTCAATGTAAATAGTCCAGGTGGATTAATTGTTCAGCAGTCTCATCCCAGAGACAGAGACATGCTCAGCCGGTCTAAGGAGAATCAGAGGCTGGGAGAGAACTGAGGAGAAGCAGGGATAACACAGATCGTCTGTAATGACCTCTAATTCACTGCTACATCTGGGTTTATCAGACTCTCTATTCTCCTTTGTTTCCCCTTTCATTGCGGACTACCATTTATGCTTTTATAAGAGTTGTTATTAGAGGGGCAAATCTGGCACCAATGATGACAAAGGTGCTTGTAGAATCTTCCATCTTCTACGACCATGTAATATATTCATAACAGGTGGTTTGTGTGTTGAGAGAAAGAGAGGGAGACAGAGTGGGAGATAACTGTGAATGCATACATTTGTGAGGTGACATTGAATATATAGTTGTGACAAAATTGACTTGTGTACCTTCCAAGTGTAGTACACGTGGGAAAGAAAGTAAAGATTAGTTGGGTGACCTAACATGCCTAAAGCGATTCTGTCTGGGATGTCGGTGGATCAAAGAAGTCATTAGTCTTCTCCAGCACCATCACAAAGAGGAGATTTAAAACAGCAAACAGAAACAGATCTTGCAAAACTCAAAGCCAAACACACATATTCACTAAGAGGCTTTGATGTATTATGCTGTTCTGTCCCCATACAAAACCAAAGATTCAAATGTGTCTCCCTCCGCTCTTTTTCTCCTAAGAAAGTCTTATAATGTTTCGTCCTGTGGTGTTTGTAAGGACAGCCAATTCTGTAAAAAGTCAGCCAATTCCAGCAGCCAATTCTGTAAAAAGTCAGAACTTTTTGTTGGAAATTACATTTACCACTCCGTAGAGTTTCTAAATAGTGAGCAAATTAAGAAATATTTTTAATTACAGTTGACACGAAACAACTTTGTATTTCAGCCATCAGCTGTAACTAGCTGCTGGTGGGAACTTAATATGCATGGATGAATAACATTTGAAGAGTACCTTCCATGAAAACAGTGGAAGAAGCAAAGAATGCAGAAAAACAATTATTTCACATGTATTTCAAGGCCTTACAAGAACTATTGCCAGCTGGCAAGTGTCTTCACTGACATTCAATCTCTCCTTGTCCCAGTCTGTAATCCCAACATGTTTCAAACTGACCACCATTGTCACTGTTCCCAAGAACTCCAAGGTAACCTTCCTAAATGATGATCGCCCTGTAGCACTCACATCTATAATGACACCCTGGCCCTGTAGCACTCACATCCCTGACACCCTGGACCCACTCCAATTCCCATACCGCCCCAACAAATACACAGAGGACGCAAACTCAATTGCACTTCACACTGCCCTCTCCCACCTGGACAAGAGGGGCAATAACTATGTGAGAATGCCATTTATAGACTACTGCTCAGCATTCAACACCATAGTCCTCTCCAAGCTCATCACCAAGCTGGGGACCCTGGGACTGACAACCCCCCTCTGCAACTGGATCCTGGACTTCCTGATGGGCCGGCCCCAGGTGATGAGGTGTTGCTGCCTACCCTCACCACCTGGGGCCGGCCCTTCAGGAAGCCAATTTCCGAAGCCACCTCTCATTCACATAGCTCTCTCAGATATTTCAATTCTTATTTGCCAATGCCCGTCATGTGTCGGATCCATCTCAGACATCACAGCTCCGAAGTACAAGTGAAGACAGGCATGCAATGGTGAGCGTCCTTCTTATCGAATTCCGAGAACTGTCCACATTTACTTTTCCTCAGCCCAAAAGATGAGTAATGAACAGCAAACTGGTAAAAAATGCCTCAGTATATGACAAAAAAACGTCCAGATTTTAAACAATTATGTTTATGGTTAAATAGTTTCAAGATGTTGACTTCCTCTGCTCAAATTGCAAGGTGTGTGATGTTGCGGTGCACATCAGGCACTGGCCTTTCTCTCCTAACAAACAGTGCCTCCAGTATGTTGACAGAACCAAGCCTTTAGACAGTGTGCAGCCGCCCAAGGTACCAGAGCATCGGCTCTCGGACAACAGGCTCCAAGACAGCTTCTACCCCAAAGCCATAAGTCTGCTAAATAGCCATGAGACTCCTAAATAGTTAACTAAATGGTTACCCGGACTATCTGCACTGACCCTATCTTGCACTGACTCTATGCACACTCACAAGACTATATACACTGAGTATACAAAACATGCTCTTTCCATGACATAGACTGACCAGGTGAATCCAGGTAACAGTGTCACACTCTGATCTGTTTCACATGTCCTTGTGATTGTCTCCACCCCCTCCAGGTGTCGCTTATTTTCCCCAGTGTATTTATCCCTGTGTTTCCTGTCTCTCTGTGCCAGTTCGTCTTGTATGTCCAAGTCAACCAGCGTGTTTTTCCCGTGCTCCTGCCTTTTCTATTCTCTTTTTGCTAGTCCTCCCGGTTTTGAACCTTGTCTGTTTCTGGACTCTGAACTGGTTTTGACCTTTTGCCTGTCCACGACCATTCTCTTGCCTACCCCTTTTGGATTATTAATAAATATCAAAGACTCCAACCATCTGCCTCCTGTGTCTGCATCTGGGTCTCGCCTTGTGCCCTGATAGACAGCTATGATCCTTTATTGATGTCACTTGTTAAATCCACATCAATCAGTGTAGATGAAGGGGAGGAGACAGGTTAAATAAGATTTTTTAAGCCTTGAGAGACTGTGTATATGTGTGAGGGTGAATGGGAAAGACAAAATATTCAAGTGCCTTTGAACAGGGTGTGGTAGTATGTGCCAGGTGCACTGGTTTGTGTCAAGAACTGCAACACCGTTGTGTTTTTCACAATTAACAGTTTCCTGTGTGTATCAAGAATGACCCACCACCAAAAGGACATCCAGCCAACTTGATACAACTGTGGGAAGCATTGGAGTCAACAGCTTTCGACACCTTGTAGAGTCCATGCCCCCACAACTTTAGGCTTTTCTGAGGGCAAAAAAAATGGGGGGGGGGGGGTAACACACCATATACACATTCACTCACACACACGACACTGATGCTTTCACACAAAAAACCCACACACATTCACATACACTACATATGCACATATAACACACACACACATACTGACACAACACAAGCACACATACACACACACTTTTACACATCATATGCTGCTGATACTCTGTTCTTTATTTTACTCTTACTATTATATATATAACCTCATTCTTGTGTATTTTATTCCTCTTGTGTTACTATTTTTCTTTTTATTATCATTTTTCAATCATCTGCATTGTTTGGAAGGGCTCGTAAGCAAAGATTTCACGGTAGAGTATACACCGGTTGTATTCAGCGCATATGACAAATAAAATGTGCTTTGATTTGCTAGAACCATGCTCTTACCAACTGAGCCACACAGGTCCAACAAAACACCAGACAGCAATATACTATATCCAATCTCAATCTAATAGGCAATCCAGTGGGCCAATATGTGTCCACTTACACTATGGTCTGGGAAGCTTGTCTATGACATTCATCCTACACAGAATAGGAGGGGATTTAACATCAGCAGGTCTGAATGACAAGAAACCCCTCATCCTCATTCTCCTATAGTGATACACTGTATAGCAGCAGGCAGGCCAGATGTACCAGTGTTTCCCCTTGTATTATCTCTACCTGCTGGGAGCTGGTAGGAGACCTATCCTGCTCCAGACCCTTCCTGGATCCCCCTGTTGAAACCTGCTCTAATCTGTTTGCTCATTTAATGACCCTATTGTTTCCTAGGCCAGGAAAAGCAGGTCTCAGAGCTGCTTATTTGAGGCTCCACGGGCAGGAAAGCTCCTCCTTGTTGCATTGATACTCTGCTTAGCTCTGGGCACAATATGCAGTCCCTGTGCCTGATGTCTGAGCCTGTAAGAAAGGAGGAAAGTTCTGGTCTTTCTATTAAGATGGTACTGTTTTGACCAATCAGAAGTGTTGCAGCTGGCCGCTTTGTGAGTTTGAAGCGACCTAGCTATGATGATCCATCATTTATCGTTTCACTGAATGGTTTCACCTATATTCAGCTTCTGAGTGGCATCAGAGATTATGTGTAAACTGAAAAATAGAGAAACATGGATTTAGGAAAATGATCAGGTTATTGACAGTTAAATAATGTGTTCTTCTGTGATCTTAAGCTTACATGCATTCATAAATCCAGTAAAAGGTGATGAAATTGAGATGAATTAGAATTGAAATTTATGACAATGAATGGATATCCCACCAGAAGGTCACTGCCATAGAAAAGCGCAGGGCATCATATTGACTATTGTTACCACCAGCTGAATCAGGAGAGACAGCAACAAATAAAGGCAACAGCCAGGTCTAATGATGTACGTCTCACAACACACACACACACACACACACACAGACTGCCACAGGGACCAGTGGACCATCAAACCCCTCGTCTCGACTTGACAGGCTCACTCTAACTGAGCTAATCCCTGTCCCATGGGGCATGAACACACACACACACACACACACACACACTGAACACACAGAACACACACACCCTGAGAATAAGCCTCCAGTCTCATCTTTGGCCCATGTGGGCAGCAGAGCTACTGATTGGGAGACAATGGGCAGCAGATTGTGCTGTCAGGGTCCATTAATTGGCATCATTAGCATCACACTCTGGAGTCACAGGAGCTGTGTTCTTCCTAAACCCTAAGCTGTGTGTGTGTGTGTGTGTGTGTGTGTGTGTGTGTGTGTGTGTGTGTGTGTGTGTGTGTGTGTGTGTGTGCGTGCGTGCGTGCGTGCGTGCGTGTGTGTGTCAGTGGGGCAGGATGGGGACAAAAAGTACAGTGGTTAACATAAAACCTTGTCAGTGATATAAATTCAAGAACCAATAAATTATTTGGCCCCTGAGACACGTTACAGGCATAGCTGTTGATTGACAGTCAAAACATTTTATTTGATTTAAGTTCAAAATGTCAACCTATGCATTAGCCATACGACTTACCCAACGGAAATAATCCACAGTCCTCTTAGGCAACCTAGTCGATGGTCAAAATCACTGACCACTGGCATTGACCATCAATGGCACTTCCAGTTCCAATATCCAACCGCGGGTCTCTGAAAAGGAAATGGATCCACGCTGCTGCTATACATCCACTGTGGCGTTAGCCACTGCTTCCTCCATTCGACTTCCTGTCTGATCAATGCAGGGGACAATGTCTCAACAGGTGTGACAGACAGGGGCCCAGCGGCAGCCCTCCACCCCAACGCTAGCTCCAATTAGCACCCACTGCTAAAGAACAAAGAGGAGATATTTCACTTTCATTTCATTTCAGCAGAGTGCCAGTTAAAGGCCTCTTCTGTCAACCTCTCTCTTTCTCTTTCTGTCACGTTCTGTCTCTTTCTGCTGGCATCTCTCAAAGATCATTTCTCGCTTCATGTTTTGTATGGCTGTGGCCAGTATGGAGTCGATGCCTTGTGTTGTAAGTGGTAGGGGTGTTGAAATCATGGGGTGTTGATTAATTCATAGTAGACTGACTTGCTTTTTGTGTTTTAGTGGGGTTGAGTTGATGATAACTCCTGGAGGTCTGAGGAAAGGAACAGCGTGACTTGAAAGGTTACATATTGCTCACAGGGGAAGTGACCACACTCAATTGCCATGTTTTCAGTACTTTCACATACCGTATCTAAATATAGAGTGTCTAACACATTCATATTTTGCAACACTTTGCAATACTATAACAGCATACCTTAATATTAGTAATTGCTTTCAAACCATAACATATCGGGGTGACTGGTGCATTTCTGAGTGAATTCAAACTATTGGTGGGTTCAATATGGAGCTGATTTTACATTATGTCCAGTTTATACATTAAATTCCATTGCCATGGTCATTCTAGAGGGCGAAAATTATTTCATTATAATGTGATGATATCACAAACAAATGTGTTGATTTGAAATAGTTAACATACATTCTGTTTCACTTCCATGGTGATTGTAAATCATAAGAATACAATTACATTTGAATCTGACCACATCACAATTAAATGTATAGCAGCTTCAGTAGAAAGTTTGAGTTTAGAATGTTTGGTTGATAGGCGACAACTCAGTTTTGGTGGCAACAATCAACAAGTGCGACTAGAATCTGCTATCTAAGTTCTCAAGAATGGGCTTCTGGTACCAAATCAAATCAATGAAAATGTATTTATAAAGCTCTTTTTACATCAGCAGATGCACAACGCGCTATATAGAAACCCAGCCTAAAACCCCAAACAGCAAACAATGCAGATGTAGAAGCACGGTGGCTAGGGAAAACTCCTTTGAAAGGCAGGAACCTAGGAAGAAACCTAGACAGGAACCAGGCTCTGAGGGGTGGCCAGTCCTCTTCTGGCTGTGCCGGGTAGAGATTATAAGAGTACATGGCCATTAAGGCCAGATTGTTCTTCAAGATGTTCAAAAGTTCATAGATGACCAGCAGGGTCAAATAATAATTACAGTGTTTGTAGAGGGTGCAACAGGTCAGTACCTCAGGAGTAAATGTCAGTTGCCTTTTCATAGCCGAGCATTCAGAGGTCGAGACAGCAGGTGCGGTAGAGAGAGAGAGAGTTGAAAACAGCAGGTCAGGGACTAGGTAGCACGTCCGGTAAACAGGTCAGGTTTCGATAGCCGCAGGTAGAACAGCAAGCTAGCTAAATAGGACAAATTAGCTAGCAACTGAAAGCTAGCTAGCTAAATTGCCATAATTGTTTAATGCTTTTCGACCTGTCCCCATATTAATATAATTGGTTCAGAGTTTGTTTTGATATTTTAACCTGCGTGCCGTAATTGCGTTTGGTGTGGGGGGGGCAAAATCAATTTGTGCACGATGGCACATGCGCGCAGCCGGTTTGGGTACGGTGTAAGGCATGGTCCTAGGGCTCAGGTCCTCCGGGATGGGAAGGTGAAAGGCAGAGAAAGAGAATAAAGGGAGCATACTTAAATTCACACAGGACACCAGATAAGATGGGGGACACTGTGGCCCCGACCAACGATACCCCCGGACAGGCCACCCACCCACTTTGCCAAAGCACAGCCACCACACCACTAGAGGGATATCAACAGACCACAAACTTACTACCCTGAGACAAGGCTGTGTATGGCCCACGAAGATCTCCTCCCCCGCACGAGCTCGAGGGGGAGAAAAACCGGACTGGAAGATCACATCAGTGACTCAACCCACTCAAGTGACACACCCCTCATGGGGATGGCATGGAAGAGCACCAGTAAGCCAGAGACTCATCCCCCGTAATAGGGAATCCCAGTAGAGAGAAGTGAGTCGGCCAGGCAGAGACAGCAAGTGCGGTTCGTCGCTCCAGTGCCTTGCCGTTCACCTTTGTACCCCTGGGCCAGACTACACTCAATCATAGGACCCACTGAAGAGGTGAGTCTTCAGTAAAGACTTAAAGGTCGAGACTGTGTCTTTCACATAGATAGGCAGACCATTCCATAAAAATTTAGCTCTATAGAAGAAAGCCCTGCCTCCAATTGTTTGCTTAGAAATTCTAAGGACAATAAGGAGACCTGCGTCTTGTGACCGTACCATACGTGTAGGTATGTACAACAGGACCAAATCGGAGAGATAGGTAGGAGCAAGCCCATGTAATGCTTTGTAGGTTAAAAAATTTATAAAATATGCCCTAGCCTTAACAGGACACCAGTAATATGATCAAATGTTTTGGTTCTAGTCAAGATTCTATCAGCCTTGTTTAGCACTAACTGAAGTTTATTTAATGCTTTATCCGGGTAGCCGGAGAGTAGAGTATTTCAGTAGTCTAATCTAGAAGTGACAAAAGCATGGATAAGCTTTTCTGCATAATTATGGGACAAAAGGTTTCTGATTTTTGCGATGTTACGAATATCGAAAAAAGCTGTCCTTGAAATATTCTTGATATGTTCGTCAAAAGAGAGATCAGTGGGCCTCCCGAGTGGCGCAGCGGTCTAACAAAAAATGGACAAAATTGCAAATTAAACCAAAATAGTCACCAACACATTTAGCTTTATGACAAAACTATAAGTGGTTTGCCTGTGCGTCTGTGGCTCCATAGAAGGGTGAGTCCTTCATTAAAATGACTTGGTTGGTCTGCCATCAAACATACCAACAGTGGCTTGAAGTCATCAATGACACATGTTCTCTTGTGACCAGGAGGAGTCTGAACAGTTGGTCTGAACCACTGGCTGTTAATGAACTATGAAAGGATGGTAACAGGTGAACGGATATAAGACAATGCATGTACACAGAAGCTACAGCTTACTTTTTATTTCATTTCTGAATGTGAACAGGTGATTGGGAATACATGGTTTATCCTGTGATAAAACCGTGTTTGATGTCATTTTATATCCCTTGTAAATGTATTTGGATAATTGAAGACACTGACCACATTATGACAAAGACTGACAGAAATATAGTGTTACCAAATGCTCTTTGGTACTTCCTGACAAGTAGCCACTGTGACTGTGTGTATCAATGCCAGTAACTTTACTGCCCTCTGCCTAGCCAATTGATACGCGTAAAGTAATCATGTGAAGACGATGATAATTGTTTGTATTTTTTTTTTTACTTAGCAGCCATCAAATAAAACTGTCAAAGCTTCTAATTGAATACATGCATTAGATGCATTTGTGTTTCAATAAAATAATAACTATTCAAAACATTTTTCTGAACGTAATTGTCTTCACAGAATATTTTTGACAGTGTATTAGGCAGGGCTTATCGATTGAAAATGCTCGATAGATCTTTTCATCTGTTCTACTGCGCATGCCTATCACAAATGACTGCAGAAACCGGATGTGTGTTTCCATGGGCACATCCAGTTGTTTAGCTACCTCGCTGATCTGTTATGAAACTACTGGAAATCAGTTGGGGTAAAGCTCTTGGCTTCTTCGCCGTTCTGCTCGCTGCCATTGCAGCCGTTTTACAACATCTAGAAAACTGCGAACGGACGTTATACGCCAGGTGAGAGGCAGATGCTAACTAGCTAACGTTAACTAGCTACTCGAACTACACCGACAGCTTGGTGACAATTTACCATGTCAGTCTGCAATCAGGCTTGGGAATTCTAGCATGTAGACTATACAGTAACTAGCCACTGGTACTAGCCACGGTACTAGCCACTGGTACTAGCTAGTCGCCTACCGGTCTGTTTTACAGCTAGTTGTAAATGCTTTGTGATTGCCTTTTGAGGGAGGCTTGCAAGAAAGTTGTTCCTAGGCCGTCATTGTAAATAAGAATTTGTTCTTTAACTGACTTGCCTAGTTACATAAAGTTGAAATTAAAAGGTTAATTGCCTTATTTAGCGTGCTTGTTAGTTAGCTAGCTAACGTTAGTAGTGAAGAGACCCCTGTAGGGCGTGACACACACCTGTGTTGGAATAAAACTGCTGTATCATGCTGCTTCTTTGTAAAATAGCGATCAAACCATTAGGTCTCTCCTCAGTGGTGAAGCACTGTCTTGTTTTGTCCTTCAGGATGACACACGACCTGAAAACACTGTCAGATGACTTCAGACAAAAGAATAAAAGTTGTTTTATCCTGGGTGCCTCTGGCGAGACAGGCAAGGAGTTACTGAAAGAGATTGTGGAGAGGAAGCTCTTCTCGAAGATCACTCTCATCGGAAGGAGGCAGCTCACATTTGAAGACAAAGCGTTTGAGAACCTGGTAGGTGTGCGACTTGTCTTATTGTCAATGTATTGTTGCCTTTTTCAAGCAGGGCTGGTTTCTCTAAAGCATCTTAAGGGTAAGTTCATCGTTAGAAACATAGGGTCCTATGGTTCTAAGATGAATTTAGCATTTAGATGCTTTTGGGACACCGGACTCTGCTCTATTTGGCAAAGTAACACACCCATGAGTAGGGTGTTAAGGGGAAAAGATTTGCTTTGGTTCTGGTGTTATACTTTGTATTCTATGTCATAGAGAAGCTTGTCAGGAATACAGAACACTTTATTTCATGAGGACAGGATTTACCATTGCTGAGATATCTTATTTTCAAGTTATCGGGAAAGGTCAATGTTCATCCCTAGTCAATAATGGCACCAAATCACCTGTATTATATTTAACACATTTTTTAAGACGTTTCTCCTTAGTCCAATGACCTTACGTGTTCTGTTTAAAGGACGAATTGGCTCTGGAAACCAAAACAGCCCAATACTCCATCTAAACGTGAATCGGTTCTCAGTTGCGGTACAGTTCTAAAAATATAAATCCCTCCACTTTCATATCACATCAAAATAATTTCACAAATGCAAAATACACACCTACTGTACACAGTTTTAACAGTCGCAGCTGACAGTATTTGTCAGTGACAACACGTTTGTGTCGTCTGTCTTCGGTTTACACACGGGTTCAGAGACACAGATGGCTAATTAGCACTGTTTCCCGTAAACAAGCGCTGTAACGTGGAAATATCGTTGTGTGGGAACCCTAACCCTATAAAGGTGTGTATCAATTTAACCATTTTATTTATTTTTGTATAATTTCTCACCGATATGAAAGATAAGGTCCTTATACTTCCAAAACCGTACCACAAGCGATGCATGTTAATATTCAGGCCGAGCGTTGCGGCTCTTAACAAAACTCCCCCCTAAAGGAGATGCCTTCGTCCAATGACTCTTATATCTAATGTAATGGAACTGAGAGTCGTGATCAAGGGCTAGGGCTGGTGTAGAACAGATATTTTTCAAATAAAAGTAAAAATTCTTCAATTAAAGTGCTGTACATAATTACAGTAATTTAAGCCGAATAATTGAAGGTCATATTATTGGTTCTGTTTTTCTGTGCTCCGTTTTTATACATAACAAATAAGGAACACAAAAAATGTGCACTTATAAATCATAACACTTTTAATCAAAATACAGCTGTGGACAGAAGTCAAAGATCAAACATCACACATACAACTGATGTCTCCAGAGTTCTGAAAAATAGGAAAAGTCCAAGTTGCTTTTATCATGCTTGTCGTCAACCCCTTGTGATGTAACTGCCTACGTCATTACCTTCTACTCATGAGACCATGCCCATGCATCCACAGCTATACAAACATAGTTTCAGTGTTATCTAAAGGCTCAGCAGTAAATGTCCACTCCCCAAGTTTATTTATAGTGGTATGTCTGACTAGTCTCTTGTCTCTTCTACTCCCCTGCAGGGTTCTGTGTTTATCTTTGAAGTGCTTTCTCACAGACCCAATGCAATAATTCACACACCTCTCAGACCGTTTCTTTATCAGAGGCAGAGACTAGAAAAGACTGTGGAACAATTTTAAAACCTTATAATGAACATATATATTGTTAATCTGTAGTCTAGGACCCTATAAATGTGGAGGGGGAGGGGTCTTATAACCCTTCCCCTTCTATTAACCTCTCAGGGATCACTGCACAACTTGACCGTTTTGGAGAGCCTGGCGTGCCCAAAGTAAAATGCCTCCCATTCAGGCCCAGAAAATAGGATATGCATATATTTAGTACCATTGGATAGGAAACACTCTGAATTTTCCAAAACTGTTGACCATTTGTCTGTGAGTGAAACAGAACGGCTATGGCAGGCAAAACCCCGAGGAATTTCTGTCCTGGAAAAAGTGATTTTGACACATTGCTCATTTGGGAACCCCTCCCTCATGAAAATGACCATATAAGGGAGTATGAATGCAGTAGACATCGCTTCCTTATGATGTCAGCAGCCCTGCGACGGTGTTTCCCTCCNGGACACTTAGGATGACCTCAGCAGAAGTTCTTCAACAGGTAATTGATTTGTTTTCGCTGTGAAATGTGTTGTGTGTGCCACGCTGGCTAATGAATTCATGGCTATGAGAAAGTATGTGAGGCGCTGTCCTCAAACAATCAAATGTAGAGCTTTCGCCGTAAAGCCTTTTTGAAATCTGACAACGCTGTGATATTGCCAAGAAACAGAGCTTTTGATGAGTATGAAACACTTGTATATTGGTACATGTTTAATAATTCAACTTTGGGATTTTGAATTTGGCGCTTTACATTTTACCTGGTGGTGTCGGGAGTGGGTCGCTAGCGACCCAGTGATCCCTGAGAGGTTAATACAACATATTATAATCAATTATTATAATACATCAAATATTTGGTGCAGCCCCTATCATGACCCCAATGTTACCCCATCAATATCATTATGGGGGTGCCACAGGGTTAAATTCTTGGGCCGACTCTTCTCTGTATACATCAATGATGTCGCTCTTGCTGCTGGTGATTCTCTGATCCACCTCTATGCAGACGACACCATTCTGTATACTTCTGGCCCTTCTTTGGACACTGTGTTAACTAACCTCCAAACAAGCTTCAATGCCATACAACACTCCTTCCATGGCCTCCAACTGATCTTAAACGCTAGTAAAACCAAATGCATGCTTTTTAACCGTTCGCTGCCTGCACCCGCCTGCCCGACTAGCATCACTACCCTGGACGGCTCTGACCTAGAATATGTGGACAACTACAAATACCTAGGTGTCTGGCTAGACCGTAAACTCTCCTTCCAGACTCACATTAAACATCTCCAATCCAAAATCAAATCTAGAATCGGCTTTCTATTTCGCAACAAAGCCTCCTTCACTCATGCTGCCAAACTTGCACTAGTAAAATTGACTATCCAACCGATCCTCGACTTCGGCGATGTCATCTACAAAACAGCTTCCAATACTCTACTCAGCAAACTGGATGCAGTCTGTCACAGTGCCATCCGCTTTGTCACCAAAGCCCCTTATACCACCCACCACTGCGACCTGTATGCTTTAGTCGGCTGGCCCTCGCTACATACTCGTCGCTAGACCCACTGGCTCCAGGTCATCTACAAGTCCCTGCTAGGTAAAGCCCCGCCTTATCTCAGCTCGCTGGTAACCATAGCAGCACCCACCCGTAGCCCGCGCTCTAGCAGGTATATCTCACTGGTCACCCCCAAAGCCAATTCCTCCTTTGGCTGCCTTTCCTTCCAGTTCTCTGCTGCCAATGACTGGAAGGAACTACAAAAATCACTGAAACTGGAGACACTTATCTCCCTCACTAACTTTAAGCACCAGCTGTCAGAGCAGCTTACAGATCACTGCACCTGTACATAGCCCATCTGTTAATAGCCCAACCAACTACCTCATCCCCTACCGTATTCATTTATTTATCTTGCTCCTTTGCACCCCTGTATTTTTACTTTGCACATTCATCTACTGCACATCTACCATTCCAGTGTTAAATTGCTATATTGTAATTACTTCGCCACCATGGCCTATTTATTACCTTACGTTCCTTATCTTACCTTTGCACACATTGTATATAGATTTGTTTTTTTCTACTGTATTATTGACTGTATGTTTGTTTACTCCAATGTGTAACTCTGTTGTTGTATGTGTTGAACTGCTTTGCTTTATCTTGGCCAGGTCGCAGTTGTAAATGAGAACTTGTTCTCAACTTGCCTACCTGGTTAAATACAGGTGAAATAAAAGAATTAAAAAAATATTAACAATTTATGAAACTACAATACTACTTTATGCAAATTAAATACTTAAGAGACACATGCACAGCATAACGCCGACACACACTTCTCAGCATCCCCATACAATCACACAGCACCCCCACCAACACACACACATACACACCACATCAAGCACAGCCTAACACAGACACACACAGCCTCGCATAGATGCAGTCTGAACTGTAACACAGGCTACTGGTCTAATAAGATAGCTTACTTCTAATGTAGGCCTACCATTGAGTTGGGTTACATTATAATGTTAGTTTTGGTGTTAATGAGTTACTCTGGTGATGGGAGGATAAACTGCAGTAAATAATTAGCCTAGGCACAGAAGAGACAGATTGCGCTGCCTGCTAGCCAGCTGGTAGGACCAATCCCTGACATCCCATACATCAAAACGTAGCTATGAAGTTCTACTTTGCGAACTGCAGCCTGCTATATTTTTTGAGTGTCTCTGAAAACATCTGACAACAGAAGCGAAGGAAAAAATTTATATTTCAGTCAAAAGACGTCCCATGACCGTGAAACACCCTCAGGACTTTTCCATACTTATTGGCAATACAATGTCACATCGATCTCTGATAGGTTGAGGAATACCCCTCGCAAAGAGCAAATAAGAACACCGATTCCGCGGGTTTCACAAAAAGGCCTGTCCCACAGATTTGAATGTTCTTTGCATCGCACTTGTTTTACGTTTGGGCTCATATTGCATAAATATCATAACCTACAGTATTGGGATCTTTAGACATGGGAAACAACTACCACATGTATGTTTTCAATATATTTTTATACAATTCTCGTATAGCGTCCGTTGTTTGTCGCATCACCGAACACCCTACCATGAGCTTTGAATAAAGTTAAACATTCAATACCATTAAATGTGTGTGCAGACTACAAGGAAGCCGACAAGAAGCCTACATCCATTATTCCATTATAAAGATTGGCCTCGTATTGTTCTCTGTCCTCTTTCAGGTGCAGGAGGTGGTGGACTTTGAGAAACTGGATGACTATGCTGCAGCATTCCAAGGGCATGATGTTGGCTACTGCTGCCTGGGAACGACCAAAGCCAAAGCAGGGGCTGTGAGTTCATGGTCACTGATATAGAGACCCCTGTGTATACTGTAACTGGATGAGTCGTCCTATGAATATGATAGGGAATTCCTAACAACTATACATAGCTGAACATGTACCATGAGGGTCATTAGAAAAGAAAGAGGATTTCAACACCCACCATCTTAGATTTTTCTGAAATAATTTTTGATTAGCATTCGATTAGCAAAGTTATTTTATTTAAATATAATTTGATCTCATCTAATTTATTGCATCCAAATTGGCCATTTTAATTTCTAGGAATCCAATAATATTCAATAAATATAGTACCTAACATCCGATTTGGACCAAACTTTTTTTCTAACAATGATTTATCCAATGGTCAAAAGCCACCCAAAGACACTCCACGCCAGTCCAATCCCATCGACAAGTATAAACACTTTTTCAGGACCCTGTCTTTCAAAGATAATTTGTAAAAATCCAAATAACTTCACAGATCTTCATTGTAAAAGGTTTAAACACTGTTTCCCATGCTTGTTCAATGAACCATAAACAATTAATGAACATGCACCCGTGGAACGGTCGTTAAGACACTAACAGCTTACAGACGGTAGGCAATTAAGATCACAGTTATGAAAACTTAGGACACTAAAGAGGCTTTTCTACTGACTCTGAAAACCACCAAAAGAAAGATGCCCAGGGTCCCTGCTCATCTGCGTGAATGTGCCTTAAGCATGCTGCAAGGAGGCATGAGGTCTGCAGATGTGGCCAGGGCAATAAATTGCAATGTCCGTACTGTGAGACGCCTAAGACAGCGCTACAGGGAGACATGCGACGGACAGCTGATCGTCCTCGCAGTGGCAGACCACATGTAACAACACCTGCACAGCATCGGTACATCCCAACATCACACCTGCGGGACAGGTACAGGATGGCAGCAACAGCTGCCCAAGTTACACCAGGAATGCACAATCCCTCCCATCAGTGCTCAGACTGTCCGCAATAGGCTGAGAGAGGCTGGACTGAGGGCTTGTAGGCCTGTTGTAAGGCAGGTCCTCACCAGACATCACCGGCAACAACGTCGCCTATGGGCACAAGCCCACCGTCGCTGGACCAGACAGGACTGGCAAAAAGTGCTCTTCACTGACGAGTCGCGGTTTTGTCTCACCAGGGGTGATGGTCGGATTCATGTTTATCGTCGAAGGAATGAGCATTACACCAAGGCCTGTACTCTGGAGCGGGATCGCTTTGGAGGTGGAGGATCCGTCATGGTCTAGGGCGGTGTGTCTTTACAGGCAATCTCAACGCTGTGCGTTACAGGGAAGACATCCTCCTCCCTCATGTGGTACCCTTCCTGCAGGCTCATCCTGACATGACCCTCCAGCATGACAATGCCACCAGCCATACTGCTCATTCTGTACATGCAATGTATTCCCAGTGAATTTGGTGATGTTTTTTCCCCCTGTTCAGACAAGTTATTAATTGACGTTGTTAGGTTTAGTCCCATCCTACATTCTGATATTATCAGGTTCTGACCACGAGATGGTGCTGTTCCTGCTCCTGCTACTAGGTGAAAAAAGTCCCCCCCCCCCCCCCCCTCAATGTTAAAGGGATAGTTCACCCAAATTACAAATCTGTCATACCTAGTCCATAAAATGCTTACAGGGTAAGGCAGTGTTTCCCGAACTCGGTCCTCGGGACCCCAAGGGGTGTACATTTTGGTTTTTGCCCTAACACTACACAGCTGATTCAAATTATCAAAGATGATAGTTGATTATTTGAATCAGCTGTGTAGTGCTAGGGCAAAAACCAAAACGTGCAATAGCTTGGGGTCCCGAAGACCTAGTTTGGGAAGCCCTGGGGTAAGGAAACCAAAATCTAATTTTGTAATTTGGGTAAACAATCCCTTTAACATTGAGAGGAGAGTGGAGGGGAGGGGGGTGTATTATTAATCACCTAATAACAGGAACAGCACCATCCAGTGGTCAGAACCTGGTCAGATCAGGATGTAGGATGGGACATAAACCTAACAACAATTTCAATGACAAATTTCTCTGAACAGGGAAAGAAAATCACCACCAAATTCACTGACCATACATTACATAGAATGAAGAAACAATACTCAGAGCCGCAGCTCAATACTACTTCTCAGACGTACAGAACTGATACTTTATAGTCGTTGTTGGGTTGTGATTGGCGTGGGGTGTGGGGGTTCCGTTGGTGGCTTTTGACTATTTCTTTAGATTACTCATGTCTTACTCCATTGTTAGATACTATATTTATTGAATATTATATGAATCCTATAAATTCAAATGGCCAATTTGGGTGCAATCAATCAGCTTAATTTCTCAGAGATCAAGTTATATTTCAACAAAATAATGATGCAGAAATTCTTATCTTATGTTTCTATCTACAGAAATTATTTCAGAACAATATGAGATGGTGGGTGTCATGGCTTGCACTGAAATGACATTGAACGACTCACCATACACAACCTGCTTGGATCATGTCGTGGTCAAAGGCAGATAATGTACACATATTTTCTCTTATCTTTCTGTCATTGTAGGATGGATTCATCCGTGTTGACCATGACTATGTCCTGAAGTCAGCGGAGCTCGCCAAGGCAGGAGGCTGCTCACACTTCAACCTAGAGTCTTCTAAAGGGGCTGATAAAACCAGTGGTTTTCTCTATCTCAAAGTGAAGGTAATACACCAAATGTTCACCAGAGTAAAGGCACCTCAATTATAGCCTTTCATAATGAAGGCCTCATAAAGCTATTTGATGAAATGCAAATGTTTCCCTCTCCAGGGACAAGTGGAGGCAGACATTGAACCGTTGGGCTTTGAGAGGTTCTCCATCTATCGCCCTGCGTAAGTCTCATTTGCATTAGTCATGTGTAAATAAAAAAAATAAAAAAAAATCCTATGGAGAAATGACACTTGTTCATTACCTTATCAGTCATGGCAAAACAAATAGTGATCATAGGTAAATATCTCACACCCATGTCATGATTAGCAATATACAAATTTCTCCAGTGATCACATGATATATGAGTTTGATCACGAGTTTCATTGCATAAATACACTGAGATATTTTGATACTGTGTTTATTGCTGTAACTTATTTCAATCGTAACAACTCACAACTGAATTATTTTTCTTTTTTTTGTTTTTCCTCCCAGGGTGCTGATGGTTGACAGGCAGGAGAGCCGGCCTTCTGAGTGGTTTGCCAGGAAGGTCCTGGGCCCTATTTCCTCTATGTTTCCCACGGCAATGTCCATCCCCATCCAATCAGTGACCAGGGCCATGGTGGCCAACACACTAATTCCTGCAGGGGAGAAAGTGGAGATCCTGGAGAATAAAGCCATCTATGACTTGGCGAAGGCCCCAGAGAAATGAGGGACAGGGAAGAGGGAAGGTGTCTCTCAATAGCTTAATTTCATCATATCCTTTCCTCCATAAACCACTGATGTGGTTATACCACCACTGGTCTGTCTGGACAGGACATGTGAGAGCAATGTGAAGGGAAACCCTATCCAGTCCTATCACCTGTCAGTGGTAATGAGGGAAAGGTGTTGAGGAAATTTGAGTATTGGGATCTCAGCCAGAGACTGATAGTGAAGTGTGTTGTGCTACTGCCATTTAATGTGATGGTGCTTCTTCTTCATGACAATATATTTTCTACTAATGCTTTCCTTTTGAAAGCATGAAGGTGGGTCAACAAAAATTGTAAAGGTGAATTTCTAGAGCAATGCAGATGCTCTCGGAGCACTTGGTCAAGCATTCAAAGCTTCAACTTGAGGTTCCTTTCAACCATGTTGGAGTCAACACGGTAACTAGCTCTCAAGTCCTCTAAAAAACATAGACTTTCCCTGCTTGAGCAGGTGTTGTTGAGTGTCTCGGTTTCTCTGGGAATTAATCCAAAGGGGAATATTTCCTTATTATATTCCTTACTCATTTAAAGCTCTTCATGGGTAATGCAAATAAGATATAGTTGGGAAATTATGATGTAATTATGAATACTGAAATCTGCCTTCTCTGTAAAGTCTTTGTTTCCCAAGTGCTTTTTCTGAGTGCAGACTATTTTTGTGGTCAACAAGAAGGCGTTGGCTGAAGAGGAAACAGACTGGCACAAAGGGTAGAATCGGTCTTATATTTTAGGTGAAGAGGGAAATGTATTTGACTGGTTCCTCTGGGTCTATTACCTCCTCAAAACGGTTTAGTTAGTAGAAGCTCTTCCATCCAGCCTACAACGTTCATGCTATTTTATATAAGACCACATCCTTAAGCACTTTGAAAAATGATGCACTTACTTGAAGCAAGAGTTTATTTTCCATATTACTGAACCATTGGAGAGGGATTGTAAGTCAATTTATCAGACTTATTTTATTGTCTTGGATCACTTTTTTTTCTGAGCAATGCTTAACATGTAATTGAATCAGGGGTTATGTTGTTCATACTATTATTGACTTGGAATTTTAATTGTGGTGTTATGTAAATTCTAATAACTGAATTATGACTCCATAAGATAACTATAGTGCTCTTGCATATATTGCTATTTGAGTTACAGTAATAAGCAATGAAGAAATGCCTGAGAATGGAAGTCTAAATACAAGTGTATTTAATGACCTTGTAAATTGATTGATAACATAATAAAAGGCTTAAGTTACAAGCATTAACAAGCATTACAAGGCATTATTCGAAACAGGGTCAGAGAGCGGGAGAGAAAGAGAAAGAAATAGCCATGGCCCATATCGTATTGGAGAGAGAAAGAAAGCGTGTAGGTATCTCACCAGTGCAGGTCAGGAACGTAAGAGAAAGAGACAATCAATCTAAGACCCTTTTATAAGCATCTGAGTTGTTTGCATTCCAAATCTGAGTTGTTGACCAATAGTATTATTGTAAATCAGATATCAGACCTACAATTCCTAAGACAACACAGAGGAAATTATTGTATACAGTCGATAAGAAGAGTCACTTTGGGGGCTGCCCTACACAATCCTCTCTTGAACACATCTGATTCTGCATCAGACGGAAGTGTTCAAAAACTGAATGGCCAGCACTGTAGTCACTGTTGACAATCGTCAGACCAGCAGTTCATGGTCCATGCGGCATCACTTCAGGAGTATCCTTTTGGTGGGTAGACTTGTCTTCTTTAGACATGCAAATGTGACAAGGTAACAAGAGTGCTCCATTCTACTTTTGTAAGAGCAAACACATAAATTAATTAACATGCTTGTCTGATTGGATTGGTCAATAGCAACTTCTGATGTGGTTTTATCAAATCAGTCAGAAGAATATAAAATATATAATAGATCACTATCATAAAAACAGTATTTTTTAAACTCAAACTCTCCTCCCTTTGAGAGAAAATAGATTTGCCTTGAAAATGGCAACATATTTTTGAAATAAACAAGAACAAAGTTAAAACAACTTTCAAGCAAATTAGCCTATGTGTGAGAATTACAATGTAGGTCTAGCAATTTGAAAATTCAATGTATTAGCATCTCAGTTTACAGCAACCAACATTAGCATACCAATTGTGAAAGTTTTAAGGCCATGTTGTGACAAATGACTTCTCATAGCACACACACATCTATACATTCAGTTGGCCTTAGCCATATTTATTTTATTGTTTTATTTAACCTTTATTTAACTAGGCAAGTCATTTAAGAACAAATTCTTATTTACAATGATGGCCTACCAAAAGGCAAAAGGCCTCCTGCGGGGACGGGGGCTGGGATTATAAATCAAATACAAATATAGGACAAAACACACATCACGACAAGAGGGACAACACAACACTACATAAAGAGAGACCTAAGACAACAACATAGCATGGCAGCAACACATGACAACAACATGGTTGCAACATGGCAGCAGCACAAAACATGGTACAAACATTATTGGGCACAGACAACAGCAAGAAGGTAGAGAACAATACATCATGCAAAGCAGCCACAACTGTTAGTAAGAGTGTCCATGGTTGAGTCTTTGAATGAAGAGATGGAGATAAAACTGTCCAGTTTGAGTGTTTGTTGCAGCTCATTCCAGTCGCTAGCTGCAGCGAACTGAAAAGACGAGCGACCCAGGGATGTCTGTGCTTTGGGGACCTTTAACAGAATGTGACTGGCAGAACAGGTGTTGTATGTGGAGGATGAGGGCTGCAGTAGATATCTCAGATAGGGGGGAGTGAGGCCTAAGAAGGTTTTATAAATAAGCATCAACCAGTGACAGGTATACAGAGATGACCAGTATACAGAAGAGTATAGAGTGCAGCAATGCTCCTTATAGTGTCCTATAAGGAGCATTGGTGGCAAATCGGGAGGCCGAATGGTAAAGAACATCTAGCTGCTCGAGAGCACCCTTACCTGCCGATCTATAAATTACGTCGCCGTAGTCTAGCATGGGTAGGATGGTCATCTGAATCAGGGTTAGTTTGGCAGCTGGGTTGAAAGAGGAGCGATTACGATAGAGGAAACCAAGTCTAGATTTAACTTTACCCTGCAGCTTTGATATGTGCTGAGAGGACAGTGTACTGTCTAGCCATACTCCCAAGTACTTGTATGAGATGACTACCTGACGCTCTAAACCCTCAGAGGTAGTAATCACACCTGAGGGGAGATGGGCATTCTTCTTACCAAACCACATGACCTTTGTTTTGGAGGTGTTCAGAACAAGGTCAAGGGCAGAGAAAGCTTGTTGGACACACTATACACTACACATAGGCGGCAGGTAGCCTAGTGGTTAGAGCGTTGGGCCAGTAACCAAAAGCTTTCTAGATCGAATCCTCGAGCTGACAAGGTAAAAATCTGTCGTTCTGCCCCTGAACAAGGCACTGTTCCTAGGCCGTCATTGTAATTAATAATTTGTTCTTAACTGACTTGCCTAGTTAAATAAAGGTGGAAAACAAACTATTTTTCGTGTCTTAACAGGAGCCATTACACTTTGTCTAGCACTATGTATATGTCAAAGAAATCACATTCACAAAAGTAACCTATAGCCATCACAAATGGATATACAAATTATTAAGTTGCAAAGGAAGAAATTATTAACACATCATCATCAAACAATCAACATCCTACATTTTAGGAGAAAGCTCAAAATCTACCCTTCGAGATGGTCGGCCCCTACCTAAATCCCAACATCTCTGCATCTTATGACCGCTTCTGTGACGAGTTACAAAACCTAACTGAATAGTTGGTTCTACTCTGTGGACCTGCAGAGGATTCCCTCTGCCTAGGTTCCAACAACGCCTGACCCAGTCTGGTCTCATAGACTAGATGTAACATAGTAAATGTAAATCCGGGACACTCAAATTAGTATGATATGTTATGTTTGTTATGGTTACATAAGACAGATGGTTACTTAAGGTAAAAACGAAAGTAGGGTGGCTGGTTGGGGTGGATGGGTGAGTGTATAATGTGAAGGTCTAGCAACCCAAAGGTTGTGAGTTTGAATCTCATCACAAACAATTTTAGCTAATTAGCAACTTTTCAACTACTTACTACTTTTTAGATACTTTGCAACTACTTAGCATGTTAGCTAACCCTTCCCCTAACCCTTTAACCTAACCCTAACCTTAACCCTTTTAGCTAACACTTCCCTTAACACTTCCCTTAACCTAACTCCTAACCTTAACTCCAACCCCTAGCCTAGCTAACATTAGCCAGCTAGCTAATGGTAGCATTAGCCATCTAGATAATATTAGCCACAAAATATGTGAACTTACAACATAGTGTACAAATTCGTAACATAATGTATGTTTAGCAATTTTGTAACATATCATACAAATTGTAATTCATAACATCATATGACATGGATGATGGACATCCGGAAATTAATACATACCATATGTAACATATCATATTAAATGGAGTGTCTCGGATTTACATAAAGAATAATACGAAATGCTCTGAGACCAGGTTGCTGCTTTGGTCAGCACTAGTTACCTGTGTAAATTGTCGATGTCCGACAAGGTAAGAATTATGCTCCAAGTTTATTACAGGCTCATTCAACAGGTATGAGGCTAGCAGACCAGTCAAACTGAAATACTCAAGTACCCATCTCCCTGCCTAAAGTGATAGCACCGATTAGTATTGACTTGAACAATGAGACCAGAGGGTATGCCCAGGTTAGCCTCCTCAAGCATGGTGTAGACAGATCCTCTCCTAGGGGTTTAATCATAGGATGAGTGAGTCCAGTGGCTTCAATTCAAGGAAACCTGCCACAAGCCATCTGGTTGCTATGGATTCACCCAGGATGAAGGAACATTTTGTAACTACAAGCCAAGCTTTCAGGCAGAGAAACATTATCATTTGGCAGTGGTGGTTCAGCTCCTAGAGCAGGGATCATCTACTAGATTCAGTCGTGGGCCAATTTCTTCTTGAGTGGATGATCGGGGGGCCAGGACATAATTAAGCAATAAGGCCTGAGGGTGTGTGGTACTGTGCATTGGGAAAGTATTCAGACCCCCTCATGTTTTCTACATTTTGTTACGTTACAGCCTTATTCTAAAATGGATTAACCCCCCCCAAAATACCCCTAATCAATCTACACACAGTACTCCATAATGACAAAGTAAAAACTGGTTTTTATCAATTTTAGCAAATTTATTCAAAATACAAAACGGAAATATCACATTTACATAAGGATTCAGACCCTTTACTCAGTACTTTGTTGAAGCACCTTTGGCAGGGATTACAGCCTCGGGTCCTCTTGGGTATGACTCTACAAGTTTGTCACACCTGTATTTGGGCAGTTTCTCTTATTCTTCTCTGCAGATCTTCTCAAGCTATGTCAGGTTGAATGGGGAGTGTCACTGCACAGCTATTTTCAGGTCTCTCCAGAGATGTTCGATCGGATTCAAGTCCGGGCTCTGGCTGGGACACTCAAGGACACTCAGAGGCTTGTCCCAAAGCCACTCCTGCATTGTCTTGGCTGTGTGCTTGTTGTAACCTTGGAAGGTGATGCTTGGCATTCAGGCCAAAGAGTTCAATCTTGGTTTCATCAGACCAGAGAATCTTGTTTCTCATGGTCTGAGAGTCCTTTAGTTGGCTTTTGGAAAACTCCAAGCGTCTGTCGTGTGCCTTTTACTGAGGAGAGGCTACCGTCTTGCCACTCTACCATAAAGGCCTGATTAGTGGAGTGCTGCAGAGATGGTTGTCCTCCTGGAAGGTTTTCCCATCTCCACAGAGGAACTCTGGAGCTCTGTCAGAGTGACCATTGGGTTCTTGGTTACCTCTCTGACCAAGGCCCTTCTCCCCAGATTGCTCAGTTTGGCCCGGCGGCCTCCTCTAGGAAGAGTCTTGGTGGTTCCAAACTTCCTCCATTTAAGAATGATGGAGGCCACTGTGTTCTTGCGAACCTTCAATGTTACAGACATTTTTTGGTACCCTTCCCCAAATCTGTGCCTCAAGACAAGGAGAGCCCACTCCGTAGAGTTCCGAGACGGAATTCCTTCGACTTCATGGCTTGGTTTTTGCTCTCATGTCACAATTGAATTTACCACAGGTTTACCACAGGTGGACTCCAATCAAGTTGTAGAAACATCTCAAGGAAGGTCAATGGAAACAGGATGCACCTGAGCTCAATTTCGAGTCTCATAGCAAAGGGTCTGAATGCTTATGTAAATAAGGTATTTCTGTTTTTAATTCTGAATAAATGTGAAAACATTTCTAAAAACCTGTTTTTGCTTTGTCATTATGGGGT
This sequence comes from Hucho hucho, assembly GCA_003317085.1. Lineage (NCBI taxonomy): Eukaryota > Metazoa > Chordata > Actinopteri > Salmoniformes > Salmonidae > Hucho > Hucho hucho. The sequence goes on along the minus strand of QNTS01000012.1, from coordinate 802,471 downwards.
TTAGTGTGTAGATTGATGAGGAGAAACATGTATTTTTATCAATTTTGCAATAAGCCTTTAACATTACAAAATGTTGAAAAAGTGAAGTGGTCTGAATACTTTCCGAATGCACCATATATGGCCAAGATACGATGGCTAAGGGCTGTTCTTATGCACAACGCTACGGTGGAGTGCATGGATACAGCCCTTAGAAGTGGTACATTGGCCATATACCACAACTCCCCCAAGGTACCTTATTTCTATTATAAACCGGATACCAACGTAACCAGAGCAGTAAAAATACATGTTTTGTCATACCTGTGGTATACAGTCTGATATACCATGGCTGTCAGCCAATCAGCATTCAGGGCTCGAACCACCCAGTTTATAATTACCAATAATTTGTAGACTGCAAATTAACTGCAAGAAACCCAAACAGATATGATGTTTGACTAAAACATAATAATTTCAAACCTTGCTGACATTAGCATATGATCACGTGTCTCTATTATGCATGGGAATACTTTGGAACCGATTTCTTACATTAAAATCACTTGGAGCTCATTTCCGGTGTTTTTACACTTTTATGTACAACAATAAAAATACATTAAAAAAAAGAAAGCCTGACCAATCTGAAGATGAGAAGTAAGGCCCACATGGTTTCAACCGTGCCTTCAGAAGCACTAATCCCCCAACAACCACATATCCACTCAGTGGTAACACTTCCCAGAGTGCAACTGCCCGCACCAGAATGACATTTTAGTCATTTATCCAGAGCTTACATTTAGTGCATTCATCTTAAGACAGCTAGGCGGGATCACCACACATCACAGGCATAGTAAGTACCCTAGTGGTTAGAGCATTGGGCCAGTAACCGAAAGGAGCTGACAAGGTAAAAATCTGTCGTTCTTTCCCTGAACAAGGCAGTTAACCCACTGTTCCCCGGGCACCGTGGATGTCGATTATGGCGTCGATTATGGAGTCACTTTAAACAATGCCACTTTATATAATGTTTACATACCCTACATTACTCATCTCATATCTATATACTGTACTCTATACCATCTACTGCATCTTGCCAATGCCGCACGGCCATCGCACATCCATATATTTATATGTAAATATTCTTATTCATTCCTTTACACTTGTGTGTATAAGGTAGTAGATGTGAAATTGATAAATTACTTGTTAGATATTACTGCATGGTCGGAACTAGAAGCACAAGCATTTCACTACACTCGCATTAACATCTGCTAACCATGTGTATGTGACCAATAACATTTGATTTGGCAGCCCCCCGCACCTTTCTATTAGCAAAGTCAGTGCTGGTATGGGGGGGAGTGATGTGGTCTGAGTAAATACAACATTTATACACTAATTTTACATGGTCCCATTTTTTTCCTCACTACAGTGGTCGGGGCTTCATCAAAATGTGATAATGCAAAGATTGTCTTATGAGTTGGTGACCTCAAGTGGTGAATATATGGAAATACACTTTTGAACCAGTCAGACCTTTTTTTATTTTACTAGGCAAGTCAGTTAAGAACAAATTCTTATTTTCAATGACAGCCTAGGAACAGTGGGTTTTACTGCCTGTTCAGGAGCAGAACGACATTTTGTACTTCAGGATTTGAACTTACAACCTTCTGCTTACTAGTCCAACGCTCCAACCACTAGGCTACCCTGCCGCCCCACTTAACCCAACAGGACAAAGTGCAGTAATACTAAAGGAAAAGAGCCCAGTGAACTGCTTTTCCTTCCGCTGCACACTGCTGGTATGGGGTGGAGCTGATCTCATGATCACCATCTACCTGGCCCCATATTTGAAGCAGGTTTATATGGTTGATTTGCTTATGTTTTATTTTGAATCTAAATAGTTATTGTCATGTATGACTGTCAAAATGGTTCTGGTTGAGTCGGCCTATAGTTCTTTTTGTAAATTACAAAAATGGTGTAACAACTACCACTGTAATTGAATGCATTCACGTTCACGACGCCAGATGGCAACAAAGTCCTTTTGCAAAGTTCAAACACATTTAAATTCGTGACGTCATACCTGCGCCGGAAGTGTAATTCTTAAACGCTGATGTGTTACCTTCATTGAGATCTCGTTACAGTTGAACTTCAAGCCTGTGTTTGGTATAACAGTCCATCTAAATTGCTCGAATACGGTACAAGTCGATGTCAAAAAAGGACCTACTTCGCGTACGTGAAAGAAGAAGCAGCAGCAGCAGCACAGGGTTGAGGAACTAATGGCGGTAGGTGGATCTTTGTTCTGCGTATGTTTCAGTCTCCTATGCTTTATAACACAACATTAACTAATTCACATTCAGTTATGTGTACCTATTGGCTAATTAATTTAATAGAATGATAAACTAATGTGTATCAAAGCCAATTAATTAGTTTGAGCCAACGTTAGTTGACAAACCCTACACAGCCTGTCTCCATATTGATGCTAGTAAGTTAATTGCTGGTAAGCTACCTTACTTCTGAAGTCCATGCAATGTTGACTACACTAACAGCCCACCTTTATAATGCACACAGCCCAAAGGTAAGGTCGGCACTAAAGGCAAGAAGCAAATCTACGAGGAGAATGAGGCGACACTCAAGTTCTACACCAGAGTAATCTTGGGAGCCAACGTATGACACCATCTTCCTTTTCAATGTTACCTTTTGAATGGAAATTGTGACTAGTACAACACCTGACACTTGTTTCTCTCCTAGGCGATATACACTGCGTTAAACCTCTTGGTCTTCTATAGCTCTTCGACGTTTTGGACATGGGTGAGTGAGTTCATTCTGAATGTTATTGACATTGATGGCTCCTCTACTGTTAAGCAGTAAAACTGAAACGGGGACGATTGGGGATTACTAACGCTCTCTACTTTATTCTTTCCTCCTTCTCTCTCGTTCCTCCCTTCTTGGTCTCTCCCCCACTCTCATTCCCCCTGTCTCTCTTCTTCCTTCCTCCATCTCCTTCTCCCACCCATGTAGTTTGCGCTTGTGTTTGCCCTGGCAGTGTATGTGGGCAGTTACCGCTCCATGACTGCCATGGCCCACGCAGTGTTTGGTGAGGATGGGAGTCTGCTCGACGGTGGAATAGATCTGAACATGGAGCAGGGGATGGCAGAGTGAGTGCTCACACTGCAGGAGTCTGTTTGTTTCTGTGAACATGAGTGTGCGAACATACAGTGTTTGTGAGAGAATTTGTGAGTATTACAGCATGTTCAACGTACATATAACAATGGTGCCCTTATCTCCCTTCAAAGGTAGATCTCTCAAAGCTATAATGGTAGTGTGGTGCATTATGATGGATTCTTTGTCATTATAGGCATCTGAAGGATGTTATCCTGCTAACTGCTATATTACAAGTGCTCAGCACCATCTCCTCCTACTTCTGGTACCTTTGGCTGCTGGTAAGAGTTTATCCCAAACTTGTTGTACGCTCTCTCTCTTTGGTTGTTTATTTTCCGTTTTTCATGGCCCTCATTGATCTTTTAATCAATCTGTGTTTGTGTCAGGCCCCGGCCCGTGCAATGTTCCTGCTGTGGGTGAACTTCCTAGGCCCCTGGTTTTCGGCCGAGACCCCTGGGGCAGCCCCAGAGGAGGTGAATGAGAAGAAGCAGAGACGACAGGAGCGCAGACAGATGAAGAGATTCTAACTTGGCAGACTGCCGCAGTATTTCTATACACAGAATGAATCTAAGTACAGCCAGGAACTCTACAGTTAAGTTATTCAGGAGGAACTTTTGATGTGTGCACAGACGTCCAGGTATGGATAAAGAACTGAACTGAACCCTGTGGGTTATCTGGTTTTCCTCTCTCCCTATCCCTCCATCCTTCCAATTCTTCCTCCGCCCTCTATCATGATCCTTTTTCTTCACATCTGGAGAGGATATAGTCCTTGTTGGGCTGATGACATCACCAATACATGTTGTCATATACCTTGGCCTGTCATTTGTTTACATCCAATTGTTCATAATCTAGGTCTATGTATCACACCAATTTCATCTGAACTAGTGAAAAGGATGTGGTGATCTTACCCTATGGCAGACCTTTTATTTTAGACAATGCTTATCAGATCACACGCTCATGCCCAATTCCAAATAGACCACTAGCCACTACCACCTAGGTGCTAATCTAGACGAAGGGGTGTTGATTTGGAATTGGGCATATGTGACGAAGGTCTAAATTAAATCCGATTGTGCTTTGTCCGCAATGCACAGTTTAAAGGCAATGTTCTCGCGGAGACTACATTCACTGTTAATGCTGCATATGTTGGCTCACTGTTAATGCTGCATATGTTGGCTCAATCGGAAAGGACTTTTACACTGAACAAAAATATCAACGCAACATGTAAAGTGTTGGTTCCGTGTTTCATGAGCTGAAATAAAAGATCTCAGAAATGTTCCATACGCACAAAAAGCTTATTTCTCTCAAATGTTGTGCACACATTTGTTTACATCCCTGTCAGTGAGCATTTGCCTATATAATCCATCCACCTGACAGGTGTGGGATATCAAGAAGCTGATTTAAACAGCAGGATCATTACCTAGGTGCACCTTGTGCTGGGGACAATAAAAGGCCACTCTCTAAAATGTGTCGTTTTGTCACACAGATGTCTCAAGTTTTGAGGGAGCATGCAATTGGCATGCCGACTGCAGGAATGTCCACCAGAGCTGCTGCTAGAGAATTTAATGTTAATTTCTCTACCATAAGATGCCTCTGTCATTTTAGAGAATTTGGCAGTACGTGCAACCGGCCTCACAACCACAGACCACATGTATGGCTTCATGTGGTTGAGCGATTTGCTGATGTCAACGTTGTGAACAGAATGCCCCATGGTGGGGTTATGGTATGGGCAGGCATAAGCTACGGACAACACAATTGCATTTTATCGATGGCAATTGGAATGCATAGAGATACCGAAACGAGATCCTGAGCCCCATTGTCATGCCATTCATCCACTGCCATCACCTCATGTTTCAGCATGATAATGCACGGCCCCATGTTGCAAGAATCTGTACACCATTTCTGGAAGCTGAAAATGTCTCAGTTCTCCCATCGCCTGCATACTCACCAGACATGTCACCCATTGAGCATGTTTGGGATGCTCTGGATTTACGTGTACGATGGCGTGTTCCAGTTTCCACCAATATCCAGCAACTTCGCACAGCCATTGCAGAGGAGTGGGACAACATTCCACAGGCCACAATCAACAGCCTGGTCAACTCTATGCAAAGGAGATGTCGCGCTGCATGAGGCAAACGGTGGTATATGGGACCAACAGATGTATATCTGTATTCCCAGTCATGTGAAATCCGTAGATTAGGGCCTAATGAATTAATTTCAGTTGACTGATTTCCTTATATGAACTGTAACTCAGTAAAATAATTGAAATTGTTGCATGTTGCGTTTTATATTTTTGTTCAGTATAAATGGCACATTGTCTAAATCTGCGATCAGATTGTATCTCAGCCCTAATCATCGTTATCGTGCCCGTCCTTCACAATGCTTTAAAATTATTTGATTAGAAACAATAACAATCGTGTACATACATTTAACATTTTCAAGTGCATTTCTTAACAGCAAAAATAAGCAATAGGAAATGTAGTGCCTTCAGAAAGTATTCAGACCCTTTGACTTTTTCCACGTTTTTGTTGATACAGCCTGAATTTAAAATAGATGAAATAGAGATGTCACTGGCCTACACATGATACCCCATAATGTCAACATGGAATTATGTTTTTTGAAATTTTTACAAATTAAGTTAATTATTCAACCCCTTTTGTTATGGCAAGCCTAAATCATTTTGTGCTTAACAAATCACATAAGTTGCATGGACTCATTCTGTGGGCAATAATAGTGTTTAACATGATTTTAGAAAGACTACCTTGCATCTCTGTACCCCACACATGCAATTATCTGTAAGGTCCATCAGTCAAGCAGTGAATTTCAAACACAGATTCAACCACAAAGACCAGGGAGGTTTTCCAATGCCTCGCAAAGAAGGGCACCTATTTGTAGATGGCCAAATGTTTACAACATTGTAGTTACTCCACAATACTAACCAAATTGACAGTGAAAATAATTAAGCCTGTACAGAATAAAAATATTCTAAAACATGTTTGCAACAAGGCACTAAAGTAATAATGCAAAAAAATGTGGCAGAGCAATACATTTTTTGTCCTAAATAAATTCAATGTGTTGTGTTTGGGAATGGAATGTCGCTAAGCAAAGGCAAAATCCTAGAGGAGAACCTGGTTCAGTCTGCTTTCCACCAGACACTGGGAGATGAATTCACCTTTCAGCAGGATAATAATCTAAAATGCAAGGCCAAATATACACTGGAGTTTCTTACCAAGAAGACCGTGAATGTTCCTGAGTGGCCGAGTTAGTTTTGACTTAAATCTACTTGAACATCTATGGCAGTACCTGAAAATGGTTGTCGAATGTCTAGCAAATATCAACAAACAATTTGACAGCTTGAAGAATAAAAAAGTAAAATGGGTTAATGTTGCACGATCAAGGTGTGGAAAGCTCTTAGACTTACCCAGAAATACTCACAGCTGTAATCGCTGCCAAAGGTGCTTCTACAAAGTATTGACCCAGGGGTATGAGTACTTCAATTTCAATACATTTGCAAAAATGTCATAACATGTTTTCACTTTGTCATTATGGGGTATTGTGTGTACAGTAGATGGATGAGAAGGATTAAATAGATTTGTTCCATCTTGAATTCCGGCTGTAACACAACAAAATGTGGAATAAGTCAAGGGGTATGAATACTTTCTGAAGGCACTTTAGTATACCTTTTGATGTGTAGCCATCTTAGAACAAAATACTGGATTTCACACCATCTCCATATGTCTCAACTGAATGACCCAGGCTGTGTCATCACTCCCTTTTGCAGATATGAGAGAACTGTTGTCTCAGATCCTCAAAGGGGAGTGATGGAGGGTAGATTGTAGAAAACAGCTTCCTGTAGCTAATGCTTCCCCAGTGAGTGAGTTATTGCCTGAGTCATTGATGAGCATAGACAAGGTGCTAGGAATGGGACTATGACCTATGACTGCTGCTCTGGCTTTGCCAAAATCATATTTGAATAATACACAAATGAAATGGAAGTATATATTGATGCACTGGTAGTTGGCAGCAACTTGTGTGATCAATATGCCTATACAATGTAAGCATGTCAAAGCAGGGGTAACATGGTGATTGATCTCTTCAGAAATGTCTGCCTTTTTACAATCAGCCAACACAGTACCAGTCAAAAGTTTGGACACACCTACTCATTCCAGGGTTTTTCTTTATTTTTACTGTTTTCTACATTGTAGAATAATAGTGAAGACAAACTATGAAATACACATGGAATCATGTAGTAACCCCAAAAGTGTTACAAATATTAACATATATTTTATATTCTTCAAAGTAGCCACCCTTTGCCTTGATGACAGCTTTGCACACGTTGGCATTCTCTCAACCAGTTTCACGAACGCTTTTCCAACAGTCTTGAAGGAATTCCTTGTTGGCTGCTTTTCCTTCACTCTGTGGGCCAACTCATCCCAAACCATCTCAATTGGGTTGAGGTCGGGTGATTGTGGAGGCCAGGTCATCTGATGGTCATCTGACCCGTCTAATGTCCATTGCTCTTGTTTCTTGGCCTAATAAGCAAGTATTTTCTTATTATTGGTGTCCGTTTAGTAGTGGTTTCTTTGCAGCAATTGGACCATGAAGGCCTGATTTACGCAGTCTCCTCTGAACAGTTGATGTTGAGATGTGTCTGTTTGTTAATTGAACTCTGTGAAGCTTTTATTTGGGCTGTAATCTGAGGTGCAGTTAACTGTAATGAGCTTATCTGCAGCAGAGGTAACTGGTTTTTCCTGTCCTGTGGCGGTCCTCATGAGAGCCAGTTTCATCATAGCGCTTGATGGTTTTTGCGACTGCACTTGAAGAAACTTTGAAAGTGTTAATGTTCTGTGTTGACTGACCTTCATGTCTTAAAGTAATGATGGACTGTCATTTCTCTTTGCTTATTTGAGCTGTTCTTGCCATAATATGGACTTGGTCTTTTACCAAATAGGGCTATCTTCTGTATATCCCCCCCTACCTTGTCACAACACAACTGATTGGCTCCAACGCATTAAAGAAGGAAAGAAATTCCACAAATGAACTTTTAACAAGGCACACCTGTTAATTGAAATGTATTCCAGGTGACTACCTCATGAAGCTGGTTGAGAGAATGCCAAGAGTGTGCAAAGCTGTCATCAAGGCAAAGGGTGGCTACTTTGAAGAATCTCAATTATAAAATATATTTTTATTTAACACTTTTTTTGGTTACTACATGATTCCATATGCGTTATTTCATAGTTTTGATGTTTTCACTATTATTCTACAATGTAGAAAATAGTATAAATACAGAAAAACCATGGAATGAGTAGGTGTGTCAACTTTTGACTGGTGCTGTATGTAAGCCTAGATACTGTTGCTACAAAGTCTTAATGTACATATGATTAAATTGATTTCAGTATATAAACAATAACCTCTCATTTTGTCATTTGTTTTTTCACAACGATTAACAAGTATATTGTTCGTATTTGTGTTTTCAATAAATGTATATTAAAGTAACCTTTTCACGATTTTAAATCTAACTTTTTAATGTTCAATTTTTAATATTCGGGGGTCTTTTATGGTCACGTGACCTTAAAGGCAGTTGCTACATCCATTTTTGGACTCTTAAATGAATGATGCGTACCTATTGATTCTTGAAGAATATAACTTATAAATGCCTCATGAACTTAGTTCAACTACTGTACCACATTTGAAACCAAAATATAACTTTGTTTTACGCCAATGTTTGTAAACAAACACTATATAGCCTCAAAGCATGGTTAAAACTATAATGTTGATATCATGGATGGTCAGTCCATAGCGCTGTCTTTGAATTTGAGAGTGGTTACATTTCTCCAGCCCCATCCCTCAGCTTTTTACCGAAACAGGTGGGTTGCCCTCTTATTGTTTCAATGGCAGATTGCCGCTTTAATGGAGCTTGCTTCCAATTCAAAAAGAGATTGTAATTTTTTTTTGCACAATCCCTTTTTTATATTTCTATTGACCTCTTCCTCTGTTCATAGTCTGAACAGGAACCTGGTCTGAACTTCGGGGAAACACTTAACGCCACTGCGATATTGAAGTTGCATTTTCGTAGCAGGTTAGGAGACTGAACAGGGTTAGGGTTTGTGAAAATTCTATCCTAACCTGCTACGAAAATCACTTTGAAAACCATGTAACGGGTGAAAATGTATTTGTTGCAGGTTTTTGGGCTACTTCTAAATTGCACCAGGGCCGTCATGGCATTTTTCTTAAAAATATATATTTTACTGTGACCTGCTGCTGTTGACTCGGGTAGTGAGGCAGCCTGTTGCTGCTTGAGTGATGGGGAGGGCCGAAGCGGTGTGTGTATGTTGAGCTTGAGGCTGCAGCTGAGTCACTTGAGTGAGAGGAGACAGTCGTGACAACTTTTTACCAGTTGTAGGTAGGCTATTTAGATTTGTCATTATGGAGAAATATATTTCCAGCCCTCTTTCCATAAAACATATTAACGCGCTAGAACTGATGCGCATCAAGAAATAAGGCGACAATGCACAGGGAAACGACAAGGCGCTCTAGAGCGCATTATGCGAATCCTCAGTTCTAGGGTCTGGAATGCTGGAAATTGTAAATGGAAGTTATGGAACTCCCTCGTGTGCTTCTGATATGGGGAAAAGGCCACAATAAAACGGACATTGAATGTGGAGAGTGATACATCCAGGGGTGCAAATTTCACTGGGGACGGGGCCACATTCTGAAATTGCATTTTAGTCCCTACCAATTTTGGAATGTGATACAAAACAAGGCAACCGTGTGCTTTAGGGCCATGCGGACGCCTCCGAGCAGTCGGGTAGGCTAATAGATATATATATATTATGCCCCCCCCACTTCTAAAACCAAAGTTGTGCTCCTGGATACATCTGTTGGCCATTAAGTAACCTATTAATTTCTATGGAGTCTACCATTTGATACAATACATTTGTTGTTGTAGAGTTGTGTTATTATGCAATTATTAATGGCCATGTTTAGTTAATGAAATTGGACGTTATCAATTTTGATCATGGTCACAGTTCTATCGCATTTGCATCAGCTGTTGTTAGAATGCATTATATTGAAGGTAACAGTTAGTCAGATCAGGCTACAGGTAAATAATAATAATAACCCTGGCTGTTGTTGCCAAGCATAGGCCTATTCAGGTAATATCCATATCATGAATAAATTATTAGTGATTTAAATTACGACCCCATCCTCAGTAGCCTATTCCAGCAGGCTATTGGGCAACATAAGCCCTTATCTAGAAATCGCCTCGCTATTCATGTTAAATAAATTAGTCTGTCTATTTGAATTGAGAAAACTGCTAAATCGTTCATTTTACATCGTGCCTAGGCCACTGTAGGCTATCAGGGGCTATAGGCTATCTGGATATAGCTAACCAAACCATGGCAGTTTAATTACAACCATAAACCCAGATTTTAGTAGGCCTAGCCTATGCCTATTGAAGTCAATCTTGCTAATTGGCCATTTATAATGGTTTGTAGTCTTAACATCAGGCATACAATAATGGCACAATTGCCAGAAAATAGCCTAACATTCTTTTGAAGGTTATCCAAGTGTTTCTTGCACAGAGTTCGAGATCCTTTGTCCAATTTTCATCTCCCAAACTCTCCTGTTGGATTTAGCTATAGTTATGCGCATAAGGGATTTATTTACAACTAGTTAAATCGACATCCATTAATGGAAAACGATGTGGCGAGTTTAAAATAAAGGCGAATTATATTTTCTCCTGCGACATATACAAATTCCTTTATTAGTCACCTTAGCTGGCAATAATGTTTATTTTGATGGAAAACCGAATGTGTCTTCTTTCGTCGTTACAAGTTACGTCTGTATTCTTTCTTAATTTGCTCGAAAACGTCATGGGAAAAACTCTTCTCTTGCTGCTTGAAAAAAATGGGTCTAGATTTAGAGTAGTCATGGGAAGATACATTTGAGCTCGACCGGGCAACCCTGAGTGTGTTCCCTGAACTTCAGACATCAGGAGGTGAATAAGTGATCTCATCGCAAGCCCAGTTGCTAAACTACAAGTGTGGATTGGGGTCGCCGTTCCATAGTAAACAGCCACACAAACATGACATCAACAAGGACTGAAGGAGACTAGACAAAAAGCAGATTCGTCGTTGCCATCAACTAATTCCGGTCTTAACCGTTCTCTTTTCACCAATCATAGCTAGAGATATTCTACTGGCAATTGGTTTAAAATGCATGTATGTTCTGTATTATATTTTGCCCTGCCCAGGACGAGCAATCTAATTAGGTAGCTACTGTACAGTAGCCAACTAATTGAGCTGTTAACGTTAGCAAGTTATGCTAATTGAGCTAACTGGCTAGCTAACGTGAATACACTTCAACGTAACTGTTTAACCATCGAAAAGGCGTTTACTAGCTACGTTACTAGCTAGCAGTTATTAGAATTTGCATGACTTTGACATTTGCCTAAATTGCAGCCCGAAATAAATTGTTACTTTGTTTGTTTTGTTTAAGCTAGCTAACAGTACATAGCTCTCTAGCTAAGTTAACTAAGCCTGCTAACTAGCTAGCGAACCAGCTTGCCAACGGCGTATATTCGACTATCTAGCTTGTAATACCCCCCCCCTCAGCTTCAAGAGAAGCCGACAGGGCACATGAAGCGGATAAGTTGCGCCACCATCAACAATTTGTCATACAAAGTATTTTCCCTTTGCCTCTTGTTCATTCATTGGAGAGAAGCTAAAGGTCTCATCATACAGTCCTCACACCTGAACCAGCTAGCTCTGTGTGAATAATAACAACACTCCGTTGAGTGTTGGACGCCCAAGAATCACCATGGCTGTGGCCAACACCACCAAAACATCATGGAGATTACGTGAGTCGAGTCTCCATTTCACTCACCCTTTCAAGACCCCAATTCAGGCCCACAATTGTATTAGTTTCATTGACCCAGAGATTAATCATGGTGTGTTGTGTTCCAGAGGAGATTGTTGCCCACTCCAGTAATGTGGTGTGTCTGGCCCTGGGGAAGAACTCAGGCCGTCTGCTAGCCACTGGGGGAGAGGACTGCCGAGTCAACATCTGGGCAGTCAGCAAACCCAACTGCATCATGGTACAGACTAGTCAGACCATTAGGGAAGAAGTGTGTGTGTGTGTGTGTGTGTGTGTGTGTACAGTTTGATCTCTGCTTATTTCTGGTGAATGCTGCCTGTCACTAAAACTATTATTTCCACCTCTCTCACCTTCTCGTCCCCTTTCTCTTTTCCTCTCTCCCTGTCTCTTTCTCAGAGTCTGACAGGCCATAATAACCCAGTGGAGTGTGTAAAGTTTAATAACTCTGAGGAGCAGGTGGTGGCTGGCTCACAGTCTGGATCACTGCGTGTATGGGACCTGGAGGCTGCAAAGAGTGAGACTGCATTTCTCCTATATTGTGTGTGTGTATGGAGAGGTTAGGCATGTGGATATGTTTCTACTAGAGTCAACTAGACCTAGGCTACCAGTTGTTCTGAGAATGCCATAACAATATTTTGCTATTTTATCCCAGTCCTAAGAACTCTAATGGGACACAAGGCCAATATCTGCAGCTTGGACTTCCACCCGTTTGGGGAATACCTGGCATCTGGTTCCATGGACACCAACATCAAGGTGTGTATGTGTGCTGCGTTAGTGAGTGCTGTGTAGAGTATGTAGAGTACCAGTCAAAAGTGTGGACACACCTGCTCATTCCATGTTTTTTCTTTCTTTTTACTATTTTCTACATTGAAGAATAATAGTGAAGACATCAAAACTATGAATTAACACACAGAATCATGTAGTAACCAAAAAAGTGTTAAACAAATCAAAATATATTTGAGATTCTTCAAAGTAGCCACCCTTTGCCTTGATGACAGTTTGCACACACAGCATTAGTGCTGATTTAGATTCTACAATGTAGAAAATGGTAAAATAAAGGAAAATCCTTGAATGAGTACGGTCCAAACTTTTGACTGGTACTGCATGTGGATTGTTATGTGATATCTGTGCTTAAACAGAGGTTTTGTCTTTCAGCTGTGGGATGTACGGAGAAAAGGCTGTGTGTTCAGGTACAAGGTAAGACTTGCACCCATGTGTAATTCATACCAAACTGAAGAGCACCAAGGTTAATTATCGACTAAAGCTTTTTTTGTGGTTAGAAAGCCCCCCCTCTCACTCTCTGAGCGGCCTGCTGGCTGGTCAGTGGCTGATTGTTTTGTTAGCCGTGGGAGTGGGTCTGCTAATCAGCACTAATACTGTTTGTCTATGTCTGGCAGCAGGACTAAGCCAGGGATTACAGTGAGACGGCGAACACTGTCTTGTCTGCCCTGGGGGGGCTGCGGACTGACCGTCTGGATAGGAGTAGAGGGTCCATGTGTGTTTATCAATTTCATATGGCATAATGTGTGTGTTTGTGCAGGGTCACACTCAGGCAGTGAGGTGCCTGGCCTTCAGTCCAGATGGGAAATGGTTGGCCTCTGCTAGTGATGACAGCACCATCAAGGCATGAACCCACCTACACATTGTCAGAAGCTTGCTTTCACATGTTTCTCATCTCACATGACTGTGGTCAGTTTGTAAACCAGGGCTCTCCAACCCAGTTCCTGGAGAGCTACCGTCCTGTAGGTTTTTGCTCCAACCCTAATCTGGCGCAACTGATTCCAATAATTAGCTAGTTGATAAACTGAATCAGGTTAGTTACAACTGGATCTTGAGCAAAGACCTACGGGAGGGTAGCTCTCCAGGAACAGGGTTGCAGAGCCCTATTGTATACTCTCAACCGTATGTTCAGAGGATTCATGAGTTAGCCAGCCAACTTGCCTAAGTATTCTGAAATAACTTTTTGGGAAAATAAGCTTCGAATGGGCATGGCCTAATTGACTCAACAACCAAAAACACAAATCTAAGTTTAACTTTCTTAATGAACCAGAAAACCAATAGTTACTTCTGGTTGTTTATCCAAGTCAGCTGGCTAACTCATTGATCCTGTTTTGTAGTATACCCCTCTGCATAGAAGTTCTCCTTTTATAGGCACAGATCTGGGATCAGCTTACCTGATTCTTAAGGGCAACATCATAATATTCCTAGCTGTGCCAGTCAGGAACTCATATTGCCCTCTGACCTTTGACCTGTGTGTCCTAGCTGTGGGACCTGACTGCAGGGAAGATGATCACAGAGTTTACAGCACACACCGGAGCCATCAACATCCTCCAGTTCCACCCCAACGAGTATCTGCTAGCGTCAGGCAGCTCTGACAGGTATGCTATCCATACACACACACACACACACACACACACGGGGGGGGAAATATGGTAAATAAATACGTATGAGGTAACTGAACATTTGCTTACGATGGCTTCAACTCCATTACTAATGCGAAATGCCTTAAGGATGGCTGTGTTTTCCGCTGGCTTCATCACAGCCTCTATCTGTGTGTGTATGTCTGTTCCCTACAGGACCATCAAACTGTGGGATCTGGAAAAGTTCAAGATGATTGGCTCTTCAGAGGGAGAGATGGGACCAGTCAGGTGACTGCTACCTTCACTATTAACAAGTGTGGTTGGCGGGACACCACGATATTAGAAGATGCAACTAACACAGTATACTGTATATAAACGGTCCCTACATCCTTTTTCCTCTCCCCCATTTCTCTCTCCAGGTGTCTGGCCTTTAACCTGGATGGCTTCTGTCTGTATAGTGGAGCAGTGGACTCTCTGCGTGTGTATGGCTGGGAGCCCGACCGCTGCTTTGATGTGGTGCCAGTGGGCTGGGGCAAGGTGGCAGACCTGGCTATCTGCAACCACCAGCTGGTGTGTGAGCATGACATTACTTTTACATGTTTTACATTCGAGTAATTTAGCAGACATTTATCCAGAACGACTTACAGTCAGTGCATTCATCTTAAGATAGCTAGGTGAGACAACCACATTTCAGTACATTTTTCCTCGGCAAAGTCAGTGCTAGTAGGAAAAGACGACAGTGTTTATTTATAAAAAAGTTTGGGGGGGGTTACTCTTTTTTTTACTATTACTATGTAACTACTGTGTTACTGCAACCGTGTGTGTGAGCCATAGGGATCTTATTAAATGACTATTAGGAATTCTTTATGTGAATCTGTGGCGTCCGCATGACAATTTTACATTTATTACTGTCACTGGAACTCTTACTGTTGCTGTTAGTTTTACCAACCCCTTGTGTTTTTTTTGCTCTACTGTTTCTCCTCCCCCCTCTCATCTCTCCAAGATTGGCGTGTCGTACAATCTGACTAATGTTTCATCCTACGTGGTGGATTTGACGCGGGTGAAGAAGTCTGGCTCTGTGATCCAAGGCGTAATCCAGGACGAGCAGCCGCTCACGGAGCCCTCCCCGAAAGGATCCACGCTGCGACGCAACTACGACAGACCCCTGACCACCTGCAGCACACAGAGGTACTGCCCACTTTCAAACACCACTATTCTACTTTCTATGGAGCGAATCCTAACCCTAACGTGAGATAGGCACACTTAACTCAGATTTAGCGTTTGGCCCTATATGCTACGGAATCTGTTTCAACAAAATCGTCTATGAGTTGATTAAAATCGTAGCTGTTCAAATCATGTGGTCCTCTGTAGCTTAGTTGGTAGAGCATGGTGCTTGCAATGCCAGTTGGCTTCCATTCCCAGGGACCACCCATATATAAAATGTATGCACGCTGCTAAATGGCATATGTTATAGCAAATACTGCATCAAAACAGCATCCATTAGTTTCCGTTGTATCAATAAGCAGACTAATTGGGGGTGTGCTCTTCCAGGGTAAAGCAGAGTTCTGAGTCAGACCGCCGCAGTCCCGAGGGGGAGAGGAGGAGCCCCAGTAGCGAGGACGAGAAGGAGTCCTCCGCCGAGATCCGTAACCCTGAGGACTACAAAGATTTCTTCCAGCCAAAGAGCGCCATCTGTAGGCTCATATTACATCTGACGTTTTATTGCTATCGATTCAGTGTTCACACTAACAGCAGAATGCATGTATTACTACATTAACATCTAGCAGTGTCTTAATCGTTCTAGAATTTCATACTAAAAGTCTCCTTGTTTCCCCCTTCCAGCTCGCACCCCCCCAAAGAGTGAGCCCTTCCCTGCCCCCTTAGAAGATGGTGAGTCCCTTCTACCAAGCCGTTAGTATGAGCAGTATTACATTTTGTGTTTGTGGGAAAACTATCACATTGATCTGTTGTGTATAAGATGTGTTGCTGTCCTGAGTTTCATATTCAAGTTGTTTTTGTTGTTGTATTTTATTATTTATGTATTATATAGAAGTACGGAATGGGAGATGGATAAAGAAATGAAGGGCACACTCGGTCGTGCTGGGCTCGAAACCCCGTCGTCAAGGTGCATGTGGGGTCCTCTTCACCAGACTCTGGCACTCATATTCAAGTTCTCTCTCCCTCTTTTCTCTTTTTCTCAGAGAGTTTTGTGGTGAGGGCTAACCAAGGGCTGGTGGAGCTCATGACTCCTATGACTGACAGACAGCAGGTTTATACTCTACACCTGTACTGTATAGCTGTACTGTTGTATGTGTGACTGATTTGTGTTTTTTGTCATGCTTGTGTGTATGTGGGATGGTCTCTGTCAATGTGTGAGTTTCTCTATGTAAATAAGTTAGATTTGTTTATTGTGTGTGTCACTGCAGCCCGGCCTGTTGTTGAACCTAACTGTGGCATCGTCCACTCCGGTCCTGAGGGTGGAGCCTACCGTGGTTGCCACTGCGCCCCGTCCCATCCCCGTGGTAACCGCACGACCTCCGACCTCTAACCACCCCCCCGCACCCCACCCAGCCCCCCCACCGGTCGTTGCTATGGCGAAGGCCAAACCCCAGCCCAGCGTCATCCTCTCCACCAGGAATGAACCAATAGGACTCAACGTGGAAGATTTCCTGCCTGTGAGTGTGTGTATACATGCATAACACACACACAATCTTGTTTGTTTCATTTACCATGGAGAAATTTCACTCAGTCACATCACAATTTGTATGGTTAAATTCTAATGTATTTATGAATAATTAAAAAAATCTTATCCTATCACATCTTTTCTTATCTTAGTTCTAATACTACTAAATTATTTATTATTTCAACAGTCCATTCACAGTAGAGGCCCTCATTCTTCACTCACCCAAGTCTTTCTCCTCTGATCAGTGACATCAGAGAGCCAGCAGGAGCAGTCTGCCTTGGGTTTCTCTCTCACACCTCCATGTGCCAGTTGGCCAGGCAGTTGCTCCAGCTCATGCAGGTGCTGGCTGTGCTAGCGGATAATCGCTATGTTTCTGAGCTCGTACCTCCAGTACTGCTCGGCATTCCCAGAAATTCAGGCTTGCCACCTGCACAGTGCTCCTCACTCTGTACTTACTGTGTGAGGAGTGTACCCAGGAAGATAGGGATGCTCCTGTGTCATCCATGGTATAGACTGGTCAAATTGCAGATGCTAGTCGCATGTGTTGTCTTTTGAATGTATTTATTTATTTATTTATTTATTTATTTAACTAGACAAGTCAATTAGGAACAAATTCTTGGTTGCCAGCAAAACTGAGTTGGTGCCTAACAACCAACGATTGCTATACATTCAATTGTGATATAACATTCAAATGTATTCTATGGTTTAGAATCTCCATGGAACTGTTTCAAATCAGCACATTTGTTTGTGAGGTCTTCAAATTAAAATGAAAGTGTTTGCCATCTAGAATCGTCATGTCAATGGAATTTAGTAAATAAGTTAATGTTTTTATTACACTCACATAGCCTTCAATACAAACTGAAATCCATAAGCATACAATGTATTAATACAATACACATACAAGTAGCCAGAATAATTACTGAAGTCAGGAAGTCGGCATGGGAGCTGAAGCAGCTACTTTTGGTAGCATCGAGTGGCGGGAGGCAGAATCACGGCCACAATGATGGAGCAGCATGACGGTCACGGCCAGCGGGGAATAGTGGGTCAGGAATGATTCAGGAGAGCACCTTGCCGTCCTCACAGCTATCCCATAGCATAGCCACTTGACTTTGTAGGTAGAAAGACCGCTAGCTAGCTACCCAACAAGTAGCACCCACTTGGATGATGCCCCGGTAGCTGCTGCCTGCGCCAGGAGATCAGTGGAATAGTACAGTTCTCCTATTATTAGCCTCTGACATCTCCACTGTCTTTATCTTCAGACTTCTTCTCTACCACAAGCCCCATAAGATAAACTGGGTATAGAATAAAATGGAACACGAATAGTAATTTAATGCATATCTGTTACTGATCAACATGTAAAATCAGCTCAACATTAAACCTACCATAGTGGTACAGTTTTAAATTCACTCAGAAATGCTCCAATCACCTAGTTACATTGTGTACGCATAAAAAATTACAAAAACAAGATGGTCAGATTTTTAAACACATGCGCATAGAAATGGAATTGGCCCCTAAATTTATGTAGGTTTAGGTGTGATTGAACAGGTGTGTGTATTTACCAGGTTATATACGTTTGGGTATCTCTGTCCTAGCCTGCTCGTAACAACCGGCCCAGTGTGCTGGGTGATGACGAGGCCCTGGCCCAGATCAGAAAGGGCCATGACACCATGTGTGTGATGCTCACCAGCCGACACAAGAACCTGGACACCATCAGAGCTGTGTGGGGCAGTGGGGACGTTAAGGTATGGCACTTAACAGACAACGCTAACACAACATTCACACACCGTTAACATTGCTCAACACCCGATGCTCAAGCTTCAGACAATGTTCATGAAATAAATAATTATTTGACTTTCAATGTTGAACTCAAGACAACATCCTTGACAGGCAATGAGTTTTTGATTGATTAGCTGTTTGTGGCATGAAGTATGGAGCGACGTTACTGGCTGCCTCTAGGTGTTTTTTGTGGTTGCTGCTCTGTCTTCAGACCTCCTTGGACTCGGCTGTCTCGATGAAGGATCTCTCTATCGTCGTGGACATCCTCAACATCGTTAACCTCAAACCGTGAGTGGATGTTGGAACACGTGTGCACAACAAACGACTACAGATCTCATTTAGCTAAGGAGGCCACACATATAGTCTCTCTGTCACTCTTGGTGTTGGTGTGAGTACCACGAATGTCCTCTCTTAAGTGACATTAGCAGTTTTTGACCTGTCCCCCAGGTCGCTATGGAAACTGGACCTATGTACCTCTATCCTGCCCCAGATTGAAGAGCTTCTGCAAAGCAAGTATGAAAGGTGAGACAGCAGAGATGAAACCGGTAACAAATCTGTGTGTATAAACGTGTATTAACCCATTGTCTCTCCCCCGTGTGGTCAGTTATGTGCAGACGGGTTGCACCTCTCTGAAGCTGATCCTGAAGCGTTTCTGGCCTCTCATCTCAGACACGCTGACAGCGCCCCCCTCTGTTGGAGTGGATATAACACGGGAGGAACGGTGAGTTTCAGCTCCATTTAAATCCTAAACTGGCTTGAACTTTTAACCATCTATCTGAAGTGTGTTACAGTAATGGTCACTAATCCTGGTCCTGGAGAGTTACACTATGCAGCCCATCACTAAAGAACCATTGCTCTTAAGGGTTCTAGCTCCGTATTCATCCAATATTGCTTGCAGAAAGACTCCGATACATTTGGATAGAGTTCAGACTCTGCCACAGTGAGGAAGGCCATTTCCGTTGCAGACTGTGAGCTAATGGTTTTTGTGTTTTGAGCCCAGCCACCAGAAGTGCAAGGCATGCTACAAGCAGCTGAAGAACCTCAGCAACGTGGTGAAGAACAAGGCCGACCAGGTGGGACGCCACGGCAGCGCCTTCAAAGAGCTGCAGCTGCTCATGGCCCCACTGGACTACTGACAGTCGACTATGCAACTGGAGACGCACAGACCCGAAATGGCTGAGCACTGTGCTGTGAGTCTGACTGACGGCTGCATTCTCTCATCCACCTGAGTGGTAAATCAGGGGACAATCGCAGATTCACACTGTGTGTGGATGGACTGAAGCAATGGACTCAGAGACCGGGTAGGATATGAGTCCTGTGGCCATTGCATCCAGAAGGAGTCCATGTTAGAGCTCACTGAGTAGCTGTGTTCTCAGGGTGCAGCTCTCCTATTTAAACAATGCGCATTTATGATTCCTTAATCTGTATGTGAGAATGTATTTGTTTGTGTATGAGTAATTATGTCCTCTGTAACCTTGACTTGCCGATGAGCACAGATGAGCACACACACTTTAATTCCACACACACAAACACCTATGGCACACAGACCTGACTAGGGCCGGGTTTCAAGCTTTGCAGCTTTTAAAGGCAATGTTCACGAGGAGATCCTATTCACAGTAAAAGCTGCATATTTCAGCTCAACCGTAAATCTCCTTTAAAAGCCGTAATGCCCATAACCTGCGATCGGATTGAAACCCGGCCTAATTTACTGTGTTCAGGTGATTGAAGCACTGATGGGTGTGATTTCTATTTAAATATTCTGTCTTTTTCTACATTCTGTACCTGAGATGTCAACCCTAGATGCACTCTCTGAAAGTTAGTTAACACTAAAAAAGTTTTTCAAATAAAGTATTGTTTAAAAAGGAAGGAGTCTAGTTTTAGGAATTGATCAGCAACAAGACTTACAGAATTGAAAGGAACAACACTTGTTAAGATGTGTGTAATCCCACTCCAACAGAGAGCAGCACTGTTCTAGCTGGTTGGGAAGGTGCTACAGATGTCCAAAATTATAAGAACAAGGCAGACTAGTCCATCCACCACTCCATAGTGTGAAATGTATAGGGCAAGGTTTGCAACTTTGTATCGGTCCCATTATGGCATCTGTGAGCACGTGGGCAGTGCCATCTCCATTTTGTAGTCCCATTTTTATTTTCAGGAAGAGGCATGATCAGGTGGGACCATTCTAGCCAATGAGAGGGCAGATGCATGTGAACAAGTTTCCAGTCAAAATTGGCTATATAGTAATTCATAAACAAATAGCTTTTTGGTTAACATTAAAATAAATTGTAGGAATAGGCAGGGGTTTATTTTATGGCCGGGATGTCACGTGTCCTACTTATCAGTACACCTGTAACAATGTGTGAAACAACTATTTGATCATAAGCCATTACATATTTTTGTTAACCAAATTGGATTCCATACAAGAGAAGAAACCGCTACCTGCTAGAACTGTCAGACTTACTCTTGAAAGTTGTAATAGTAGAATGCACAAGGTGCAATTTCAAAATTTGGTAGTGCGTCATCAGTTCCTCATTGCAGACATTTATCCAGAGCAATTTAACCTTGCTCAAGGGCACTGACAGATTTTTCACTTAGCTCGGGAATATGAACCAGCTACCTGCCACATACTTTAGAGCTACTTATAACATGTCCCTAAAGTAATTTTATTTAGGTTTTTAAGCCCATAGATTGTTGTAATTGTCACTCATAGCACATGAATACACATTAGCCATGGCAAAATGTATAGAATTTCAAGACCAACATTTTCTTTGCACCCCATGACAATATGCAGATTTAAACCTACAAAATTCTCAAAACCAACGAGAGGGGTATGAAGTGCTTGGGATGTTCCCCAATGCTGGAAGGGGGGCCCCTAGTGAAAAAGTTTGGGAACTCCTGCTCTATACAACCACCCTGAACCAGTTGGTCAAAGAGCATTGTCTCCGAGTAGGTAATACAACCATTTAGTAAACGGTGATGAAAGATATATAACCACTAGAAAGCAGCATATTTCAACCAACATCTGCTAGAGTCCTGAGCTCTATAGAGACAGCATAAGACAAGTTTCATTTGGTATTGAGTGTTTATTAAAAAGGGTGTACAAAAACAAGACTGTAGAAACCTACGGCAGCAACAACAAAGACAAAAGCAAGCAGAGATACCCATCAACAACCAACATGATGCAGCGTGTCCTCAATGTTCCTTGGACATCCTAGTAGTGAAGGGAACATTGGTTTAACATTGAAGAAACACGGTCGATTAGCTGATATGTTTTGATCGATCAGCTGATCAAATGTACTAAGCATTCCTATTTACACTGGATGCATTTTCAAACACAGTTCACAAGCTTAATCACTCCCACAGGGACAGCAATTTCTGTAGCTACATATGTGTCTGTTCCGTGAGGCGATCTGTTGTCATTGGCTGCTTGTGGTCAGCCATAGGGAGTAGGATAAAGCTGTCCTGGATGCGGATCTAGGGTCAGTTTTGTGTTGTGTCCCTATTGGATAACCTGATCCTAGAAATGTCCATCTGGGCAACTCCAACCAGCAGCATCCAATAACAGGAATGGCATTTCCTGTCTGTCAGGGAGTTTGAATCAGTCTAGCTCTATTCGCTTGGTACAAGAAACACGACAACATATCCGGGAACAAACGTTTCCATGCAGTGCTGAGGCAGCTCTGTATTGCCCTGGAGAAATCTAATCTAAAACAAACGGCTACACAGGAAGTTAACCGCTCTCTGCACTCACGTCTCTTATTGCTTGCGTCTTATTGGGCAAAAGAAGCCCAGCTCCATATCTGTGGAGTACCCTGATTGGATGAGGGGGTACCAACGGAGACTTAAGGAATTAAAAACATCTCAAACACACAGATATATACTGTATATGCATATCATCATAATCCGTAACTGGAGAATTGTCAGAAAACACATCAAGAAGGTAACAGCCTTGTTTAAAGTGCATTTTTACCCAGAAATACTGTGATTAGAAGGGCTATACTGTTAGTGGATGATGGGACTGGTTAGCACTAGTGGTGTGGGTGTGGCGTTATTGTGAGGGGTGGGGAGAGGAAGTCCATTGGCCAATGGGAGAATAGATCACAGGCTCAGTTGAAGGGTCAACGGGGAAGGAGTGAAAGGCGGGGTGGAGTTGTTCTGGACTGTGAGGAGTAAAGGGTTTCTTTATGAGAGTTGTTTTAAGGACACGGGCCTGTGTTACTCTCAGGTGCTCCTCCCCTTTGGCCCCTAGTTAGGTGTGGAAGACAGACAGGTGTGTCTTGCAGTCTGGTGTGTTGTGTTCCTTGAGGGGTATAGACGAGGACACGTAGTTAAAATATGGGGGGGCTGTACAACAGTCCTGGCTAAAATTAACACCTATCGATTGCTTTCAGCTATCAGTGGTAATGAAGAAAAGGAGATCTGGAGGCCATTTTAGAGCATTGGGACTGAGTCTCGGTATGCAGCATGAGGCAGCCTTCCATGAGGGTCAAAGTTCATATCCCCCTCTTCATCCCTCTGCTGTTCAAATAGCTCTAATTAAAATGTCATCGTTCTCTCAATCTGATCGGTCAGATCTGATAATTAGCCTAGTCCTGTTGCTCTCAACCATTGGCTGAGTGAGATCAGCAGAAGGAGACCGGGCTGATAGTGGATAGGTTGTTCCCAAAGCAGAGAGTTTCTATTGGTGGGTCAAGGTGCTGGTTAACACCCTCCTGTTCAGATGGCCCAATGGCTGACTGGATCAGGGTCCGGGTTAATTCTGAATCCATTGGAGCCTTCAGACAGATAGTTTCAATCGTCCTGTAGGGGGAGAGTAATAGGTTTAGGAAACTGTGAATAGTGGGGAGTGGTGTCCCTGTGTTAATAACGGCTCACTACCACCCAGCCAGAGTGCACAAATGAGGGAAAGGAAGAGGTGATGTATCCACAGATTCCACACACCCCCCAAATCCATATAGACAAGACACACAAACACCCTCACATTATACAATATACAGATCACATAGATAAGAACTGCATTCAGACTGTCGTCAGTCACAGACAAAATCACAGACAGCCAGAAGTCAGAGTCACAGACATGTACGGACACCTTCACCCACACACACACACATGGATCTGCAGATAGACAAACAAAGCTTGCAGTCTCTCACATAGACAGAGGGACAAGAGTCAAGACCCACACAAAAAGTTGCCTGGGGTTAGAGGCGGGGTGTGTTAGATAGGTGGGCATTGACCAGGTGACATGGGTGGGCACTGGGCACCATGCCATGCTGAGCATTTACTTTCCATGCCAAGCGACCAATCAGCATAAACCCCACCTACCTGCCCACTGTCCCCCACCAATGGGCTGGCTCTGCCTAACAGCCTGTCTGCAAACCAACCAATCAGACCAGAGGATCAGGACACAGGAGTGAACGGATTCACACTGACCATTCACACCTCACTTGAGTTCACTTTGTTTGTGTATATTGTGTATCCTCCAAATAATGGTGGCATAAGGTGGGGTGTGTGTGTGTACATGTTAGTGTTGTTGTATATTGATGGGTCCCAGGGTTCTTGGTGACAGAGGACATTTCAAGAGAGGCATGTGTACCTGTTGAGACCTGGGAATAAGGGGTGTGTTTGTATGTGTGTGTGTGTATACACATTTACCTGTAGAGAGCTGGGACTGAGACCTCCGTCGTGTGGTGGGGGTTTTGGAGGAGGCGGAGAGGGTGGAGAGGGTGGAGCCGGCACTGCTGGCCCGAGAGATGGGGAGGGGCACGGGAGTCACCGGGGGAGAGTCCAGCTGCAGAAAGGTCAAAGTTCAATTATAGAAATATCAATAACAAAGTTAAAGTTCCTCATTCAACTCCATTCCGCTAAGGATCCTGTCTAACTGGATTACGTTTGTTTCTCTGCTTCTGTTTCCCTTTCATCAGAGGTGAAAGCAAAATCCCATGACTGAAACTTAAGTCAATCTTAGATCGATTGTCTGGGGCCAAGTTAACCTCCCATTTCATGTAAGAAAGTCATGACTATCATGCTTTTAGGGAAAGAGGATAATTTAAAATGTGAGCTTGACCAGTTCCAGTCCCCTTGCTTAGTGGGTTTGGGGTACTCCCCGGGATAATTTATCTGTAGAAGGACTGAAGCTCAGTTCTGGTGACATTTTAATGAAAATAAAATTATGCTGACACCTGACATAACCATGTTCTGACCACTAGATGGTGTCAGAACAATCTGAGATGGTGGGTGTCATGGCTTGCTGAAATGAAATGGAAGGACCCTGCTGCAAGCTTGCAAGTTCCACTTTCTATACAGGTGTAAACACTTCTCAAACCCGGACTGGATGCATCTATTATGCATTTGAGTGCAGGCTCTGTCTGGCATTAACTCGGGAGTTTTCATCTGATGAAAACAGTGTGTTTGAATGGTCATCTGTTGAAATTGCCTCCTAAATTAACAAAGTGCATAACTAAGTGGTCACCAGGAATGGTCCATAATAGAGACCCGTTTCATCACCTTTCCTCTGCACCAGTTAGTGGTCAGAACCTGGTAATATGAAGATGTAGAATGGGACATAAACCTAACAACTTCAATTACTAATTTCTCTGAACGGGGAGAAAAAAAAAAAATGTGTCACCAAATTCACTGAGAATACATTACATAGGATGATAAAACAATACAATGCTCAATACCACTTGTCAAACAGAGAATTGATACTGTATACTCATTGTTGGGTTGGGATTGGGCGTGGGTGGCTTTTGGTCATTTCTTTGGATTCCTCATACTCATTGATATAAAAAATGTTTGGTCTAAATCGTATGTTAGGTACTATATTTATTGAATATTATATGAATCCTAAAAATGTATATGGACAATTTGGATGCTATCAATTACCTTCATTTTTCAGATTTCAAATTATATTTCAAAAAAATTGTGTTGCAGAAATTTCAGAACAATCTGAGATGGTGGGTGTCATGACTTGCTAAAAAAAAATCTAACGACCCAGAGGCTTTTTGGAGATAACCTTTTCAAACATCCTGAGCCTACTAGATCTTCTTTGCTAGACAGTGGATTTCCCGACCTGGATCATTAAGGGCAGAGGGACAGAATGAAACCTGATGCCCCAGATTTGGCTCAGTGATCTGGGGAAGGTTTGACGTAAGGCCTGGGCTGACCTAGCACACGTGTGTGAGATTTCATGTGTGAGTACGTCCCTCATTCTCTCCAGGGTGCGTGTGTGTAGGTTACCTCCACGCTGTCGTGGGTGGGCGAGGAGGAGGTGGATGAGTTCTCCCACTGTCTCCTGGTGGCGTTGCACAGCTCAATTGTCCGTACCCGCTGGGCAAACTTCAGAGAGCACACCGACTCACTCATGTTACTGACCAGGGGAGAAACCTAGAGAAAATAAATTTTGATATTAGCCTGAAGCATTGACGGCTTTAAGCATTGATAGTTTTATTATAGGCTAATATACAATTTAATTTGACGCCCCCACCCCTCTCTCCCTCACCTGCACCATCATCAGGGTCTTGCTGTCCCCGCTCAGTGAGTCAGACAGCAGGTAGGTGAGCCGGGAGTTCCTGAAGGGCACGTGGGAGTGTCGGCTCCGTAGCGCATTGATGACGTCACCCAGGGCTGACAGGGACTTGTTGATGCACTGGGCCTCTCGCAGGCGGCTGCCCTCTGCCCCGGACTTAGCAATCCGCTCTGAGCCAGCCAGGTCAACCAGGTTCAGCTTACCTAGTAGAGGGTGTAGAGAGATACAATTCTGAATTAGTGTGTCGGTCTGTCTGTGAGTACCTTGTGTGCGATGTCGGTACAGGAATTGTGTGTGTACCTTGCGTGCGGTGCCCGGTGGAGGAGTTGACGCCTGCTACGGTGATGATGAGGAGGGCGTGAGAGCGGGAGCTGTGTTCGTTCAGATTGGTGCAGGCTGTGGCCCTGTTCATGTGACCCAGGTCAAACACCTACGCAGAGGGCACAGGCCAGGGATTAGAGGTCAGGGGTCATAGGAAGTGAATAACTGCTCCATCATCTGCACAGGCACATGGCAGAACACACACAGGACCAGATTTCAATCATTAACACACAAACTAATCTGTAGACTAGAGACAAATCCAGGCTTGGGCACATTCCACTAGTTCACGGAACACAAGAGCTCTGACAGACATTTCAGGATGAGAACTCAGTCTCAGGCCTAAAGAACCGTGGGAGCCATCTTATTAACTGACGCATGATTGTAAACAATGCCCAAGATCAGCTTTCTCTAAACCTCTACTTAATTGGAAAACAGTACTGAAGGGAAAGTATTGCTTTGGGGTTTAGGTAAGGAATACAATTTGGCACTTTGTGACTGGTAAGTAACACCATATAAACAAAATGTGATTCATTGATTGCAGATCAGAGCACAAAGCTACCCCACTAACCCAATATCCTGTGACAGGCATAGTATAAGTGGCAGTAGTAGAATTGTGGCCTCACTCTGTTGATGTCCTCAGGGCTCTGGACAGTGAACTCCGTAAGGCCCGGCACATAGAGCTGACCACTACCGTCTGGGTTCATCTTGATGTCCAGCTTCTCACCCTGGTTGTCCCCCAAAAGGTTCCTACAGGAAACAGCAACACACTCACCTCAGGAGGCTGAAGAAATTCGGCTTGTCACCAAAATCACTCACAAACTTCTACAGATGCACAATCGAGAGCATCCTGTCGGGCTGTATCACCAACTGCTCCGCCCACAACCGTAAGGCTCTCCAGAGGGTAGTGAAGACTGCACAACGCATCACCGGGGGTAAACTACCTGCCCTTCAGGACACCTACACCACCCGATGTCACAGGAAGGCCAAAAAAATCATCAAGGACAACAACCACCCGAGCCACTGCCTGTTCACCCCGCTATCATCCAGAAGGCGAGGTCAGTACAGGTGCATCAAAGCTGGGACCGAGAGACTGAAAAACAGCTTCTACCTCAAGGCCATCAGACTGTTAAACAGCCATCACTAACATTGAGTGGCTGCTGCCAACATACGGACTTAAATCTCTAGCCACTTTAATAATAGGAATTGGATGTAACAAATGTATCACTAGCCACTTTAAACAATTTTGTATATAATGTTTACATATCCGATATTACTCATTTCAAATGTATACACTGTACTCTAAACCATCTACTGAATCTTGCCTATGCCGTTCGGCCATCGACTCAAATCTCTAGCCACTTTAAAAATTATAATTGGATGAAATAAATGTATCACTAGCCACTTTAAATGATGCCATTTATATAATGTTTACATATCCTACATTACTCATCTCATATGTATATACTGTACTCCATACCATCTACTGCATCTTGCCTACGCCGGTCAGCCATCGCTCATCCATATATTTATATGTACATACTCGTATTCATTCCTTTACTCTTGTGTGTATAAGGTAGTTGTTGTGAATTTGTTAGATTACTTGTTAGATACAACTGCATGGTCGGAACTAGAAGCACAAGCATTTTGCTACACTCGCATTAACATCTGCTAACCATGTGTATGTGACAAATAAAATTTGATTTAGATTTTTTATTTTGAGACGGTTCCCACTCAAAGAAAAAAAACTGTCTTAAAATGATAGCCATACGGCACTACTTTGGGTGTATGGTGTCATTTCCTATGATATCCCCCAACAACATTCGGCAGATAGATGGATAACTAGATATTTCAAATGAACAAAAACGATCAATGTATCTATCAAGATTATCTGTAGTCAAGTCTCCAACTAAGTGGGGCCAAAACGGCTTCTCTCATGTGTGACATTCCACCCCTCCAATTCTCTTCTCGTGGTGAGCCCTGCTGTCACGCTTTGGCAGAAAGGACACACAGATGTTCAGAGATTACATAACAGAGAGAGGGTGAGAGACAGAGGAAGGGGATAGAGGGAGAGATAGAGGGCGGGAAGGGGATAGAGGGAGGGTGGAGAGGAACCAAGGACGTTAAATATAATCCACTTTTATATAACTGCTGGCCCACTCACTCAAATTGCTTACACACATGCACACAGGAACTGTGTCAAAGACAGCTTAGGTCTAAATTACAATGAAATAACGCTTCAGCCGTGATCTAAAAAAAGCCTTCTCATAAAGGTACGTATTGTAACTACATGACCCTTTGCTTCCCCTCTGTCATTGTGTAACCTCTGAGGCAAGGCCGCACCTGCACTCAAATCCAAACCTATTCACCCTGTCTGACCTTATACTGATGTGTGTGTCTCCTCACCGTAGGGTCTCGTTGTAGATCTCCACCATGCTAACAGTGATCTTGAAGTCCCAGTCGGGTGCTTTCTCAGTCACCTCAGAGAACAGCAGTCTGAGAGCCCTCTGGTTAATGCCTGGGTCCTTGGCCACACCCTAAAGAAAAGGACAGACAAGACATTTGCTATTAACAATCACTACAACACATCTCTTAATTTCTATTTAACCATAATTTAATTTATCTCCTGTGGTATGAGAGAGAAGGAGAGAGAGCGAAAGTAAGTAAGTGTGTGTGTGTGTGTGTATTAGCAGAGAATACCTCCATGGTGTAGGTCTTTCCTGAGCCTGTCTGTCCGTAGGCGAAGATGCACACATTAAAGCCATCAATACAGGACGTCACCAGGGACTGGACCTCCTGGAACACCTGGTTAGCCAATCAGAGTGGGACAGTTAGGATGACAGGTGTTGTGATTGGTGACAGTAAACCATTAGAATATATAGAGACAGCAACATCCTTTTGGTATATCTCGATAATTTAAAAGGGGCTTCCTCTCATGTAATTTCCTTCATCTGTGCTGATGAGAAACATCTTACGTTGCTTTTACCTGTGGTGCGTTTTCAGATCAGTAAAGATGAAGGCAAGGAAGCCACTTCAGACAATGGAGATTTACTCCAAGTCATGACGTTCTACTGACCTCTTCCTGTGTGGCCTGAGGGTGGAACACCTTGTCCAGTTCAAAGGTCATCAGTTTGACCTTGTTGGAAAGATAGAGAAGGGCGTCGTCGTCTGGGTCAAAGCTGACCATGTTTTCGGCAGAATCATGCTCCCCCCGGCACACCGGCCGCACCCGACAGAACACCCTGATGTTACCTGGGAAGAAGGCAGAGACGACACATTACAATACTGATTTGGGACAACAAATGCAAAGATCCACGGCTTTTGAACAGAATTTATCTGTTATTTACACAGATGCACCTGTGGAATCAAATCAAACATGCACCAAATACAACCTTACTGTGAAATGCTTACTTACCCAACAGTGCAGGTCAAGAAGAGTTAAGAAAATATTCACCAAATAAACTTAAGTAAATTTATTTTTAAGTAACACTAAAATAACAACATGGCTATATACAGGGGGTACCAGTACCGAGTCAATGTGCTGGGGTACAGGTTAGTCGAGGTAATTGGTAAAGTGACTATGCATAGATAATAAACAGCGAGTAGCACCAGTGTAAAAACAAATGGGTGGGGGTGTCAATGTAAATAGTCCAGGTGGCCATTTGATTAATTGTTTAGCAGTCTTATGGCTTGGGGGTAGAAGCTGCTAAGCGTTTTGGTCCTAGACTTGGCGCTCCGGTACCGCTTGCCATGTGGTAGCAGAGAGAGCAGTCTAACTTGGGTGATGGGAGTCTAACAATTTTTGGGGCTTTCCTCTGACACCACCTAGTATATTAGGTCCTGGTTAGCAGGAAGCTTGGCCCCAGTGATGTACTGGGCCTACCCACTTACCTTCCATAGCGCCTTATGGTCAGATGCCGAGCAGTTGCCATGCCAGGCGGTGATGCAACCGGTCAGGATGCTCTCAATGGTGCAGCTGTAGAACTTTTTGAGGATACGAGTACCCATGTCACATCTTTTCAGTCTTCTGAGGGGGAATAGGCTTTGTCGTTCTCTCTTCACGACTGTCTGTGTGTGCTTGGACCATGTTAGTTTGTTGGTGATGTGAATGCCAAGGAACTTGAAGCTCTCAACCGCTCCACTACAGCCCCGTCGATGAGAATGGGGGGCGTGCTCGGTGCTCCTTTTCCTGTAGTCCACAATCATCTCCTTTGTCTTGATCACGTTGAGGGAGAGGTTGTTGTTCTTACACCACACGGTCAGGTCTCTGACGTCCTCCCTATAGGCTGTCTCGTTGTTGTCGGTGATCAGGCCTACCACTGTTGTGTCATTGGCAAACTTAATGATGGTGTTGGAGTCGTGCCTGGCCGTGCAGTCATGAGTGAACAGGGAGTGCAGGAGGGGACTGAGCATGCACCCCTGAGTGACCCCCGTGTTGAGGATCAGCGTGGCGGATGTGTTGTTACCTACCCTTACCACCTGGGGGCAGCCCGTCAGGAAGTCCAGGATCCAGTTGCAGAGGGAGGCATTTAGTCCCAGGGTCCTTAGCATAGTGATGAGCTTTGAGGGTACTATGGTGTTGTAGTCAATGAATAGCATTCTCACATAGGTCTACCTTTTGTCCAGGTGTGAAAAGGCCGTGTGGAGGGCAATAGAGATAGCATCATCTGTGGATCTGTTGGGGCGGTATGAGCAAATTGGTGTGGGTCTAGGGTTTCTGGGATAATGGTGTTGATGTGAGCCATGACCAGCCTTTCAAAGCACTTCATGGCTACAGATGTGAGTGCTACGGGTCGGTAGTCATTTAGGCAGGTTACCTTAGTGTTCTTGGGCACAGGAACTATGGTGGTCTGCTTGAAACATGTAGGTATTACAGACTCGGTCAAGAAGAGGTTGAAAATGTCAGTGAACACACTTGCCAGTTGGTCAGCGCATGCTCGGAGTACCCGTCCTGGTAATCCGTCTTGCCCTGCAGCTTTGTGAATGTTGACCTGTTTAAAGGTCTTGCTCACATCGGCTACGGAGAGCGTGATCACACAGTCGTCCAGAACAGCTGGTGCTCTCATGTATGCTTCAGTGTTGCTTGCCTCAAAGCGAGCATAAAAGACATTTAGCTCGTCTGGTAGGCGTCACTGGGCAGCTCGTGGCTGGGTTTCCCTTTGTAGTCCGTAGTTTTCAAGCCCTGCAATTGAAAGTGGCAGCTCTAGCCTTTACCTCAATGTGGATGTTGCCTGTAATCCATGGCTTCTGGTTGGGATATGTACGTACGGTCACTGTGGGGAGTGTCGATGCACTTATTGATGAAGCCGATGACTGAGGTGGTATACACCTCAATGCCATTGGATAAATCTCGGAACACATTCCAGTCTGTGCTAGCAAAACTAGCGAATCTATTGGATGTACACACTATACACTAGCTAGTATGAACGGCTGATATCACACACACACACCCCTCTCAGAATGCACGGTCAAGGGGTCGTACCTTTGAGGCGCACCAACTCGTTGTGGCATTTCTTCCTCAGGTTCATCTCTCTCTTGTACTTCCTCAGCAGCTCTTGGTTGGCACTGCTCACCTCGCCTATCACCTGGCAGATCTCCTGCTTGGCCTCGGTGATGGCCTTCTCCAGCATGAAGGGGAAGTCCTGAACCTGTCTCTTCAGACAGTTGTAGTCACAGGTGAGAGTACGCAGGGCTGGCTGCAGGGTCAAAAGGTTAATACGCACACCTGGGGACAGGGAGGGGGACACACATTTTGTTACATCAGTGAATAATGACATAAAACAGAGCACACAAACATACCTGGGTAATATTCATTAGGAAGGACAGCAAAATTGAATAAAACCTGAAGTGACATTTTTTTGCTACAGTGTGCCCTAATGAATACCGCCCGGGACTACGATGTGCATATGCGCAAATGCAAAAAGTACATAAACATAAAAGTCCTAAACTTTCGGCTTACCTGCCAGGTTCTCATGCACGGCCTTCATCTCGCTTTCGGCCCTGATGAAGGCCTCCTCTATCACCCTGTTCTTCTCCTCCTCCAGGTTCTGCATTTCAGCCTCTAACTGGCCCTGGGCCCGCTCCATCTCCCCTTCGTACACCAGGATCTACAGGGGACAGAGAGAGGTTAGAGAGGGTTGGACATGGGGATTGGAGTAGATCTTGGGACAGTACCAGCACACCATACTGGTCTAGGTGGGGATTGGAGCGTGGTTGGTGGTCTACCTGGAGCTAAGGGCTGAGAGCTAAAATCTAGCATAAAAGCTAACACAGCACTGGAACTCAGATCTAATAGCTACCAGGGCATTTGAACTAAAGGCTTCAAATGCCCCTTAACTTCTTAGGGAGCAGCACATGAGGTGACCGTTTTGGAGACCCTGGCGTGCCCAAAGTAAAATGCCTCCCATTCAGGCCCAGAACATATGATATGCACATATTTAGTACCATTGGATAGGAAACACTCTGAATTTTCTAAAAGTGTTAACCATTTGTCTGTGAGTAAAACAGAACGGATATGGCAGGTGAAACCCCGAGGAATTTCTGTCCTGGAAAAAGTGGTTTTGACACATTGCTCATTTGGAACCCCTCCCTTATGAAAATGCCCTTATAAGGGCATATGAATGCAGTACCTATCGCTTCCTCTGGATGGCAACAGTCTCGAGACACTGTTCAGATTTTTTTTAGATGCTATTAGAGCAGAGAAGAAGAGGAATCAGGAAGTGTCCCCAGAGATGTCAATAGAAGAGGATGCTCTCGCCAGGCGCGCTCTGTGGTTTTTTCCTTTCTTATAGCCCAGTTTATATTNATAAGTTGAACGAGTTCTCTTCACGTTTCAATGGACGAGTGGAGGCTGTAGTTTCTGATTATAACGCGCGAACCAAACTGAGATTTATGGATATAATACATTACTTTTTCTAACAAAAGAACCATGGATTGTCTTCGTTGGACACTTGGGAAGCCATCAGCAGAAGTTCTTCAAAAGGTAATTGATTTGTTTTCGCTGTGAAATGTGTTGTGTGAACCGTGAAGGCTAATGAATTCATGGTAATGGCAAAAATATGTTAGGTGCTACCCTCAAACAATCAAATGTGGTGCTTTCGCTGTAAAGCCTTTTTGAAATCTGACAACGCTGTGATATTGCCAAGAAGCAGAGCTTTTGAGGACTATGAAACACTTGTATATTGATGCATGTTTAATAATTCAACTTTTGGATTTTGAATTTGGCGCCTTGCATTTCACCTGGTAGTGTCGGGAGTGGGGCGCTAGCTGCTCCTTAAGAGGTTAACGTCTTTGTTAAG
Source organism: Hucho hucho (assembly GCA_003317085.1). Lineage (NCBI taxonomy): Eukaryota > Metazoa > Chordata > Actinopteri > Salmoniformes > Salmonidae > Hucho > Hucho hucho. The sequence goes on along the minus strand of QNTS01000012.1, from coordinate 768,523 downwards.
ATCTGAAGCCTATAACTAACTCATGGAACTAATTAAAAGTTAGCTCCCAGCAAAACTGTCGGGTTTGCTTCTTCTCAGCTACAGGATACATTAATGGGTTCACAATGGGTTGTGAACCATCATTACAGATAAAAGCTAATCCAAAACCACACACTGCACTCCCAATACAAGACTGGAGGACCCTCAAACAGATTTAGGGTACAGTTTATGCATGTCACTACAGCACACAGGTTTTTGGTAGGGGTTGAAACCACACAGATGGGCAGAGTTTGGGGAGCAGGATGCCTGAGACACAGGAAGTGATGTAGTGAGAAAACAGGAAGCACTATGAGGGACCTAATGTGCCTATCATGGGGGGCCAACCTTAGACAACCTGCAAATGACCTCGCCATTGCCCCTTCCGATGGCCTTGGAGAGCAGGCCGCAGATACGGCCACGGTCCGCACGCAGCTGGAACCAAACGTTAGCGAAGAGAGAGGGGTTAACACGGCCCATGCCACTACAGGCGAGGGGATGGGACGAGGGTTGAACCATTCACCTCTACTGGGAGGGAAGGGTGTTTTTGTGAAGGACCGTACCGCCACAATCTACTACAAGGGGCTGAGTTGGATTGTACCAATGCTGGTACCAGGGGGAGGAACGAGGAGAACTTGAGAAATAACAAAGACCAACTGGTTAAGGAGCCAACGGGATTAGAAAGGGGGCACAGAGGGTTGTGTGTGTGTGAGAGTAGTATGTGCGTGTTGTTAGATGGTTGTGTGTGTGTGCGCGCGTCTATGTACACGTGCATCTCCTTACGTGTGTACCTGAGCTCGGAGCTGGGTGCTGGTCCTCTGGGAATCGTGCAGCTGTGTCTCCAGCTCTCGGAGCAGCTGTCTCTGCAGTGATAGCTGCTCCTGCAGGGCGGCGCTCTTGGCCTGGGCCTCGGCTACGGCCTGCTGAGACTCTGACGACTCCACCTCCACTATCTCAGTCACATACTGGATGGATAGAGAATAGAGAGATCGAGATAAATGAGGTAAGATCATCAGGGAACACAATTCAGCAGCAAATGCTCTCGTAACATCCCAGTCCTTCATATAACTCAAAAACATTGGATAGGTGGTAAGCTACCAACATATAACTTACCCATCTTATAATTTCAGATCTACGAGGGACCATTAGGTAACATAGGAGCTAGCAAGGGGTTGTTTTTGAAAAATGGGACAGTTTTTCAGATTCCTCACCTTGACCTGATTGGGCCGGGCGGCCTGTCTGGCCAGCTCATCCTCACAATCTCTGAGCCGGACGCTCAGCTGCTGCTCCACCTCCCCCTGCTGACACTTAGACTCCTCCAGTTGCCTCTGCATCTCCCCCGTGTGGCGCTTGGACTCCTCCAGCTGTCGGCTGAGCGTCTCCACCCTGCTGGCCTTCTCCAGGACCTGCTGCTCCAATTCAGCCAGCCTCCTCTGCCTCGGTCTGGCCTGGCTCTCCCAGCAAGACACCGCTTCACGCAGGGCCTCCGCATCCTATATAACACAACATACTGTTATAATACACCACACATACTTATAACACAGCCTCTTCTCGCTCTCTGGCCTGGTTCTTCCAACAAGATACCTTCCCAAACAGGGCTTCCGTATCCTACACACACAGAGCTATAATAGACACATAAAAAACACGGTTTTCACAGCCTCTACCCTCACTTGATTCGCCCATGCCACACCCACACCCATACCTGGCTGTGGGGGCAGTCAGTGGCTGTGCAGGCCGGTGGAGGAGCCTCCTGGAGCAGTGAGGTCTTGCATGCCTTCAGCTCCTGCTTCAGCCGCTCGTTCTCGACCACCAGCAGCTCCAGGTGCTTCTCCAGGTCGGTCGCCCCCTACAGGACAGAAGGAACAGGCACATGTCAGTATCACACTCACAAAGGGATATCAATATACACAGGAAGGAATTAACACACATTCACACACACAGCAATGCACAAGCACTTTTTCCTCTGACTATTGTTCATTATCTGCACAAACATCAGGAGACAGTGAAACAAAATAACATACACATGTACATAACATTGCACTTGCCCCCTCACCTCCCCATCTCACCCTCTTACACACACACTCACATGCAACACACTTCTGCTTCACAGGCAATCTTACACCTGGAAGAAAAGGTGCCAATTATCTTGAGCTTGTCTTTCCCAAGCTTCCCAAGAATGTAGGCCAGCTGGGCTCTGCCCTCATTCTCTTTCCATTTCTCCTCTCCCCTCCTCCCTTACTCACCAGTCTCTCTCCTCCCATTTCCTCCATTCCGCTCTCTCTCTATTCTACTCACCAGCTCCGAGCGCAGTCTCTCCACCTCCTGGGTCTGGTCTACCAGCTTCTCCTCCAGCTCCCCCACCTGTGTGCGCAGCGCTGCGATGAGCTGCTCTCCTTCCTGAATGAGACGGTTGCTGTGCTGCTGCTGCACCTGTGGCTCACCCAGCCTCTGCACTGCCCTCACACCTGCAACACACACACAGACAGTGATAACACATTATATACACGCACCCACATAATTTACAAACAGACACACAAGCCATCCAGCGCCACAGTAGTGGATAATGCATGTTGACAGTCGGTCACAGCTGTGACACACAGCCCTCTTCTTGCTGACAGGCTGGTTTGTGTCAGTACTGTGAACACCGTCCTGACAGACACACACCATGAAGTGGCCATTCGGAGTCATTCACTTCACAGTAATTACTGCCGTATCGGTCACGACTCAGTCGTGACGGATAGTTCTCCTTCCTAATACTCTAGTACGGTTCTCCCTCTCTCTTTCTTCCTCCTTCCCTCCCTGTATCCATCCATCTCACCGTTGGGCAGTGCTGTGTGCAGCTCCTCCTGTAGAGTGTGTATGACGTTAGTCTTCTCCTGCAGACTCTGCTCGTGACTCTGCTGCAGTCTCTGCAGCTGCAGACACCGGGAAGCTTCCTCGCTTCGCAGACGTGCCTGGAACTCACACACTTTCTCCTGCAGTGTCTAGACACACGCACGGCAAAGGTCACAGGTTAGACGTCAGACAGGTCGTTAACGTCACAATTCCAAGGGAACAAGGATGTGTCAAGGAGGATTGGTCAGTTTATAACATCATCCATGTTCACAGGTCTGATCAAAACTGACCCATCCAGTCAGTCTATAGGTAAATCGATTTGAATTCAATCACTTTTTGACAGCATCCCTTTTGATTCAAGCAACATTTATTATACATGTTTGCCCATGGAAGACGTGGTCAGAAAGGGACTTTTTAGACCTGAACGCCAAAACATTCAGGAGATAAAGGTGCTCGATGTTGACCCATTTTGCATACCCCACCATACCATGAGGCATCACTGGGAAAAAGTGATGAGTTTTATATAATTTAACAGTGTTGTCAAACTATTATTTCTTGAAAATATATACATTTAAAACATTTTTTAAACCTTTAACGTAATTTATTAAAAAACGGGTAAACCTATTCAAGAGTGTCAACTGATGGCGGGCACAACACAAAACACGCATTTTTTGATAATTGACTTGAAAAAGTAAAGAAATTACAATTTTTTATATATATCACACACTTTTTTTTAAATCCCTAGAAATTATAAAAGGTTTGACAACCCTGTGTGCAAGCTTATAAATTATATAAATCTCAACCGATAATCTTTTTTTCCAGTGATGAAGACATGGATGCCTCATGGTAAGGTGGGGTATGCAAAATGGGTCAACATCGAGCACCTATATCTCCAGAATGTTTTGGCGTTCAGGTCCAAAAAGTCACTTTCTGACCACTTCTACAACAGTAGGTTCCGTTCAAATCAAAAGGGGTGCTGTCAAAAAGTGATTGAATTCAAAAGGATATACCCCTATACCAGTGGTTCAAACATCTCCTCTGGGACCCCAAGACATTTCACAATTTTGTTATAGCCCCGAACAGCACTCACCTGCCAGTTAATTAAGTACACCACCCAGTTTACGAAAATGGATCGCTCCTACAGACAGTGAGTCACGTGGCTGTGACTTTCTATATAAAGCGTCAAGACCGGCATCCAGTTACTGTTCGATTGAACGTTAGCATGGGCAAAATGAGTGACCTAAGCGACTTGGAGTGTGGTATGATTATCGGTCCTAAGCGCGCCGGATCCAGTATCTCAGAAACAGCCACCGAAAAACATCCAGTCAGCTGCAGTCCTGTGGGCAAAAACAGCTCGTTGATGAGAGAAGTCGGAGGAGAATGGCAAGAATCGTGCAAGCTAACAGGCGGGCCACAAACAGACAAATAACTATGCAGTACAACTGTGGTGTGCAGAACGGTATCTCGGAACACACAACTCATCAAACCTTGTCACGGATGAGCTATTGCTGCAGACGGGTTCCACTACTATCCACTAAAAACAAGAAACGGCTCCATTGGGCATGTGATCACCAACACTGGACAATTGAGTAGTGGAAAAACAGCGCCTGGTCCAACGAATCCCAGTTCCTGTTGTGTCATGCTGATGGCAGAGTCAGGATTTGGCGTAAGCAGCATGAGTCCATGGACCCATCCTGCCTGGTGGCGGTGGTGTACTGGTGTGGGGAATGTTTTCCTGGCACACATTAGGTCCCTTGATACCAATTGTGCAACAATTGAACGCCACAGCGTATCTGAACATTGTTGCTGACCGAACCCAATAGAGCATCTTTGGGATGAGATGGAATGGGATGTTCGCAGCATGACTGTACCGCTGTCCAATCTGCAGCAGCTGTGCGATGCCATCCCTGTAGAACATCTGACACCTTGTAGAATCCATGCCCTGAAGAATTCAGGCAGTTCTGGAGGCAAAGGTTGGTCCGACACAGTCCTAGATTGGTGTACCTAATAAACTGGGGTTTGATGATTAATTGAAGATTAAAATCAGGTGTACTAGTTCTAGAATAGATCAAATACATGGAACTGCATGGGGTCCCCGAGAAGAGGTTTGAAAACCACTGGTCTATACAACTAGACCCGGATGCAGAGATGAAACTGCTATTCTACCAACTGAAACCACCTACAGCCATACAAATCAGACTTAAGAAACTAAGACTACATACAGAGAAACACAGATACAGACAGAGGGAGCGACAGATATAACTAGAGACTGTAGAGAGAGCGAATGAGGACATTACATAGGCAGATGTCCAGGAACAGGACCAGGTGAGCTTCTGTGGATGAAAGCGGGATGGGGAGAGGAGAGAAGGATGGGAAGATGTACAACAATGAAAAGGTGTAGAGGAAAACAAAGCGAAATGGCCGATGAGATGGAGAAACAGCACAATGATGAATGAAAGAGGAATATGGAGGAAATGCAATGATTTGTTGAAGAGACAGACAGCTTTTTGTGTAAGTTTCCTCGTGTCCAGTTAAAAGCCACGCGTCAAAAGGCACCGACAGCACTGTCACCTTTAATCTGCAAGACCTGTCGCTATGAGGCGCAAATGTCATTTTATGAAGTGCTGATGTGAGCTTTATGACTCAGCACTGGGGCTGTCAACTGTCATAGGGGCAGATTAGGATGCTTGTCATGAGGCGTTGGGCAGAACAGCACAGAATACCCACACCTGAGGGATCTACTACAAAGCAAGATCAAGGACTTAGCCAACTAACTTGGCTAAATATTCGGAAATAACTTTTTATTGTCTAGAAAGACAAGCTTGAAATAGGCATGTCTGATTGACCCAACAACCAAAAACATCTTAGTTTATCTTTCATAATGAATCACAAAATCAGTACTTATTTCTGGTTGTTTATCCAAGTTCGCTGGCTAACTCGTTGATCCTGCTTTGTAGTATACCCCTCCGTGCTGTGTTCAGTGGGGCAAAACACTGTGGAACGTTCTGATGGAAATATACTACGTAGAACAGACAACGGGTGTGTTGTTGTAAGTGTGTGCTCTACCCTGTGTTATTCCAAAGGCTGACAAAGTAACAATCCCGAACACACATTAAATGAAACCACAAGAGGGATACTATGCAGACACAGGATTCTGTTCTGCAGAGTACATACAGAGTAAACAGGATAACGACAGCTAGGCTGTGTGTGTGCGTGGTGTATTTGCATTAGTGTGTGTGTTAGAAGCTCATTAAAACCTGATCGATAAATCGACTGAGTCTCACTCCCCAGGGCTCCTACTGACCTGAACCCCCCCCCCCCCCCCCCCCCC
>QNTS01000012.1:687092-761960 GCA_003317085.1 Hucho hucho | reverse complement strand
CCCCCCCCCCCCACTAACCATTATTATCTCCTCTCCCCTCAGCAAATAGTGATTCTAGGCCTCTCTCCCCTATTTTCCATCCTCGACCTTCCAAGGTTCGCACAGACAGTACCATGGAAACGAGCACAGCTAGATAAGCAGTGTGATAACACAGGCCCCAGCAGGTGATACATTAACTCCATACAGGCCTGTTTACCTGTGTGTATGCATGTGTGTCTGAATGGTCACCTGTATGGGGGCCCAGTCTTATCAACAATCAGTGCACGGTACTACTGCACTGGGTCTATTCTACACACAAATCAACCCTCCAATATGAACCTGTATTGACACACATACGTGTGTATTAGGAAATAAATGTGTGAGTAAGAGCAATTTAACTGAACAAAGCGCCTTATACATACAATGGATCACAGACTAAGGCAAACACACAGCAAGAAAAATACACTTATTCAGGGAAGTAGTGCTTAAAGTATCCCCCACACAGTCTACAAATACATTATGCGTACAGACTGTGTACACACTGCGCAAATCAGTTTAACACAGGTTTACTTGTACCTCTAAGGCTGGGGAAAAAAACAGCATGCATTCGGTAACTGATGACAGAGCAGATTAAGTCCCACAGCGGAGTCACACACATATAGACAAACGTACGATACACACACAAACACCATTAGGACACACATTGTGAAATATTATACGACTGGACACGTTAACGCTACCATCCTCTCCTCTCATTCTCTACCTTCTGCCCTCCGCTAGCAACATTGTCCGTTCCTCTCTGCCTCTTTTTTTCTCAGTCACTCTCTTGCTTTCTTTTCTGCACTAGCACGGCCACAGTTCTGCTGCTCCGTCGTCACCTTGAGCAGTCCTGCAAGAGCATTAGCGCAGAGAAACGCACACCCACAGACCGATGGACGCACACATGGACACACACAATAGGTCCAGTGTTTGCACTCCTGGCCCCTGGACTGTGGCTGTAAGGGGATCAGCTTTAAGCTCGGTACCTGCTAGACGCACTCCTTCAGCTGAGAGAGGTAGAGAAAGAGAGAGAAGCCTGGCACACACTCACTCCTCACCGCTTTCTCAGACAGCTGGCATACACTCCTCCTTTCCCCTCTCCAGTCAGATACAAGAATTCCTTCTCTTCTCCAGTTTTTCCTGTCTCTCCCAGTTTCACTGAGAGGCACAGCTCATGGGAATCTGTCACACACTCCTCTCCTCTTAGTAAGAGTCCTGTCAGACAGGCAGCACACACCTCTCCCATTCCCTCCCTCCCCTCTCTTTGTCATCCCAAAAATGCAGCCACACTGGTTAAGTCCCACCCCTGTGTCACAGAGGGACTCCCTTGCTGACCAATGGGGTGGGCCTACAGAATCCACTCACCATCCAATGAGACGTCTTTCTTCCAGAGCTCCTGCAGACAGGGGGCGTGGCCAAGGTCCCAGGTCTTTCTTGTTCCGAACATGACCGCAGGGCTGAGCAGAGCACTGGGTCTCTGGACCGGCTAGAGAGAGACAGAATGAGATAGAAAGATATGTTTACATTTATCACTTAGCAGACGCTCTTATCCAACTTACAGTAGTGAGTGCATACATTTTTCATACTTTTTTCCCCTCATACTGATCCCCGGTGGGAATCGAACCCACAACCCCCGTGTGGTCAATATTCCCTTTGTTATAATTTCATTGCTGTTCTTGATTTAATAGGTTCTTCTTTGGCAATAAGATAACTTGTCATGCCAATAAAGCTAATTGAAAGTTCAGCAGAAAAGTATCTGAAAGAGAGAAAAAGACTAAGGTATATGAGAGTGATAGGAGGAGAAAGAGAGCATTTTTGTGTGCATCTGTTTACAGTGGGAACAGCCTTCAGAGTTCATAATCAAACAGGAGAAAGAGATGGACAACATTCCTGCATGACTGATAAACACATTCACAGCCGATACTGGGTTGTATTCATTAGTCAGACACCATTTACTCTAAACAGAATAAACATTTTGCAACTATTGGCCAATTTCAGGTAAGTCCCTCCCTGTGTCATTCTGTTTGCTTCAGCTTGGTTCCTAGTGAATAACCTGTTACCTGTTTACTACAGCCACACTGGATACACAAATACTGATCTGGGCCCGGTTTCCCGATAGCGATGTGTTTCATCACGTGTACATTTTTTTAAACCTTTATTTAACTAGGCAAGTCAGTTAAGAAACAAATTCTTATTTTCAATGACTGCCTAGGAACAGTGGGTGAACTGCCTTGTTCAGTGGCAGAACGACAGATTTTAACCTTGTCAGCTTGGGGATTCGATTTTGCAACCTTTCGGTTACTAGTCCAACGCTCTAACCACTAGGCTACCTGCCGCATAGTCTGTTTTAACGATGTATCGTTCCTATGACGGCCAAATAACTCACGAGTCTCCCAAAACACCACGCAGGGAGAACTTTCAAAGTGTGTCGATACTGATAGGATTGAAAAAGAAATGCAGCACTGCACTCGGTTCAGCTTTCTCCATTCAAATCGTACCTTAACATTGGGAATTATTCCACAATACTGACAATGGATCAGCTCCTAGAGAGATCACCTACAGTACCTTCAGAAAGTATTCACACCCCTTGACTTTTTCCACATTTTGTTGTGTTACAGCCTGAATTTAAAATGGATAACATTTACTGTTTTGTCACTGGCCTACACACTCACTGCCCCCCCCCCACACACAAATACCTCATGTCAAAGTGGAATTATGTTTTAGATATTTTTACAAACTAGTAAAGATTTTCTTAACAAGTCAAACTCACTGTGTGCAATAATGTTTTATGACTATCTTATCTCTGTACCCCACACATGCAAGGCATTTCATAAAGATTCAACCACAAAGACCAGGGAGGTTTTCCAATGCCTTGCAAAGGGAATCGATTGGTAGATTAGTAAAAATCTTAAAAGCAGACATTGAGTAAGTTTACATGCATTAATAATTCAATATTAAACTGATTATGGCAGTCGGCAGATTATGCATTAGTCAACCTTACTGATCCTAAATTGGCGTGAGGTCAAAATCGAAATAAGCACATGGTGATTAAAATACCCGAGCAATCTTTCAAATTATTAGGACATGTAAACACCTTAATTGGCTTTCCAGCAGTGTATTTTATCTGTGCATCTGCTAGCACCAGACGAGCGAGCCTCCCTCTTCAGCGTGACTGACGTGTGTTCAGAACAACTGAATGTATGCGTCTTAGAAGTAGTTCACAAAGTTTATATGTCCGAACTCAGAATCAAATATGCTTCCCAAAATGAACATGTTCAATGTGGTAGAACTTTCATTTTGATTGCCAATTTTCTGCCATCAGGTAGCCTGATTTCTGATGTGTCCACGTGAATAGGATTATTAGGGAAATCGTTCATCTTGCAAAGCATGTACAGGTTTTAATTATACTATTATATTATCTGACAATCTAATTATTGTGTGCATGTAACCTCATTCATTGAATATCTCTGAGCATGGTGAAGTTATTAATTGCACTTACTATGGTGTATCAATTCACCCAGTCACTACAAAAATACAGGCGTCCTTCCCAATTCTATTGAGGAATGAAGAGGAAGGAAACCACTCAGGGATTTCACCATGAGGCCAATGGTAACTTTAAAAGTTAGAGTTTAATGGCTGTGATAGAAAACTGAGGATGGATCAACAACATTCAGTTGTGGAAAAAGTACCCAATTGTCATACTTGAGTAAAAGTAAAGATACCTTAATAGAAAATGGCAAGTAAAAGTGAAAGTCACCCAGTAAAATACTACTTGAGTAAAAGTCTAAAAGTATTTGGTTTTAAATATGCTTAAGTATCAAAAGTAAATGTAATTGCTAAAATATACTTAAGTATTCAAAATTCCTTACATTAAGCAAACTAGACGGCACAATTTTCTATTTTTTTTTAACGGAAAACCAGGGACACTCCAACACTCAGACATCATTTACAAATGCATTTGTGTTTAGTGAGTCTGCCAGATCAGAAGGGATGTTCTCTTGATGTTCTCTTGACCCTTCTGAGACTTACCCAGAAAGACTCATAGCTGTAATCACTGCCAAAGGGGCTTCTACAAAGACTTGACTCAGAGGTGTGAAAACTTAAGTAAATTACATTTCTGCATGTAATTGTTCCTTTGAATGGGGTATGGTAGTAGGTGCCAGGCGCACCAGTTTGTGTCAAGAACTGCAAACGCTGCTAGGTTTTTCACACTCAACAGTTTCCCGTGTATCAAGAATGATTCACCACCCAAAGGTCATCCAGCTAACTTGACAACTGTGGGAAGCATTGGCGTCACATGGGCCAGCATCCCAAAGTGACACCGAAGAGCAAAAAAAAGAATCCAAAGATGTTTTATCTGTTCTACGAGTGGTCTGAGGCAGTCGGTAAATAACAAAACTTTAGAAACTATGGTTTTGAGAAATAGCACAGGTTTAACGATGCTCCTACGAAGGTTGTAACGATGAACTTAGCCTTATGATGCTTTTGGGAAACTTGGTCCTGGTTGGCTAAGTTCATCGTTAGAACCTTCGTAGGAGCATCGTTAAATCTCTGAGCTGTTTCCCAAAACCATCGTTATTAATGTTGCACTTGAAAATGCTCGTTATCTAACACCTGCCTCAGGCAGTCCACTCGTAGAACAGCTAAGTGTCGTTAGATGCGGTTTTTGCCCTCCCGCTTTACTTTATACACTGAAGATCTGTTAACCATAGAATCACATGGTTATCCATCTTTGTGACCACCGATAACGTGAGACAAAAGTTGACTAAATACAAAGTTGCCAATGTTTTTTCAATTGATACAAACAAGCGACGCATATAAATATGCTTCAAATGAAAACCGAAATTACTGCATTAAAATATAACATCGGTAGGCTATAGGCTTATTTCAGTCATATTGAAATACATTTAATGTTCAATCGATTGAGTTCTATTTTTATACTTGTAGGCTACTGTCTGTAATGAGTCTCAATCCCTTTCATCACTAGTAGTCGAACATGTGCTCGCAATGATGTGCCAAATCGGTGATTTAGTGAATTTTTATAGGCTAAGCATTAGAATAAGCCGCCTCAATATTTGCAGTCGTAGGTGGAGATCTCTAGTAGCTGATCCGTTGTCAGTATTGTGAAATAATTATACATGTTAAAGGTAAGAATTGAATGGAGAAAGCTGATCTGAAAGCAGCGCTCACTTTCTTTCGATCCTATCCAGGGGCGGTTCTAGCTTGTATGGCTCCCTGGGCGAACCCCCCCTTCAGCGCCCCCCACCAAAAAAAAAAAAATAAGCATAACATTTAAAACAATATAAAAATATATACAAAAATAAGTAACAAAGACAAATAGAAACAAATTGTATTATATAAATACAAATAAAAAAAAGAGAATCAACTTATTACACTATTACCCTATTGCTAACAAAAAACACAAATAAAACTAAATCGCACAAATAGAATAACACTTAATAAAGAAGAGAACCTGATTGTTTCTTGTTTGAAGTGCAACAGTGTAATAAACTAAATTGCACAACTAATTGCATTAGTACTGTACAAAGTTAGAGGTGCGCTATTTGATAGATTCCCCCGCTCTCCCTACCTCGGGCTCCCAGTGGGGAGACCTGAGGTCAACCTACCCCCGCCCCACTCCCCATCTCATACTTCTGAGTGGGAGACCTTTCCAGCTAACACACCAGAATCAGGGCGCCCACTCCGACAATGTTGACCTAATTGACCCACAGTCCCACACGGTGAAATATCATTGACGTGACAATTAGCGATAGAAAACCGATCGCGCAAATATCACCATTCCGATTTAGTTTTGTTTTGTGCTGGTGCCCCGTGCTGCCCCCGGCAAGATGCTGCCCTGGGCGGCTGCCCATGTTGCCTATACCGAAATCCACTGATCCTATCAGAACTGACACGTTCCAACAACGCACTTAGCGACCGTTCTCTCTGCGTGGTGTTTTGGGAAATGCATGTTACATCTTCGGCAGTTGTAGGAAAGATGAATCATTAAAAAACACTCGTAAACCTAAGTTCCACCGATATCGGGAAACCGGGCCCTGGACAGTTGGCGGTTAAGTAGCACATTCAGGTATGTACTGTATGTGGCAATGACATCGGGACATTGGTCTCAATGAAAGGCCTGTATTTTTATTTAACCTTTGTCAGGCCATTTTGGTGGCTCCATCACCACCCCTGTCCCAAATGGGTCAGACCCTCATCCTATTCAGTCACCGCACTGCCTTCCAGACTCTACCTGGTCCTGATCCCTGGTCTGAGCCGGGGCACGAGGGTCAAGCCAATCAGATTACACAAGACTGACCTCAAACTGGTCAATACTGACCAATCAGATTATATCGACAGTGATGACCAGTTTACAGCTCACAGCCCCACACAGACTGCCCTGATATTAACACAATCAGTGGAAGAGTAAGGGTCAAGACAGGCACGCACGCTACACCACACACAAAAGCCTACATTGAACAGTTAAACACATTACCCAGTACTAAACTGTCTCTTCAACTTTATATTCCATGTTGTACTACACCACCACACACACAGCAATACAATACTATTCAACTACAGTATACATAAAACTCCAGCACCACACACGCCACATCAATTCATTACTCGACTCTATTCAATAGCTACACATTACAGAGTGGGATACAATACATGTGAATGCACCCAGTGTGCAAATATAGCAATGCCTGCACAAAGAACCGAGAAGAAACGTCAAAACTCACACCTGTGTGTTTGGGGAGTCCCATGATTGTGTGAGTGAATGTGTGAATGTGACCACTGATCGTGTGGTCAGTCTGGTTCAACCCTTGTGTGTATGTGGTTGTACTAACCGTGACCCAGAGTTGACCGTTCTGTCGGAGACATGGTGGGTCAGCAGGTCCAGTCCAGAGCGGCTGTATTAGCTAGGCTAATCTCTTACAGCGGGAAGTTCCCCAAAGTACTGGCCACATAGAACACAAGGAACTGTATTCAGCAAGTGTGTGTGTTCATCAATGTTCTGTATGTTGTACTGTTTCCCACAGCAGAATATCCAGAACAGAGGTTTACCATAAAAAGGTCCTCAGAGTTCAACAAATTGCTACAATAGCCACAGTACTATACTAAGTTCGGTCCTTGGTCCATACAGGGTCAATCCGTGATCCAGAGCCCATGGATGGATCTCAAGTATAATGGGTCTTCCTTTTCTCTCCTCATCTTATTACCTTCATGTACACTGATGTGATGAAACTGGACAGCTAAAAGAAAATGCCTAATGTACTGAGTTGCTGTCACCAGACTATGGAGATGCACCAAATTAACTGGACCATACTCTGGGCCTCCATCTACCCTCCCATAGTGTGTGTATATCAGACTTTACCCTCAGTCTATACATAATCTAAGAACCAATCCCGTGTCCCTGAATGAAACCATACCCTGTGTGCGACTCCGGAGGGAATGCGGTCCTGTGTGTAGTAGTAGTGGTCTTTGTCTCGATCTCGGTCCAGCCAGCGTTTCTTGATCAGAGATCCCATCCAGCCAATCATCCTGCCTGCCCCTTAGCCAGACTTGTGGCAGTCACCCTCCTTCTACAGCCTGAACAACACACTACCATGTGACCACTCTTACACACGCCTATGTATTCCAAATGAAATAATACAACTTGAACACACCTGCAGTCCCTTCCCCAGGCCTGACGGCCATCATAACATCCTCACTCTACCACCTGACCACACGCTTGGTATCCATAGAAAGATGTCGGTATCCGTAGCGACAGGCCATAGTTAACTAGCGGTATGGGCAGGGTTAGGCCCCGCCCACAAAGACACAGGAAACGCAGAATGGACGTTGCCATTAATCACGGATCTAAGATCGGGTTATTTAAACACCAACCTAACCTTAACCATTAGGCTGATTAAATAATACCTGACCCTGGACCAGTGGTAAGAGGCAACCTCTACCTTCACTTATTTACCCATAATCCTTTAAACCCCACAACAGATGGCCTCCTTAATAAACACCTCATCTTCCTCTGAGGAGAAGGATCAAGGTGTCCCTAACCACAGATCTGGGATCAGATCTATCACCAGGGATCTATCTTCAAATCCTAGCTTTTAGCATTAGGCGGGAATTCAAAACTGACGTCATCATACTCTCTGGGGAGACTGGGGTGTTCACTTTAGGGATTTTGTCCTCCCCAACCTGCTGTTTCTCACGCTATGACTGCAGGAGAAAGGTGGGTGGCCTTTTGAGCTCCGCTTCCTTCCCTCCTTCCACTCTTTCTACACTCTAAATTCACAGCTCATAGGCTCTAACATTCCCGGCACTTTGCTAAGACGGTTGTGCCAGAAAAATGTAAAGCGTTCTCATTATTACAAAGCTCCAGTGAGATCAGGCACCCCCAGTGGCTTTTCCTAGGTAGTAGAAAAGGAGTCAGTAGAGGCAAGGTAATGTAATATCATTGTGTAGATCTGTGGTTAAATGCAACTTTTACACTGAGCTTGTGATACATGAGGCGATACAGTATAGAGTTGTGGGTGCCTTTGTGGTAAATGCAGTTCTCTGCCAGCCCCAGAGGGTGTTATGTGCACAAAGAGCTGAAAAAAAAAAAGTAATTCAGCTAATCTGGTTATTTACTGCTTCCAAGGTATTGTCCTCACAGAAACATACACACACGCCTGACAGGTTTCTAGGTTACCACGCTCTCCATGGTTATTTGAGCACAAGGCATGGTGTGTAGGATAAGGTTACACACTCCTGTCGGCACTCCGCCTTCTATAGTATCACCTGTCCCCTCTATGCACCAGGAATATTGCAACAAACTATTTGGCCCTAGTACAGTGGGTGATATCAATGTGCTTGTGTGGGAGACTACTGTTGTGGAACAGGGGGAGGACAGGAGGAGCTGGCTAGCTGTGAGGAGCAAATGTTACACTCTCACCCCCCTTACTCTCTCTCCTACTTTAGCTAGTGTTGAGCTTCACTCTGCTAAAGCAGAGCATTCTAATAGTTGATGACAGCACAGAGGAAGGGCTTAACATAAAGCAGAGAGGATAAGATGACTCCCCCCCCCCCCCCCCTCCCTCTTACTGTTTGTATATCCCTCCCTCAAGTATTTTCATCCCTCTTATCGCTCTCCTTATCGCTCTCTTTGAGTGCATCTGCAGAGTATCCCTCCCTACTCTCTTCCTCTCCACAGTATGTGAATCTCATTAGCCCAGTTCCAGTTCTCCCTGTTAAGACACTCAGCTTTATATAAAATTGCATGCATGCATGCATGCACACACACTATATACAGGTGAAGTCAGAAGTTTACATACACCGTAGCCAAATACATTTCAACTCAGTTTTTCACAATTCCTGACATTTAATCTTAGTCAAAATTCCCTGGTCAGTTAGGATCACCACTTTATTTTAAGAATGTGAAATGTCAGAACAATAGTAGAGAGAATGATTTATTTCAGCTTTTATTTCTTTCATCACATTCCCAGTGGGTCAGAAGTTGACATACTAATTGAGTGTATTTGCTAGCATTGCCTTTAAAATTGTTTAACTTGGGTCAAACGTTTCAGGTAGCCATCCAAAAGCTTCCCACAATAAATTGGGTGAATTTTGGCCCATTCCTCCTGACAGAGCTGGTGTAACTGAGTCAGGTTTGTAGGCCTCCGTGCTCGCACACACTTTTTCAGTTCTGCCCACACATTTTCTATAGGATTGAGGTCAGGGCTTTGTCATTGCCACTCCAATACCTTGACTTTCTTGTCCTTAAGCCATTTTGCCACAACTTTGGAAGTATGCTTGGAGTCATTGTCCATTTGGAAGACCCATTTGCGACCAAGCTTTAACTTCCTGACTGATGTCTTGATGTTGCTTCAATATATCCACATAATTGTTCATCCTCATGATGCCATCTATTTTGTGAAGTGCACCAGTCCCTCCTGCAGCAAAGCACCCCCACAACATGATGCTGCCACCCCAGTGCTTCATGGTTGGGATGGTGTTCTTCGGCTTGCAAGCCTCACCCTTTTTCCTCCAAACATGACGATGGTCATTCTGGCCAAACAGTTCTATTTTTGTTACATCAGAACAGAGGACATTTCTCCAAAAAGTACGATCTTTGTCCCCATGTGCAGTTGCAAACCGTAGTCTGGCTTTTTTATGGCGGTTTTGGAGCAGAGGCTTCTTCCTTGCTGAGTGGACTTTCAGGTTGTGTCGATATAGGACTTGTTTTCCTCCAGCATCTTCACAAGGTCCTTTGCTGTTGTTCTGGGATTGACTTGCACTTTTCGTTGAATAGAACACAGAATAGAACACAGTCAAAAAATATTGCAAATAAATGAAGACCGTTCATGACTCCCCTTTTCTCAGTCTCATCGTGTGGCGAGGACTTTCAGTGTAACAGAGCTACAGATCCATGCACTGTTTGAGCAGGCTCTACCTGGGAACCATAAAGCTGTTTATTGGAACATTCCTGACCAAGGCGGTAAGGATTTGAGTTATGAAGTTTGAGTATTAATAATATCAAAACACATTTTATTGAACTCACTGTCCTCTAAGAGGGTCTTTAACAGACAAATTTATGAGGACTGAGTTGTAGTGCTCCCAGGCTTTGTATCACTAACAAAGAGATCTTTAAATTTACCAGCCTATAACATACATTATTTAAAAACAGACATTGCTTTAGGGACTAGGAAGTCTGACAGGACAGTTCCAGACACACACACATGCACAAGCTTCCTGTGGTCAGGCAGTCTGTCACTGTCTAGCTCCTACTGTACAGTCAGATGGCCTGAAGCCCCCCTTGAAGGGCTTGTTAATTTGGCCTAAAAATCATCAATATTTTAAAATGTATGGCCAATTCACGATATATAAAAGGTCAATACGCTGCATTTCAAACAGTCAGCAATAATCTAAATCAGGGTTTGTAAAATTATACCTAGGCTAAATATAAGCCTTCCACAAATCATAAGTAATAATCTAATTATTTTATCAATAGTTTAACCTGCTTTTTTGCAATAATCACTGATCCGGCTGTCAAGTCTATGAAAATGACCTTTTTGTTACAAATTTAACCAGAACCATGCACAATACACTAATAAGGGGCAGGTTGACTTATTAGGAGTCTGGTCCTGGAGGCAGAACTGAGTGATTTCCCCTCCGATAGGCCAGCTGCAAAGTCAAAACTGTCTATATTGTTAAAAAAAAAAATCAATTAAAATAAAGTGCTTTTTAATCTTAATAGGATACTTTGGGATTTTGGCAATGAAGCCCTTTATCTACTTCCTCAGAGTCAGATTAACTCATGGATACTATTTGTATGTCTCTGCATCCAGTATGAAGGAAGTTGGAGGTAATTTTGCAAGCCAATGCTAACTAGATTTAGCGCAATGACTAGAAGTCTACGGTATCTACTAGCATCCTAGCAGTTACCCATAGACTTCCAGTCATTGCGCTAACGCTAGTTGGCAAATGCGCTAACGCTAGTTGGCAAATGCGCTAACGCTAGTTGGCAAATGCGCTAACGCTAGTTGGCAACTTCCTTCAAATTGCACGCAGAGGTACTGCATAAAAATGGCATCCACTGGTTCATCTGACTAAGTAGATAAAGGGCTTCATTGCCAAATTACAAAAGTATCCCTTTAGTTTAAGGTTAACGTTAGGCATTAGGGTTAGCAGTGTGGTTAGGGTTAAGGTCATTTGCTTCATTAGTCCATTGTTGATATTGTCCCAAAATGTTTTGCATGTCAGCAATCAAATGTTCAAGAAACTGCATCGTTTTGGCTGTAGTCTTGAAAACTTGATTGCTGACATGCAAAATATTTTGGGACAATATCAACAATGGACTAATGAAACGCATACCAATAGATAGTTTTTGGGTGGAATTTCCTAACATACTGTAGGTCTCAAACTCTCTCTCAAGCACAAGCCCACATGCTTGTGAGTAGCCAGCTAATCTCTTTGCTTGTTAACAAGGTAGAGCAGTTGAATTGCTATGAATACACCCTCCTGTCCATCTCCAACTGTTTGAACAACATAACATCCTAAACAAAGTGAGCAGGCTGAAATCAAGTGGCCTACCTGGATAAGAAGATGCTTGTTTCTCAGAATGAGAACGAGTCGCCAATTCCTTATATAAATGAGTCTTTTTATGCTCATTGCACATGTATAAAACACAGACTAGATAGCTAGCACATAACAGTCTGTAGCTAAAATGCTGCTAGTAGACAAGGAGATAGCCTGAGACAGAAAGGATAGACAGAATAGACATAGCATGCCAGACAGAGCGAGCGCAGGACTCTGACAGAAGGCATCTGCTTTCTGTTATAATGAGCACATCACAGAACCCTTACTTACAGGGCTCAAATCCCCCCTCTTCCGCGCTCATCCCCCTCCTCCCACTAAACTGGGTCAAATCATTCAGTGGTAGATCAGCTCAGCCACCATGCGTCAAGTGTCAGAAACGGTCTGCTCAAAATCACACAGCTCTGGGAGGTTCAGGGCTGTTTTTACTACCAACACACACCAAAGACATGAATCTGAATGTAACCCAATGCATCAGAATAAGGTTGAGATCAATTCATCAGCATGACATCACATAGACTGTGATTACTAGATGTGGGTAAAACCTTAACAAAGACAGGGAAAAGGAGAGAATCCTACCATACAGGGACAATCAGTCAACAGGGAAACACTATAACAGCCCTTTCTCTCCTCCTCCTGCAGTTATTCTATCCTTTTTATTTCTCTCCATCTAATCCTAGTGGCTACCTCTCATACCTCGCTCAACATGTCCCCCACCTCTCTTCCCCCCTCTTTCCCATTTCTCACCCCCCCCATTCCTTTTTCTTAATCTTAAAATCGGTAGGATACTCACCTCCCTCCCTGCAGTCTCTGTGTCCTGATCATCCCTGCATCGCTGTAAGGACCATCTTTACGCGGCGGAAACACACACACACACTCGCCAATCAAGACACCCCCACGACTCACTGTCACCAGCCAGCCCCCCTTCTCTAACACACACACACACACACACACACACTCTCTCGCCGTTCCTTAGTAACATCAGAATTGGAGCCAGCATCATATCCCTCCTGTAACCACCCTCATTCTTTCCCCCTTCAGTCCCCTCCCTTTTTTTTTTTTTAAATCGCTCGCTCTCCAGTGGAGGAATAAATATTTCAGACACAAATGAAGCATGGCTCTTCTCAGCTCTCCTCCCCCTGCCTGCAATATGTAACAGAGAACTGTGTGTGCACATATGAATTTATGAAATACTGTCTCCACACATCCTTTATTACTAAAAAAGGCAAAATGGCTCTTGTAACAAGGACGCACACACACCCTACTCTGTTATTGTCCCTAAGCCATACACTTGTTCCTAAACCATACAGTATACATAAGTGTACACTGCAATATGCACACACAAAGAACATATGATCTCCTATGGCTGCCACTGCTCAAATGTATATTTATCCAAACAAGTAGTACTGTAAACCACACCGTGTGAGAGCTGCTTCACTGACAATTCACTAGAACTCAAGCCAGAGCCCTTCCCCACTCACTAGAGGCTGCTGGATAATGGAGTTTTGGGCCAGGTCTGTGTGACGACTCATACTGAGGGAAACTGAGATAAAGGCTGGTGTGTGTGCACAGTTGAAGTCGGAAGTTTACATACTCTTAGGTTGGAGTCATTAAAACTTGTTTTTCAACCACGCCACAAATTTCTTGTTAAACAAACTATAGTTTTGGCAAGTCTGTTAGTAAATCTACTTTGTGCATGACAAGTCATTTTTCCAACAATTGTTTACAGAGATTATTTCACTTATAATTCACTGTATCACAATTCCAGTGGGTAGAGGTTTACATACTTTTAAAGGCACAGTCAACTTAGTGTATCTTTATCCATAGTAAAACAAGTCCTATATCAACATAACCTGAAAGGCCGCTCAGCAAGGAAGAAGCCACTGCTCCAAAACCGCCATAAAGACAGAGACTACAGTTTGCAACTGCACATGGGGACAAAAGAGCGTACTTTTTGGATAAATGTGTCCAAACAGAAACTGTTTGGCCATAATGACCATAGTTATGTTTGGAGGAAAAAGGGGGAGGATTGCAAGCTGAAGAACACTATCCCAACCGTGAAGCACGGGGGTGGCAGCATCATGTTGTGGGCATCCTTTGCTGCAGGAGGGACTGATGCACTTCACAAAATAGATGGCATCATGAGGAAGGAAAATTATGTGGATATATTGAAGCAACATCTCAAGACATCAGTCAGGAAGTTAAAGCTTGGTCGGAAATGGGTCTTCCAAATGGACAATGACCCCAACCTTAAGCCATTTTGCCACAACTTTGGAAGGTATTGGAGTGGCCATCAAAGCCCTGACCTCAATCCTATAGAACATTTGTGGGCAGAACTGAAAAATCGTGTGTGAGCAAGGAGGCCTACAAACCTGACTCAGTTACACCAGCTCTGTCAGGAGGAATGGGCCAAAATTCACCCAACTTATTGTGGGAAGCTTGTGGAAGGCTACCAGAAACGTTTGACCCAAGTTAAAAAATGTAAAGGCAATGCTACCAAATACTAATTGAGTGTATGTAAACTTCTAACCCACTGGGAATGTGATGAAAGAAATAAAATCATTCTCTACTATTATTCTGACATTTCACATTCTTAAAATAAAGTGGTGATCCTAACTGACCTAAGACAGGGAATTTGTATTAGGATTAAATGTCAGGAATGTATTTGGCTAAGGTGTATGTAAACTTCCGACTTCAACTGTATATACAGAGAAACTAGCAGACACACACAGGTGTTCTCAGGGTAGTCTTGTTCCTCAGGGAACTATAGATGAAACACACTACACCCTGGCTCAGGTACCCCGGCTTCATGAGCCACGAGAGCACAACGGTAAAACATGAACACAACATCTCCAAGGCATTATTCTAGCGTTATCAGAACACTATCAAGTTCCTGGTGTAGTTTGTCCTTTACTAATTAATCATGTGGCAGATGTTGAATGTAGAGGACATCAGATGCCTGCACAGTGACCGTGCTCCCTCTGATGTTACTTAATAGAAATACCTTAGTGTTCCCTCAAAGTCTTAGTTGTGTAACCAAAGCGTTGTTTAGGGATTTACAGGGACAAATATCAAAGGAGGGTGATTCAGAGAGAGGGCCCTCCCTATGTCCAGGAGGAATGGGGTTAGGGTTGAGAGAGAATGGGTGGGGTGAGGTAAAAGGTAGGGCTGGGCAGTATACAGTATTTTACAATATACCAGTATTGATGCACAGTATTGTGTTTTTACTTACCTTCTATAACGTATTTGAATGTTTGGTTTGTTAAATGTGATACGCCGTGTGTAACGTCCATTTTTACAGTTTACTTCGTTTCTTGAGTCATCCCTGTCCGCTCTCTCTCTACATGCTGCTTTTCACACAGACCTAACCCTGCCCTGTCACTAAAGGAGCGCATTTGTTGTTCCTCGACCACGAGACACTGCAAGGTCAATGCAGCACATCAAATCAAATTTTTTTTGGTCACATAAACGTGTTAAGCAGACATTTTTGCAGGTGTAGCGAAATGCTTGTCTGCAAATGTTCCTAAGAGCTAGAAGCGAGGCAGCCCTCTCTCCAACAGTTCACTGAAGTGTTTTGCTCTAAATCGCAAGTCAAATCAGATTGTTCGCCCATATCGTGCAGCCCTATGTGGTAGCGTGGAAATTATTTCAAATGTGTGCAGGAAATTCCGAAATTGATGAAAACACCGAATTTCTGGGGGGGGGTTGAAGTTGAGTTGAACAGAATAAAACAATCAGAACGGAGAAAGACCCATTGAAATTACTTAGAATGTATGTGTTGCCACCCTAGGGTCACACACTATTCATGAAGCAAATATACAACTTCTATTATTCAAAAACATAAAATACTGTCAAATACCATCATACCATACCGTCCATTTTTTTAAATGTTATACCGTGATATGATATTTTGGCCATTTCGCCAAAATGTGTCATTGGGCCGACAGCCAGAATTGCAGAATTGTGAGGGATTAAAGCCCACTTTACCCCAAACACAGAGCAGAGAGAGTGATGTTGTCCTCAGATTAACAACATGGTTACATAAATGATGATCTGAATCCGTTTCCCCGGAATGTAGGGACACTCCGGCCCACTTTAGCATCAGCACGCATTCTGCCATTACGCATTTCTCATACCACCAATAGATATATAGTCAGCAGGTTAGGAGTGGATTTGACTGGGCTTGGGGGGAGAGGGGTGAAAATAAGACAGGAGGGGGGAAAACATTTTTAAAGAATAAGGGAGAGAACGAGGGAGGGAAAAGGAGAGAGATGGAGAACAGGAAAATCTATTTGGCTATACAAACCTAAGTGAGCGTTACGCAGGTAGGAATGGGCTACGGTCATCACATTCCTCACTAATGTGAACCTCAAGGTAATCGATGGTGAACTGCCAAGGTCCATAATCACCCATAAACAACCACCCACATTCCTTCAATAGCCCAGAAAGTTTAAGACTGCTGGAGCAGCGCTTAGATTCTCTCTCCAACTTGGTCACACAAGCACATAATTACTTAAATACTAAACCAACATGGTGCTGCTTCTCATTAAAAAGTAATATTTTTTATTTTTGCCCAATTTCATGATATCCAATTGATAGTTACAGTCTTGTCCCATCGCTGCAACTCCCGTACAGACTCGGGAGAGGCGAAGGTCAAGAGCCATGCGTCCTCTGAAATGACCCCGCCAAGCCTGCTTCTTGACACACTGCTCACTTAATCTGGAAGCCAGCCGCACCAATGTGTTGGAGGAAACACTGTATAACTGGCGACAGCATCAGCATGCATGCGCCCGGCCCGCCACAGGAGTCGCCGCTAGAGCGCGATGGGTCAAGGACATCCCAACCGGCCAAACCCTCCCTTAACCCGGACAACGCTGGGCCAATTGTGTTCAGTCTCATGGGTCTCCCGGTTGCGACACAGCCCTGGATCGGACCCGGGTCTGTAGTGACGCCTCAAGCACTAAGATGCAGTGCCTTAGACCGCTGCACCACTCGGGAGGCCCCAAACCTTGGACTTCTGTACCACAATATTTATAATTGGTACTTCATTAATTAGATTGGTGCCTTATCCGTGTCTGTAATCCCATGCCAAGCTCACAAACATACCTGTGCCTACGTGCTGGATTGCACATCTTTGTACACCGCTCTCTCCTCCCTCCCGTTCTCTTTAGCATGCCCTTCCTCTCTGCTTCTTTCTCAAACACCCTCTATCCCCGTCTTCCCCGCTCACCTGCAATCGTTTTCTGCTGTCCGGCACATTCTCCAAGCTGCCTTCTCCGCATCCCAGCCTGCCCTGGCTGCAGCGCAGCTCCCCGTCACCTCTATGTTTGTCTGTGAAGTTGCAGCCTGCAGCCTTCATGTCTACATCAGGAGCCCTCTGCCTCTTATCCAGAGAGAGGGCTACAGTCATCCCTCTCTCCTTCTCCCTTGGCCCCACACCCCCTCCAAGACCTCCAGGCCCGGGGTCGCTTGCCCTGCCTCCCTCCCCTAGCGGAGGGGCCTTGTCCCCAGGCAGCGTGGCCCAATCTCTAGCCTCTTTGTCGCCGGGCTCCAGGGCCTTGTGTCGGCTCTTAAAGAGGCTGTGGATACTCAGTACCACCAGGGTGCACAGCACGTACATGATCCCGTCCGTCCGTGGAGACTGGCAGGTTGGTTCGCTACGTTCGCCCCCAAACAAAGTCCGCCTGGTTGGAATGGGACAGGAACTGTTCAAATTCCACAGGTTGTTATGATAGCTTATAAGCTGTTATGAAGGAGGGGTTCCATTGTTGAAGTCTAGGTGTGAATGGCGGTCAGAGCTCCAGGCGTAGCTTCTGCGGTCCGAGTCCTTGCATAGTTGTCATCAGTTGGAGAGCTGGAGACTGAGTGCGAGAGATGGCAACAAGTGTATCTACAACGAGAACAGTTCTATCCTGTACTGTGGTGTAGTGTCTGTACTGTACAATCTGTACTGCAGCCAAGTTCAAAGACGAAAAAAAGACTACAAATATCCAGTCTACTCTCCTCTTTTAGGGCATTCACCACAATACACAACGCCGGTGCTCCTCAGAGGGCGAGAGAGGTTCCAGTAGGGAGTCTCACTTTCTCTCCTCTGTGTGCGTGTGTGTTTTGATCCCCTGGACAATGGCAGTGCCCTAAAGCTCATCAACTGTCCGATAATCCCCAAGTCTGTTCTCTGGTCAGCAGACGCACAAGAGGCGAGTGAGTGTGATCGTCCGATACACACGGTCACACACACCTGCTTTTATATCTCACCTCTGTCTCAGTGCCTCTACTAGCCCCTCCCACTCTGAGACTACACTTCCACAGAACCACACACACACACACACACACACACACCCCTTTACAGTTCCTCAGAACAACAATAAGGTTTTGGACCATGTCCTGTAGTAAAGGCGATTGCTGTCACGCTGCCAAGCAGGTGGAGCTCAGGTAACCCAAACCTCCAGGAGCAGACGGCTGGCTCAGTCCCTCCAGATAACTACACACACACACACTCGTCCATCAACCATACACAGAAACTAGTAGATATTAAATCTACACCTAAAAGCAGATTCACAAGCAGATAACTCACTCAACCTTCACACACGCACCAAAACCCTCACAAACACACACATGCACACAAGCACACACCCTAAACCGTTGCAAACTTCGAACAGTGTAGGAATGTCTCTGATGCTAATTTACGTGTTTACAGTCCAGTCCAGAATGGTGTAAAGAAGATTCTCAAATGATTAACAGGTCCAAAGTAATGCCTCTCCCCTTTCCCTCTTCCTGCTGCGGACAGCCGGGGGACTGTCCAGTCCTCCCTGAAAAGTCCCTGGACAGAGAGAGCGGCGAAATCTACACCCCTTCACTTGTGCAGTCGCTCTCCACTCAGGCACCGAGTTTACTGTCCTATCATGTGCTGTTCTGCAACTCTCCAGAAAGAGAGAGAGAGAAAGTATCTTCATCCACTCTCGCTCTCACCCTCCCTTCCTGTGTTCTGTCCATCTGTCGCTGCGGGATAAACACTGGAATGGGACAGAGCCGGCCGTGCGCTGGTGACGTAACACATAATACACTATTGATATGTATGTAAAAAGCAAAACCAACGCTGAGAGAGAAAAGAGTAAAAAACGCTTCCCAACTGCGTCCGTTAGGAGTTCCACCATATCAATTCAAACTGATCTCTGAGGGGCGACCTCGTTAGTTGGGTGTCCTGTATGCCTGACCCGTCTTCCTGGTACGTGACAACCCTGCACGGTAACGCCATGACAACTGTGTAGCTATGGAACCAGGCCACAATGGGAACTGACAGTGTCGATCACGGCGGTTGAATCGTGATGCGCGGTCCACGGCAGTCAGCGAGGTCACTTTGTACACAGCGGTCTTGGTCATTCACAGTTCTGGTTTCCTGTTCTGTGACATACTGTAAACATGGAGTGATTCTCTAGCCTAACTTGAAGTCCTCCGCTTGAGTGGTAACTTTTAGGGTCCTAACGAAGGGGACGGGAAGGGACAGAGCACACACACACACAGGGAGGGGACCCCAGAAAGGACGCTGGCTAGGATGAGCTACTACACACAATGAATAAGACACTATGACTGAATGAATCCCAAACGGTTTAGCCCAGTGACGCAAACCAGTTTTGTGACCCACCAAGTCATCGTTGTCTCAGGGTAATCACTATTCTGTTTGTAAATCCGTTACACTCCATTTAGTATGATGATATATTATGTTAGGTCACATTATAGGTCTTTCTCTGAGACAAGGCTGCTTGTTGCACCATAACAAAGGAGGATTATGGGGAGAATTTACATTGGTGGTTAGGGGAACTAAAACAACAAATGTCAGGGAAATTTACATAGCAGGTTAGCTGAATTGGGTTAAGTTTACTGTAGAATAAGGGTTAGCTAAAAAGTTAGTTGTCCCCGATGCGAACTCACAACTTTTGGATTGCTAGACCGACCCATAGGAATTAGACCAAATATTACTCCAAAATGTGTTCCAACAGACCATTTGGGTAACACAATCTACCCACACCCTTTTGGCCCAAATTACCAGCCCTCTCGTGGGACTCAAAATGGCACTTTCAGCGACCCATGACAATACATGGCATATGGCAGGCCAGCTGAGCAACCACATGAAGTGACCTGACTAACAAAAACAGATTGGTTAAGAATTTCACCACCACTTAAGACATGTTCCATCAGGCAGTATAGAACTGACCTTTCTACTCCACACGCAGTAAACCCTTACAACAAACAGAGTAAGGAAAGGCCACAGAGACAGACTAGTAAACAAGGTCTGAGGTTCAATAGCAGGTTAAGTGGCTGATAAGATTGAATCCAACCATAAAGCTGATAAGGCATGGGTGGAGTGATCAGATTTGTTTCCAGTATATTAGTGGTTTGGTATTAGTGGTTTCCAGTGTATTAGTGGTTAGAGTGTTGGGCCAGTAACCGAAAGGTTGCTAGATCGAATCCCTGAGCTGACAAGGTCAAAATCTGTCGTTCTGCCCCTGAACAAGGCAGTTAACCCACTGTTCATAGGCCATCATTGTATATAAGAATTTGTTCTTAACTGACTTGCCTAGTTAAAAAAAAGATTAAATAAAATAAAAACAAAAAAAATTAAGAACCATAATCTCAGCCTACATTACAGAGACAAGTCAAAACAATTACAGTGGGACACATGTGGTGTTACACAGAGTCAACCAGGAAGTCATCAAACATTTCCCTTGGCCTAGAAGTAAGTGAGAACGTGTGTGAAAGAGACAGTGAAAGAGAGAACGTGCTAAAGTGTGAGAATGTGCAAACCTGTGTGTGTGTGCGCGCATGCAAGAGATCTCAGGTGTGTGAGTTGGTCTCACTTTAAGTAGCTTAGACCCCCTGGATTAAAGGACCCCCTCCAGAGGAAGTTAACGCCACAATTTCCGACAATTTCCTGACTTAGAGAGGAAATGCACGTTTAGGTTCCCCTTCACCGTGTTAGGCCAATCATGTCCATCTGTGGCTATCTATTGTTATCTCCAAAGTTTTGGCATCTTCCATAAATTGCGGCCACGAAGCCGCCATAAATAATTGTTACAAAAAGAATAAGATGAAGTTCCGGTAATATGGATATTAACTATTGAAAGATGGCTGATATGAGTTTTTCTACATTGTAATGGACATGGTGCAACCTATGGTAGGTAAGCTGCTGGCAGGCTTTGGCTGCAGTACAGCAAAGCCAAGTCAGCCCGTGCTCACAGGGGAAGTGAAATGATAGGCTACAATGACTTTGCTCATGATCATATGACATGACAAATTACTTGTTGGATGCATTTGCTGTTCGTGTTTCAGACTATTTTGCGCCTAATAGAAATGAATAGTAAATAATGTAGTGACATTGTGGAGTCACTATTATTGTAAACTAAACAGTTTGTAAATGTGGATGCTACCATGATTACAGATAGTCCTGAATGAATCGTGAATAGTGATGAGTGAGAAAGTTAGATGCACAAATGTATCATGCTTTGACTAAGACTATGACTTAAATCATTGTGCAACATGGGTAAGCTCTGGCCATCGTCTTTTAGCTTGAAAAAGTGGATTTCTACTGGTGTGGGAGTTTAAGCAGCTTACAGGAGAAATGTGCCACACTTCACTTCATGGCTTTAGGTAAAGGCTTTAACTCGGTCACCCCACACCCAAATATGGTATTAGAGGCCGTCTGAATTAGGGATGGGCATATTCGAATACCCAAACGGACGTTAGTATTTGATGACTTGTGAGTATTCATAAAAAAAATAATAAGTATTATTCATTAAAAAAATAATAATAATAAGTATGTCTATTTTGACAATGAAAAGCCTTTTTCTAAATACAATAAAAATATCCATGTGACATAGTTACTTACAAGGATATACCATGTCATTATAAATTCTTAATTTAATAAAACTAATTTTGAATGTAGTTATGACACACACCCCATAAAATGACCGGTAGCCTTCACGCCTTTCTGTAGCTTGTTTTTGTCGGCCAATCAAAGCAGCACTACAGTCAAAGGCTCATTGTGTAACAAGAAGTGAGAGTTCACTAATGCAATGCAAAACGGAATTATGGAATTACAAGTTAGCTGAGTTAAATGAGAAGGAGTAGGCTACAACGAGCAACCAACAGGTAGGATATTGTTTAACAATCTCTGAATGGGGTTGGGGAGAAAGCGCAGCATGTAGCCTGCAATTAGCCTAGGTAGTACTCCAGTCAAGACAGGCACTGTTATATGGGATGATAAATAACATTGTGGCTGCTACAAGTTAGCTAGACTTGGCAGTAGCTGAGTTGGCGCTCTTCCGTCCGCTCCACTCCCAGCGCCCACACACCAACCCCACCCCTTGCTCCAGCAATAGAGCGCAGGGTCTCTCCCTCGCGCAGCAGTGCTCAGGTTAAACATTGTGCAAAAAAATGCATTAATCAGGATATCCAAAAAGATTTCATGATGCTATTCGAATAGTGAATTTATTTCAAACACCCATCCATCCTTAGTCTGAGTCAGAGGGGAGGAGGGGGAGTCAGGAAAGAATAAAGAACATGGGGGGAGGATGTGAGAGAAACAGGCAGATTGAGGCTTTCTGCTGACTGCACACTATCTTAACTCTTGGCCTAGCCCACAATGCACTGCACACACCCTTTTCATCTTTCTCAACTGGGCTATTTCAGAGCTAAATTGCAGGGAGGGACAGGCACACACATGCACACATTTAATAACAGGTTAGAGGGTGGACCATCCCTGCCACGGTGTGGCCAACACACCACTGACGTCACTCCGCTAAGGATGAGGTTTGAGAGGAAGAGGATGGGTGGAGAGGCAGCCAGACAGCCAGAGGGTGGGGAGAGAAAAGGGACAGAGGGAGGCTGTTGATAAATGGTGAAGGGGGAAAAAGGGCTAAGGAGAGTGACAGAGGGAGGAAAGAAGAGTGCCAAAATCCCACAAGAGAGAACCCTGAGGTTCTGCCTCCTCCCCCTCTTCCGGTCTCTGTGCTCCCTCCCTGGTTAGCCCTTAACATGTTTCACACTCAACCCGTTACAACACATGGTTCGTTCGACCTACAGACAAACAGGCGTGTGGAAAACCGACTTGCCCTTGCATCCTTTTTCGACATCTGTGACACACATGTTCCTTCCTCTCATGGCTGTTCACATGCCAAGACGACTCCCACTCAAACAAACTGGTGATTAACGCATACAGGCCAGACTTAACTGCATATACTGTAGGTCTATGCCATGATCTCATGGCCAGAGGGGACTCTTTATGTGAACAACAACCGCACAGCAGCACTGAGTAGAACACGGAACAGGCAATATATAATCTCCAAGGTTTGTCAACTCTTCTGGGCATCTACCATGGTAACAGTCAGACTCACGATATACTCCCAAACAATATATTTCTGACTGACACACACAGACATGGCTTAGTGCTGAGAGGACAGCTGCTTTAGATATGCAAACACATACCTGCTAAAAACCAAATACGGGTATGTGTGGTCAGAGACCTTCACCTCTGGCCCGGGGTGCTAGTCACACAGGTAGTGACTGTGTGACTAGCACCCGTTGTCTTCCTCTCCTCCCTGCTGCTGCAACCACCACAGAACAGCAGTGTTTATCGAGCTGTTAGTGTTGCTGAAGCTGCAACATAATTACAGACATTTCTGACTGAAAAGTTTTGTTACCGAAATCCCTCATTTGTTTACAAAAAACATTCCCTATTTCCTCAACAAATGCTCTCTTTACGTGAAATGTATGCATCGAATGAACGTGACCAATAGGGCCTGACCTATAGCCTATCAATCACAAATAGGTTATAACAAACTCCGAAAATCGTAACACATTGACAGATGGATGCATTGACAGATGGAGGACATGACAAATCAACTCCAAAACGGGAGAATGTTTACTGGTAGCTCAGGAGGTAATGGGGAAGTCAGATGCGTGGAATAAATTTGACTAGTTGTGGAAAATACTGGAGATCAAGAAAAATAAGGTAAGAAGCAAGCGCTGCATGCATATTATGTCTGCCAAACAGGCGCTGTTAGATTACAATCACATTTTGGAACCATGTAAATAGGGTTGCAAAGTCGGAAACTTTTCGGTAAAATTCCTGAATTTTTCTGGAAATTTTCCATGGAAAGTTAAGCCCTGGAATTTGGGGAAATTTGCTTAGATTCATAAAAAAAAAAAATATCTATATATATATATATATATATCTTATAACAGTGAACCTGTTTTGTGGGATAAACAAGGCAATTCTAGGTCTTGTGGCATATTTTGGTTTAACTATCCCCAATTCAATGGAATTGCAACCCTCTGCATGCACAGTGCATTCTTCCATCACATGTACGGCTGATTCTTAATATCTTACACACTAATGATGCTATTGAGCCCACACTACTACGCTGTCTGAGCCAAGGACTACATGCTTTTTGGTAAGTTTTGATTACAATACTGGGTGGGGTGAATATATTTTATATGACATACATGATTTTTTTTGTTAACCAGTAAATAGTAGCCTACAGCAAAGTGTGTTTAAATAATTTCTAACTTGTTAACCTCTTACAGCTAGGGGGCAGAATTCCTAGTTTCCGCCTGTCTGACGTGCCCAAAGTAAACAGGCTGTCACTCAGGCCCAGAAGCTAGGATATGCATATAATTATAATTGTAGCTTTGGATAGAAAAGACTCTGAAGTTTCCAAAACCGTAAAAATTATGTCTGTGGCTATAACAGAACTGATTTGGCAGGCAAAAACCCGAAGGAAAACCAACCAGAAAAAAAAAAAAAAATGATTCTGCTCCCATGCTCTTATTTTGAAAAGCTATTGAAAAGTATTGAATCCGTCTACCATTTTCCTATGGCTTCCCCTATATGGTAACAGTCTACTATTGATGGCTTTGGGCTTGTATTTTGAAAAATGAATGAGTTTTTTTCACATGGAGGAAAGAGTGCGCCGGAAGAAAAACAGTGTTTGGGCGCATTCTGGGGAGAGCACTCCACCCCTCAAATCAGTATTCTACAAGACACACCGGTCTCTACATTGCAGATGAGCTGAAGGCAGTTATCAATGACCTTGGACCACAGAAGGTATTTGCACTGGTGACAGACAATGCTGCGAACATGAAGGCTGCTTGGTCTAAAGTGGAGGAGTCCAACCCTCACATCACACCCATTGGCTGTGCTGCTCATGCATTGAATCTGCTCCTCAAGACATCATGGCACTGAAAACAATGGATACACTCTACAAGAGAGTCAAGGAAATGGATAGGTATGTGAAGGGTCATCAAGTTATAGCAGCAATCTACCTCACCAAGCAAAGTGAGAAGAATAAGAGCATCACATTGAAGCTGCCCAGCAACACCCGTTGGGATGGTGATGTCATCAAGTTTGACAGTCTTCTGGAGGGGAGGAGTCTCTCCAAGAAATGGCCATATCACAGTCTGCCGATATGGATAGCCCCATCAAGAGGATCCTCCTGGATTATGTATTTTGGAAGAGAGTGGTAGGCAGTCTGAAACTCCTGAAACCTATAGCAGTAGCCATTGCAAGGATTGAGGGAGACAATGCCATCCTGTCTGATGTTCAGACTCTGCTTGCAGATGTAAGAGAAGAAATCCATACGGCCCTGCCCACTTCACTGTTGCTCCAAGCAGAGGAAACTGCAGTACTGAAATACATCAGAAAGCGTAAAGACTTCTGCCTGAAGCCCATACACACCGCAGCGTACGTTGGAACCCAAGTATGCTGGCAAGAGCATCCTGTCTGGTGCAGAGACCAACAAGGCCTATGGTATGATCACAATCGTGTCTCGCCACTTTGGCCTGGATGAGGGCAAGGTTCTTGGCAGTCTGGCGAAGTACACTTCCAAGAAAGGGCTTTGGGATGGAGATGCAATATGGCAGTTGTTCCAACATATCTCATCAGCC
This sequence comes from Hucho hucho, assembly GCA_003317085.1. Classification (NCBI taxonomy): domain Eukaryota; kingdom Metazoa; phylum Chordata; class Actinopteri; order Salmoniformes; family Salmonidae; genus Hucho; species Hucho hucho. Next base: position 735,923 of record QNTS01000012.1, on the reverse strand, counting down.
ACCTGGTGGAAGGGACTTTGTGAATCTGAGGCTCTTTCCCAGTCTCAACGTCAACAGTGAAGAGGCGACTCCGGGAGGCTGGCCTTCTAGGCAGCGTTGCAAACAAAAGTACAGTATTCAAAAGCCCCCAGTATTTATACTGCAGTAGTTTGTGTGTCGGGGGGCTAGTCTCTCTCTCACCTGGCCGTGCTGCTTCTCCAGTTTCAACTGTTCTACCTGTTTTATGAACATTTTAAAATCTTGTCCATGTTCTGTTATAATCTGCACAGCCAGAAGACGACTGGCCACCCCTCACAGCCTGGTTTCTTCCTAGGTTTTGGCCTTTCTAGGGAGTTTTTCCTAGCCACTGTGCTTTTACACCTGCATTGTTTGGGGTTTTAGGCTGAGTTTCTGTACAGCACTCTGTGACATCAGCTGATGTAAAAAGGGCTTCATAAATAAATTTGATTTACAGACACTGGACACAGGAACTCTGCCTAGAAGGCCAGCATTCCACAGTTGCCTCTTCGCTGTTGAGGTTGAGACTGGTGTTTTGCAGGTACTATTTAATGAAGCTGCCAGTTGAGGACTTGTGAGGCTTCGGTTTCTCAAACTAGACACTAATGCACTCTAACGTCCTCTTGATCAGTTTTAGGTTTTCTAATGATCAATAAGCCTTTTAACTTTTGAACGGTAGTGTACATACAGTACTAGTCAAAAGTTTGGATACACCTACTCATTCAAGTGTTTATTTAACTATTTTATACATTGTATAATAATTGAAGACATAAAAAAGTGATAAATCAAAATATTTTTTATATTTGAGATTTTTCAAAGTAGCCACCATTTGCCTTTGACAGTTTTGCACACTCTTTGCATTCTCTCAACCAGCTTCACTTGGAATGTTTTTCCAACAGTCTTAAAGGAGTTCCCACATATGCTGAGCACTTTTTGGCTGCTTTTCCTTCATTCTGCGGTCCATCTCATCCCAAACCATCTCAATATTTCATGAAGTGAAATAAAAGATCCCAGAAATGTTTTATACGAAAAAAAAAGCTTATTTCTCTAAAATGTTGTGCACAAATTTGTTTACATCCCGGTTAGTGAGCATTTCTCCTTTGCCAAGACAATCCATCCTTCTGACAAGTGTGGCATATCAAGAAGCTGATTAAGCAGCGTGATCATTACACAGGTGTACCTTGTGCTGGGGACAATAAAAGGCCAGTCTAAATTGTGCAGTTTTGTCACAACACAGATGGCTCAAGTTGAGGGAGTGTGCAATTGGCATGCTAACTGCAGGAATGTCGACCTGAGAATTCAAGATCAAGCTCCTTTTCTCACACATTTCAAAACCGACATAGTTCAAAAAACGAAGAACAAATAATTACAACTTATTTTTAAAGAGCACAAGCTCTTTGATATGACACCACATTCATGTTAATAAAAAAACTAATTGTCTTCCATTGTGTAAAGACACACTATAATTATTAATTTTTTTTAAACTAGTATTTAATTTGTAGTAAACTTACCTAAATTAATATATTATACTTCTAAATATTATTTACAAATAAATATAAAAAATATTATCCAAAATGTGACCATTTGGACAATATTCAGGAAGTATTTGAAAACCCACACAAAGTAGGCTATTTGACAACGATTCTTACTTCTGTAATAACTATTCCAAAATGTAGCTAACCTCAATTAGATTTAGTACAGACTAGGTCTGACAAAACGTAGAAATAGTGGCCTACTTTGACAACAATTGAGTAAATTGGATACATGTTGGTGTTAAACACCAGATCTGAAGAAAAAAAAAAGACTGCTACCACTTTTAATAACTCCTCCTAAACCCCTGCAACTGTCATCTTTAGGCCCAGACTGTGGTACAAGAGTGAATGGTGGGACTTGGGGCAGATGCACTCCATGGAAATGTAGGCTCCCTCTCGGCTGTGCTTTCCCTATGCTTCCTCCTCTTCCTCTCCATGTTCCCTCGCTCCACATTTCTATCCCTCCTATCATCTCTAAACTCCTCCTCCTCCCTGCTGCTGAGCCCTGACTCTCCACATCAATTCTCTCACTTTTACTGACCTTGAGGAACAGGGAGAGCAACAAATAGGATACAATTGTGGTCAGGAACATCATCCCTCACACTCTCTTCCTTACCCTCTTTTACTCAACCATACACTCTTCCTAATAGTTACTTATTTTCCATAATAAATTGTGATTGTTACACCTCCAATTCCACCCACACACAGTATCATAATGATGCTATACAGCACTTAAAATCAAAATCATTTTATGAAGCCCTTAGTGACCAGATTGTTTCCCAGTTCATGGTGTGCATATGTATGCCAGACTGATGGATAATCAGACAGGATAGAGCACACAAAAAGACGTTCACGATTAGATGGGTCATATTATAACCATAAAGGCTATATACGGTAGAGATCGACCGATTATGATTTTCAACGCCGATACAGATTATTGGATGACCCAAAAAAGCTGATATCGATAAAAAAAAATCTAAAAAAAATCGGTCGGTCGGTGTGTGTGCGCGCGCGATATATATATATATATATGACAATTACAACAATACTGAATGAACAACGAACACTATTTTAACTTAATATAATACATAAATAAAATCTATTTATTCTCAAATAAATAATGAAACATGCTCAATTTGTTTTAAATAATGCAAAAACAGTGTTGGAGAAGTAAAAGTACAATATGTGCCATGTAAAAAAGCTAAAGTTTAAGTTCCTTGCTCGGAACTTATGAAAGCTGGTGGTTCAATATTCCCAGTTAAGAAGTTTTAGATTGTAGTTATTATAGGATATTTCTCTCTATACCATTTGTATTTCATATACCTTTGACTATTGGATGTTCTAATAGGCATTTTAGTATTGCCAGCCTAATCTCAGGAGTTGATAGGCTTGAAGTCATAAACAGCGCTGGCATTGCTAAGAGCTGCTGGCAAACGCAGTAGTCTGAATGAATGCTTACGAGGCTGCTGCTGCCTACCACCGCTCAGTCAGACTGCTCTATCAAATCATAGACTTAATTATAATAAACACAGAAATACAAGCCTTTGGTCATTAATATGGTCAAATCCAGAAACTATCATTTAGAAAACAAAACGTTTATTCTTTCAGTGAAATATGGAACCGATACGTATTTTATCGAATGGGTGGCAACCCTAAGTCTAAATATTGCTGTTACATTGCACAACCTTATGTCATTATGTAAAATTCTGGCAAATTAGTTTGCAACGAGCCAGGCGGCCCAAACTGTTGCATATACCCTGACTCTGCGTGCAGTGAACGCAAGAGAAGTGACAATTTCCCTAGCTAATATTGCCTGCTAACATTTCTTTTAACTAAATACGCAGGTTTAAAAAAATATACTTCTGTGTATTGATTTTAATAAAGGCATTGATGTGTATGCTTAGGTACATATGTGCAACAATAGTGCTTTTTTCATTATTAGTGTATTCAGAAACTTTGCTATGATACTCGAAATTGAGCTCAGGTGCATCCTGTTTCCATTGGTCATCCTTGAGATGTTTCTACAACTTCATTGGAGTCCACCTGTGGCATATTCAATTGATTGGACATGATTTGGAAAGGCACACACCTGTCTATATAAGGTCACACAGTTGACAGTGCATGTCAGAGAAAAAAAACAAGCCATGAGGTCAAAAGAAATTGTCCGTAGAGCTCAGAGACAGGATTGTGTCAAGGCACAGGTCTGGGGAAGGGTACTAAAAACTGTCTGCAGCATTGAAGGACCTCAAGAACACAGTGACCTCCATCATTCTTAAATGGAAGAAGTTTGGAACCAGCAAGACTTCCTAGAGCTGGCCGCCTGGCCAAACTGAGCAATCGGGGGAGAAGGGCCTTGGTCAGGGAGGGAGGTGACCAAGAACCCAAAAGGTCACTCTGACAGAGCTCTGTGGAGATGGGAGAACCTTCCAGAAGAACAACCATCTCTGCAGCACTCCACCAATCAGGCCTTTATGGTAGTGGCCAGATGGAAGCCACTCCTCAGTAAAAGGCACATGACAGTCCGTGTAGAGTTTGCCAAACGGCATCTAAAGGACTCTCAGACCATGAGAAACAAGATTATCTGGTCCGATGAACCCAAAATTGAACTCTTTGGCCTGAATGCCATTCGAAACCTGGCACCATCCCTACTGTGAAGCATGGTGGTGGCAGCATCATATTGTGGGGATGTTTTTCAACAGCAGGGACTGGGAGACTAGTCAGGATAGAGGAAAAGAACAGAGAAAAGTACAGAGATCCTTGATGAAAACCTGCTCCAGATCGCTCAGGACCTCAGACTGGGGCGAAGGTTAACCTTCCAACAGGACAACGATCCTAAGCACACAGCCAACAAAATGCAGGAGTGGCTTCGGGACAAGTCTATGAATTTCCTGGTGTGGCCCAGCCACAGCCTGGACTTGAACCCAATCTAACATCTCTGGAGAGACCTGAAAATAGCTGTGCAGCAACACTCCCCATCCAACCTGATAGAGCTTGAGAGGATCTGCAGAGAACAATGGGAGAAACTCCCCAAATACAGGTGTGCCAAGCTTGTAGCATCATACCCAATAAGACACAAGGCTGTAATTGCTGCCAAAGATGCTTCAACAAAGTACTGAGTAAAGGGTCTGAATTCTTATTGTAAATGTTCTATTTCAGTTTATTTTTAATAGATTTTCTAAAGACACAATATGGGGAACTGTGTGTAGATTGATATGGGAAAAAAATATATTTAATAAATTTTAGAATAAGGCTAACAAAATGTGGAAAAAGTCAAGGGGTTTGAATACTTTCCAAATGCATTAATATTAAAATTATATATATATAGTGCTCAATATGTTTGGAACATAAAATCGCAATAAAATCACACTATCGAATCTCCATACATACAGTTGAAGTCAGAAGTTTACATAAACAAGTTTTAATGACTCCAACCTAAATCATCTACAAGTCCCTGCTAGGTAAAAGCCCAGCCTTATCTCAGCTCGCTGGTAACCATAGCAGCACCCACCCGTAGCACTCGCTCCAGCAGGTATATCTCACTGGTCACCCCCAAAGCAAATTCCTCTTTTGGCCGCCATTCCTTCCAGTTCTCTGCTGCCAATGACTGGAACGAACTACAAAAATCATTGAAATTGGAGACACTTATCTCCCGCACTAGTTTTAAGCACCAGCTGTCAGAGCAGCTCACATATCACTGCACCTGTACATAGCCCATCTGTAAATAGCCCAACCAACTACCTCATCCCCTACCATAGTCATTTATCTTGCTCCTTTGCACCCCAGTATTTTTACTTTGCACATTCATCTACTGCACATCTACCATTCCAGTGTTAAATTGCTATACTGTAATTACTTCGCCACCATGGCCTATTTATTGCCTTATGTTCCTTATCTTACCTCATTTGCACACATTGTATATAGATTGTTATTTTTCTACTGTATTATTGACTTTGTTTACTCCAATGTGTAACTCTGTTGTTGTATGTGTCGAACTGCTTTGCTTTATCTTGGCCAGGTCGCAGTTGTAAATGAGAACTTGTTCTCAACTTGCTTACCTGGTTAAATAAAGGTTAAATAAAAATAAAAAAAATAAGTTAACCGCTCCACAAATTTCTTGTTAACAAACTATAGTTTTGGCAAGTCGGTTAGGACATCTACTTTGTGCATGACAAGTAATTTTTCCAACAATTGTTTACAGACAGATTATTTCACTGTATCACAATTCCAGTGGGCCAGAAGTGTACATACACTAAGTTGACTGTGCCTTTAAACAGCTTGGAAAATTCCAGAAAATTATGTCATGGCTTTAGAAGCTTCTGATAGGCTAATTGACATCATTTGAGTCAATTGGAGATGTACCGGTGGATGTATATCAAGGCCTACCTTCAAACTCAGTGCCTCTTTGCTTGACATCATTGGAAAAGCAAAAGAAATCAGCCAAGACCGCAGAAAAAAATTGTAGACCTCCACAAGTCTGGTTCATCCTTGGGAGCAATTTACAAACGCCTGAAGGTACCACGTTCATCTGTACAAACAATAGCACGCAAGTATAAACACCATGGCACCACACAGCCGTCATACCGGTCAGGAAGGAGATGCGTTCTGTCTCCAAGAGATTAACGTACTTTGAAAAAAGTGCAAATCAATCCCAGAACAGCAGCAAAGGACCTTGTGAAGATTCTGGAGGAAACAGGTACAAAAGTATCTATAGCCACAGTAAAACGAGTCCTATATCGACATAACCTGAAAGGCCGCTGAGCAAGGAAGAAGCCACTGCTCCAAAACGCCATAAAAATGCCAGACTACGGTTTGCAACTGCACATGGGGACAAAGATCATACTTTTTGGAGAAATGTCCTCTGGTCTGATTAAACAAAAATATAACTGTTTGGCCATAATGACCATCGTTATGTTTGGAGGTAAAAGAAGGAGGCTTGCAAGCCGAAGAACACCATCCCAACCGTGAAGCACGGGGGTGGCAGCATCATGTTGTGGGGGTGTTTTGCTGCAGGAGCGCTTCACAAAATAGATGGCATCATGAGGTAGGAAAGTTATGTGGATTTAGATATCAGTCAGGAAGTTAAAGCTTGGTCGCAAATGGGTCTTCCAAATTGACAATTACCCCAAAAACCCGAGGAATTTCTGTCCTGGAAAAAGTGTATTTGACACATTGCCTCATTTTGAACCCCTCCCTATTGAAAATGACCATATAAGGGAGTAAGATTTCAGTACCTATTGCTTCCACTGGATGTCAACAGTCTCTAGACAGTGTTTTGATTATGTTTAGTTGCTCTGGATGGTAATAGAAGAACTGGGAAGTGGTCACCAGATGTAAACAGAAGAGGATGCGCATTCACGGGCTTGCGTGCGCTGTGGTTTTTTCCTTTCCTATCGTCCAGTTTATAATCCGGTTGAAATATTATAGTAAATATACATAAAAGTGTTCCTAAGGATACATTATCAATGATGTTTGATTGTTCTTGGACAAGTGTATAGGTACAGGTTGAATGAGTTCTCTTCACGGTTCAATGGGCGAGTGGACGCTGTATTTTCTGATCATAACGCACCAACCAAACGGAGATTTATGGATATAATAAATTACTTTTTCTAACAAAAGAACCATGGATTGTCTTCGTTGGACACTTGGGAAGCCCTCAGCAGAAGTTCTTCAAAAGGTAAGGGATTTGTTTTCACTGTGAAATGTGTTGTGTGAACCGCGATGGTTTATGAATTTATGCTAATGTACAAATATTGGAGGTTCTACCCTCAAACAATCAAATGTAGTGCTTTCGCCGTAAAGCCTTTTTGAAATCTGACAATGCTGTGATATTGCCAAGAAGCAGAGCTTTTGATGACTATGCAACACTTAGGGAGTGGTGGGGCGCTAAGTAGTTAAAGACAACAAAGTCAAGGTATTGGAGTGGCCATCAAAGCCCTGACCTCAATCCCATAGAAAATGTGTGGGCAAAACTGAAAAAGCGTGTGCGAGCAAGGAGGCCTTACAAACCTGACTCAGTTACACCAGCTCTGTCAGGAGGAATGGGCCAAAATTCACCCAACTTATTGTGGGAAGCTTTTGGAAGGCTACCTGAAACGTTTGACCCAAGTTAAACAATTTAAAGGCAATGCTACCAAATACACTCATTTAGTATGTAAACTTCTGAGCCACTGGGAATGTGATGCAAGAAATAAAAAGCTGAAATAAATCATTCTACTATTATTCTGACATTTCACATTCTTAAAATAAAAAAGTGGTGATCCTAAATGACCTAAGACAGGGAATTTTGACTAAGATTAAATGTCAGGAATTGTGAAAAACTGAGATTTAAATGTATTTGGTTAAGGTGTATGTAAACTTCTGATTTCAACTGTATATAGTTAAATATCGCAATATTATTTTGGTTGATATTATAGCGATACTTTGACTTATCGATTTGTATCGATTTGTAAAAAATGCTAGGTTGGGTGTACCTGCGGGTCATGGCTAGAAGGGATATAAATTTTGTCAAATTAACTCAATTTAAGGTTTTGGGGAATTCTGGCTAATCCTATTCTGCGCGTTGCCATACCTCCAAAATCATGTCGCTGTCACACCTCCCTTGGAGGTCTGGAGAATTTTGTATTGCCAGAAGTGTGTTTTATGCACAAAATTAACATACATCAACACATTTTGATGGGGTTTTAAGCTGCGATTTCCTGGCCATCCACACACACTGTTGCACCTACAACACTAATCTAGTTAGTACTATTGGAGCTCCCCCCAAGAAAGGCATTTCATTGACGGGTTGCGAGGAGTCGCTGATTTACACTGGTTTCCCACCCCTATTTAGCTATCTTTCTGCCATGGACTATGCCAGGCTTCCCATTTTAGGGAAGCCCGTTTCATTACGAGGCTAACCCTTTTCCTAATCTTAACTTAAATTTTCCTAACCTGCTACGTTAATTATCCTAACCTGCTGTGTAAGTTCTGCTAACCTGCTACGAAAAGTCAAATTTGACATCTGAATCCTATCTAGTCAAAAGCATACATGCTACAGTACTTTTCATGCTACAGCTTGTTCTCCATCTTTTTAAATAGTGAGCCAGCATGTTTTTTTCACTTTTATTTCCATGACTGATCAAAACTAAATTCTTATGCTCTCTCGTCTAGTGAGCAATATGTTTGGAACATCAAATTCGCAAAAAATAAATAAAAATCGCAATACATATAGAATTGTGAGAATCATAATACATATTTCAGAAGGTCCCTGGCAATTCCCATCCCCAACACACAACTCCCGTCTCCTCGCCTCAGAACACAGCCTGTCTCTCCACACGTTCACTCGCTAACCTACGATCCCTCGTGGCAAGGCTAGGCAAGGAAAATCAAATCAAAGCGCTGAACAGGTGTAGACGTTACAGTTAAGCCCTTCCCAATGATAAGGATTATATACTGATTATATAAAAATATGAAAACGCAACAATTTCACTGACTTACAGTTCATATAAGGAAATCAGTACACTTATTAGGCCCTAATTCTATGGATTTCATATGGACTGGGCAGGGGCGCAGCCATGGATGGGCATAGACCCACCCAATGGGGAGCCAGGCTTAATTACAGAGAGAAATACTACTCAGTTTCATCAGCTGTCCGGGTGGCTGGTCTCAGACGATCCCGCAGATGAAGAAGCAAGATGGATGTCCTGGGCTGGCGTGGTTACACATGTTCTGTGGTTGAGGCCAGTTGGAAGCACTGCCAAATTCTCTAAAATGACATTCGAGGCAGCTTATGGTAGAGAAATGAACATTCAATTATCTGGCAACAACTCTGGTGGACATTCCTGCAGTCAGCATGCCAACCGCATACTCCCTCAAAACTTGAGACATCTGTGGCATTGTGTTGTATGACAAAACTGCACATTTCAGAGTGGCCTTTTGTTCCCAGCACATGGTGCACATGTGTAATGACTAATGATCATGATGTTTAATTAGCTTATTGATATGCCAAACCTGTCAGGTGGATGGATTATCTTGGCAAAGGAGAAATGCTCACTAACAGGGATGTAAACAAGATTCTGGGTTATTTTATTTCAGCTCATGAAACATGGGATCAAACACTTTATATCGTGCATCACTAATGTATCGAAATCAGCCGATGTCTAGTTTAACGCCCGATGTGCAAAACCGATGTCAAAGCTGACGTGCATACCTATATAACGAAGATACATGACATAATGACACCATGTAAAACTTTGCGATATACGTGCAAAACAGCATTCCTAAACTAGCCCACAATGTCTGCTGTATGGATTGAGCAGTCAACAAGTCAAGCAGTCATTTGAAAGAATAACAACATTTCAGAGACAGCTCAAAGGCGAAATTCATTGCCCTTGACAAATCAACCGTTCTCTGTCGAGGGTGATGTTGGCTTTCGCCGACTGGTTGAGCACCGGTTAACACTACCAAGTGCGCCATTTTTCCGATGTTGCCCGACTGGAGTTACACAGTAATAGCTTCACTGCTATTAGCTTCACAACATATACTATGGAACGCCGTTTGGATCTTTGCGTGTCAAGAAAGATACAGTAGCACAGTCAAAGCTGTAAAAAAAGTCTGCAAACAAGTAAACACCGGCCACGAACGATGTGTTTACAATACCGCATTGGTAATAAAGCATAATTTGTTCGACCGCAACTTCTGGGGTAGCTAGCTTTAGCTTGGTACCTAGCTAGAACCAATACAACCAGCCTGAAAACAATGACCAGTAGAAACTGCAGTCATTTTCATTATTCTTAGCAATGATTTAGGAATTCTTGTAAGTATTAGCTAGGTTGCCACTTGTTGTTCACCTATTGAAATTGAACTTCAGTTCATGAAAATAAATAGCTAGCCAGCTACTTAACCCTTTTGCCCAAAGCTAACGTTATAAGCAGCCAGCTAGCTTCATCTGGCTAGTGAAGCTCGACCGCACCGGGTTATGTGAAGCTAGCCACAATAAGGATTAGGCAAAAGTAGAATTTGCGGTTTGCCTTCAAAATAAGTGTCACTGAAAGTGATGCAAATGAGTAGAAATAGTAGAATTATGCTATACTTTTATTTTGAAGGCTAACCGCAAAGTCCACTATTGTGGCTAATCCTTATTGTGGCTAGCTTCACATAGATGGGTCCGACCACCATTAATCAAATAAGAACGGTCTTATAAATTAGGGTTATTTTAGATGATGACACCTAGCCATATAGTTAGCTAGCTAACTATAGCTACTGAAACAGATCATGTCGTTTGGCTATGTTTTCGGGGAAGAACATTGTTTGCATCCATGAGCTAGCTAGCTGTTTTTATGACCAGCACTGTAGGAGCAAGAGACAACTTTACCAGCATCATAGCATACGTATCGATGAATCATTGTGAAATATGAAATACGAGTGAGCGTAATAAACGTGTAATAACTACGTAAAAAATGTATGAACACGTTAAGTGATTATGTGACGTGCAGTCATATTCAGGGTCCTGATTCGTCAAATAGTGTTATTTGGCACATCAAATAGTATTAAATAGCACCTTTTTTTGACACTCAAAGACCCAAACGCCGTTCCATAGAAATCCTGGTTGAGAATGAAACTGAACAAATGAACGAAACAGCACAGAAAGTAAGTGAAATAGGTTTTGATTATGTTTTACTGGTAATGGGGACGTACGTAAATGCCAACAAAATAACTTTTTGGTCAGTGTGGTGTGTGTGTAACCTTTGTTTAACTAGTAAAGTCAGTTAAGAATAAATTCTAATTTACAATGACAGCCTACCCCGGGCAAACCCGGGCGACACTGGGCCAATTGTGCACCGCCCTAAGGGACTCCCAATCACGGCCGGATGTGATACAGCCTGGATTCGAACAGCCTCTTGCACTGAGATGCAGTGCCTTAGACCGCTGTGTCCATGTGTGTGTGTTAACTATTCAACTGTACTAGAATGCTTAAAAGGCCGCAAAAATGTTAAATATCGATAGGTTTTTTTTGGCAAGGAAAATATCGGATATCGGTTTCAGCCGAAAATGTCATATCGGTGCATCACTACTTTACATGTCGCGTTTATATTTTTGTTGAGTATAATAAAAAAGAAAAATAGTAACAAGAGAATTAAAATACACAAGAATGGAGCTATATACCAGATCACTATGCAGGGGGGGGACAAGGTATTTGAGGTAGCTATACTGAACAAAAATATAAAGTGACTAGGCATCAGGACATATAAGAGTAAGAGTAGTAAGAATAAGAGTAGTAAGAATAAGAGTAGTAAGAATAAGAGTAGCAGCAGCATTCAATGAGTGTAAAAGAGTGTGTGTTTTGTGTCGGTATGCACGTATGTAGTGTGTGTGTGTGTGTGTGTGGGGGTTTTCTTTCAGTGTAATGTGTGTGATTGAGCGTGTATATAGTGCAGGGGTCTAGGACTCGGTCTTCAACAAGGTCCAGAGGGCCGTAATGAAAATTGGTTATATTTGCTTGCTGTCAAAATGTGCAAAGAAAATTGTCCTCTAGCCATCGTTTTTGGAATTTGAGACACTCACTGTCATTTTAAAGTATATTGAGTTTGTGCCACCAAACAAAAAAAATATATATTTTTTTTACTCAAACCATCCACAGGCCGGATTGGACCCGCAGGCCGTATGTTTGACACCCCTGATATAGTGTAATGTTCTAACCCACGCTCACACTTAAAATAGCCTAGTCATTTTCTTAATGTGTCTTTTAGCCATTAACATGCAAATGAAGCTATGCAGTAATCCGCTGTGGGCAACATGGCATGAACATTTCCTAATATAAAATCTACCCCTCTTTCATATACAGTTTAATTGGGCCAGATTAGCTAGAGCTGAACTGAGGCTCTGCTGTCGTTTCCACATCTTCTCTTGTTCAGAATCTAATCCGATTTAAAAGTTGTGTTGAAATGACCTGTAGACTAACGGTCCACTGTGTAACATTTACATTAGTTACAGAGAGAGTGCGATCTTTGTGTGGGATCAAGACAGTAGGATGAAGTTGTCCATTTCACTGGATCAGGGGTGTCAAACTAATTTTGACACCGGGGACGCATTCGGTCTTCAATGAGGTCCGGAGGGCCGCATTGAAAATTGGTTGCATTTCCTCACCATCAAAATGTGCAAAAAATAAAATAGTACTTTATCCATCGTTTTGGAATTTCCGATGCTCCCTGAAAAAGTATATTTCAGTCAAACAACCACCCAGGGGCCAGATTGGACCCCCTCGTGGTCAGTTTTGTGATTCACCCCATAACGAATTGGGGGAAGATAAACTGATCCTAGATCTGTGCCAAAGGGTAACTTCTACCCTGAGCATGCCATCCATGTAGGCTAACCAACATCAGTGCCAAGAGACTGTGGTCTCATCTGTATGACAGACACCGCAGCAAACAGCACCACCTACTGGTTCTGGTAATGTTCACATTCTACAATAATATGCTCCCAATCAGAGGGCAGTTACATAATGCCTGAATGCATGGAGAAGTCACAACATGCCATCCTTTATATGATGAAAGGGAAAAAGTGGTTCACACGCCCCACTCCCTAACCTCATCTCCACTACTGCAGCAAAACAAGTCAAACCATCCAGGACTTATTTAACAAACAGCCTACAATAGAGCAACAAACCAGAGACTGACTGATCCAAACAAACACTATCCTCATGTGTGAGCTCACGCACGTTGGTGCAAACACAGACATGGCATGTTTCGGAACAGATTTCCCCATACAGTGTCTGGCAAATATTTTACGGAACACATTGTCTGATGTGTAGCTAGTAGCTACGCACGCACACACGGTTGGAGCTACATAATCACTCTGCATGACATGTAATTTCCACAAGTAATCTCTTATTCTCTTTACAGCCTGTGACTCAACCAGCCCATCCTTCGGAAACCACACTGACTGTGTGTCTGCTCTCTGTCTCCACACCCTCCCAGCCTACACTGCTGTCTTGTCCAATTATACCTTGCTTGAGGGACCATGAATTTTATTATTTTTTTTTTAACTAGGCAAGTCAGTTAAGAACAAATTTTTATTTACAATGACTGCCTACCAAAAGACAAAAGGCCTCCTGCGGGGACGGGGGAGTCCATCATAACATATGAACTGTCTAAGCAGTTCCCACAATAACAGTCCGAACAGATAGACTTAGCAGACATGCCCAGACCATCTTCCCTCACATCAACATGAAATTGAGTTAAAGCGGTCAAATTTTTCTCAGCTATGCAGGTCTAACAAAGAGGGGTAGGGTCAATGTGTTCTGCTCGTGACTCCTGCCTCTGGAATGCCATGCCAGTGATGACACGAGGAGAATTACTGAAGGGAACATGCAGAACAAAATGGAATGTCCCTGTACTCGGTGTGTGTGTGCTCTAGTGGTATGTCTTTTACAAACACAACCCCCTCTGGTGCAGTAACAACTGGGAGGGCTTTTAAAAACAGTGTTCTGTCAAAATAAGTCCACCCCACAATGACTGAGCTATTAAATTCTCTAACAGTAAGAGGGGAAGGATGTTACCCACACTTACAGTTATTCCTGAAGCAGCTTCTAACAATCAACAGGCTCTCCATTACCCAGCGTGTAGAAAATATGCTCCAATGTCAAATCAAGATCACTGTCCCTGACAGGATAACTCATAAATCAACTCTTCTATTTTTAGATCATACATCCGTTCATTGGCACGGTCTGTAAAGCCGACTAGACACACCCTGATCTCAACAAACAGAAATAACTTATTTACATACGTATTAGCTCAGGTGCATCCTGTTTCCATTGGTCATCCTTGAGATGTTTCTTCAACTTCATGAGTCCACCTGTGGCAAATTCAATTGATTGGACATGATTTGGAAAGGCACACACCTGTCTATATAAAAGGTCCCACAGTTGACAGTGCATGTCAGAGCAAAAACCAAGCCATGAGGTTACAGGAATTGTCAGTCGAGCTCCGAGACAGGATTGTGTCGAGGCACAGGTCTGGGGAAGGGTACCAAAACATTTCAGCAAATTGAAGGTACCAAACTGGACGAAGTTTGGAACCACCAAGACTCTTCCTAGAGCAGGCTTTCCGGCCAAACTGAGCAATCGGGGGAGAAGGGCCTTGGTCAGGGAGGTGACTAAGTACCCAATGGTCACTCTGACAAACCTCCATAGTTCCTCTGTGGAGATGGGAGAAACTTCCAGAAGGACAGCCATCTCTGCAGCACTCTACCAATCAGGCCTTTATTGTAGAGTGGCCAGACGGAAGCCACTCCTCAGTAAAAGGCACATGACAGTCTAAAGGACTGACTATGAGAAACAAGATTCTCTGGTCTAATGAAACCAAGATTCAACTCTTTGGCCTGAATGCCAAGCGTCACATCTGGAGGAAACCTGGCACCATCCCTACAGTGAAGCATGTCGGTGGCAGCATCATGCTGTGGGGATGTTTTTCAGCAGCAGGATCGAGGCAAAGATGAACTGAGTAAAGTACAGAGAGACCCTTGATGATGAAAACCGGATACCCGAGACCCACTCCAATTCGCATATCGTCCCAACAGATCCACAGATGACACAATCCCAATCGCACTCAACACTGCCCTTTCCCACCTGGACAAAAGGAACACCTATGTGAGAATGCTGTTCATTGAACACTGAGCTGTAGTCAATGCCATAGTGCCCACGAAGCTCCTCACTAAGCTAAGGACCCTGGGACTAAACACCTCCCTCTGCAACTGGATCCTGGACGTCCTGACAGGCTGACAGTGTGAGAGGTAGGCAACAACACATCTGCCACGCTGATCCTCAACACTGGGGCCCCTCAGGGGTGTGTACTTAGTCCCGACCTGTACTCCCTGTTCACCCACGACTGTGTGGACACAACAGTTGTAGGCCTGATAATGACAATGATGTGAAAGCCTATAGGGAGGTCAGAGAACTGGCAGTGTGGTGCCAGGACAACAACCTCTCCCTCAATGTGAGCAAGACAAAGGAGCTGATCGTGGACTACAGGAAAAGGCGGGCCGAACAGGACGCCATTAACATCGACGGGGCTGTAGCGGAGCGGGTCGAGAGTTTCAAGTTCCTTGGTGTCCACGTCACCATCGAACTATCATGGTCCAAACACACCAAGACAGTCGTGAAGAAGGCACGACAAACACTTTTCCCCCTCAGGAGACTGAAAAGATTTGGCATGAGTCCCCAGATCCTCAATAAGTTCTACAGCTGCACCATCGAGAGCATCCTGATCTGTTCCATCACCGCCTGGTATGGCAACTGCTGGGCATCTGACCATAAGGCGCTACAGATGGTAGTGCGTACGGCCCAGAACATCACTGGGGCCAAGCCTCCTGCCATCCAGGACCTATATAATAGGCAGTTTCAGAGGAAAGCCCATACAATTGTCAGATACTCCAGTCACCCAAGTCATAGACTGTTCTCTCTGCTACCGCACGGCAAGCGGTACCGGAGCGCCAAGTCTAGGACCAAAAGGATCCTTAAAACCTCTCTGGGATAGGGTCTAGTTTACTGGATTTCTGCCTGTCTGACGTGCCCAAAGTAAACTGCCTGTTACTCAGGCCCAGAAGCTAGGATATGCATATAATTGGTAGCATTGGATAGAAAACACTGAAGTTTCTAAAACGTCGTTTGACTTGTTTGGACGAAGTTTACCGGTAGCTTTTTGGATTCCTTTGTCTGCATGTTGAACGAGTGGATTACTGAAATCAATGGCGCCAACTAAACAGACTATTTGGGATATAAAGAAGGACTTTATCTAACAAAACAACCATTCATTGTGTAGCTGGGACCCTTGGGATTGCAAACAGAGGAAGATCTTCAAAAGTAAGTGATTTATTTTATCGCTATTTGTGATGCCTGTGGTTGAAAAATGTTGATGTGGGGCGCTGTCCTCAGACAATCCCATGCTATGCTTTCGCTGTAAAGCCTATTGTAAATTGGACAACGCAGTCCAATTAACAAGATTCTAAGCTTTTGAATGATATAAGACACTTGTATTCTCATGAATGTTTAATATTATGATTTTTTATTTGAATTGTGCGCCCTCCAATTTCACCGGATGTTGTCGACTTTGGTCCCGTAAGCGGGACACCTAGCCCTAACAGGTTTTAAGAGCTTCTACCCCCAAGCCATAAGACTGCTGAACAATTCATCAAATGGCCACCGTACTATTTACATTGACACTCCCCCTCCATTTGTTTTGTACACCGCTGCTACTCGCAGTTTATTATCTATGCGTAGTCCCTTCCCCCCTACCTACATGTACAAATTACCTCAACTAACCTGTACCGCCACACACTGACTCGGTACCAGTACCCCCTGTATATAGCCTTGTTATTGTGTTAGTTCCTATTTTTTACTTTAGTTTATTTGTTAAAAATGTTCCTAACTCTTCTTGAACTGCACTGTTGGTTAAGGGCTTGTAAGTAAGAATTTCACAGTAAGGTCTACACTTGTTGTAATCAGCGCATGCAACAAAGTTTGATTTGCTCCAGAGCCCTCAGGACCTCAGACTGTGCAAAGCTGTCAAGGCAAATGGTGGCCACTTTGAAGAATCTCAAATATAAAATATATTTTGATTTGTTTAACACTTTTTTGATTACTACATGATTCCATGTGCTATTTCAGTTTGTCTTCGCTATTATTCTACAATGTAGAAAATAGTAAAATTAAGAAAAACCCTTGAATGAGTAGGTGTCCAAACTTTTGACTGGTACTGTACGTAAATGTGATCAGCTTTTATAAATTAAGAAAAAAATGATATAAACCTGTTTTTCCTTTGTCATTATGGGGTATTGTGTGTAGATCGATGAGGGAAAATACTATTTAACAAATTATAGAATAAGGCTGTCACAAAATGTGGAAAAAGTCAAGGTGTCTGAATACTTTCCGAAGGCAATGTGTGTGTGTGTGTGTAATTAGTGGGCGCGCAAAAACACACACACCCCGTTCACCGTCCCACAGCTCAGCACTGAAATAAAAACGCTGAGAACATTTTATTTTTTGACAGAAGAGGGAGGCTTTTTGACATGCGTGGAAACTGCTGGAATGGTGTGAACCACAGCTATTTTCAGTGAATTGGATGTGCTCTGTTGACATTTTCTGTAAACACCGGAAACAAAACGGAGCAATTTGATAATGTGGCTTTGGGCTGTAGTCTAGGGCGCCTTGCCAAGTAGCCTAATATTGATAGTCAATATCACTAATTAAACCGCACGACCACGCTGCCAAGTCAGTGTGCAACTCGCGGTTTGACAAAATTGTTAATACAAACCAACAGTTTGACAAGGCAACTACAACGTAGTGTAAACACAAACGTGTGTGCAAATGTTACAAACAATTTACTATAAATTGCCAAATGGAAAGCAAACAATGTGCTAGAGGAAAGGAAAACAATGCAACATTTGCAACTCTTACCTCTCGGTCCAACACGCGAAACCTCGCCTTGTTATTTTATCCGTACATTTCCCGAATTGACAAAATAAATCAACCTCACAGCAAGAGTCTCAATCAAAAAGCGGTTGGACTGTGTTGCACAGTCCAAAACCCTGAAGTAGTCTATCCAGAGTTCAGTGGGGCAAATGTTTCCGTGGAGATAAGTTTTTTTTTTTCTTCTGTCAAGTCTCCTCGCGATTTGAAGTGGAATTCACCAGCTGACAGCACTTCAGAGACCGTGACGTAGGCCAGATATGGCCGCGTTCAAACCATCTGGGAACTCGAAAATCAGTGCGTTCAAGACAACTATGTACTTGGGAAAAAACAAGCTCAGACTGGGAAGAGTTTTGGAACGGTCATCCACGTCGGAATTCCAAGGTTATTTTCGAGTTCCCAGTTGTCTTGAAAGCACCAAAAGAGCGAGACTTTTGACAGAAGTTTAACCAGTTGTATTGTTGCTTGACCGCTGACCAATCTCACACTCAACTGTTTGGAGTAAATATCTTAACGTTATACTCGTTTATCAAATTAAAATACTTGAAGAAGCAGAATGCAATTACAGTATATGCACATTAACCTAACATTTCAGGCATAAAATAAACACCTGAAACTAGATCCCCTACATTCTGGTCTTAATTAACTTAAGAAAAGTTAAACTGGTGGAAAAACTAAACTGGGGAAAAAACGGTTATCTTCTGCTCTGTTCCACCAATCCAGTAAAAGTGGATGCGGAGTATCGCCTTGCTAATGTCCAAAAGCGGAAGTCGTGTCACAGGCTCTCTTTCCATTTCCCCTGAAAACCAGAACATCCGGTTGTTGTTGGGGACTCACAAAAGATATTTGCGCAAAGAATATATTTTCCCTCAGCGTGTTCCCTTGACTTTCTCATTGGTCCAAAAAATTACAGCACAATGAATGCATTTGTTTTACTTATCTGTGCTGTGGTTTACTCATGCTAATGTCCTGTTTAGCAGACCAGTCAAAAGCTCAAAACTAAAGCAAAACAGTTGTCACTATGCCCTGAAATGTCTTAATTACCAACCAGTGGTCTTAATGCAAATCATGAGAGCATTAAAGATGTATATCAAATAATCACTTTGTCGCCTTCAGTTTTCCACAGCTCTGATCTATAGCAACTGGCAGACTGGCAGTAGGATGCAGGTGGACAATATCTCTCTCTCTTTACACAATCTTCACTAAGCCAATATTTTTATTAACACGGGGTGGCAGCATCATGTTGTGGGGGTTCTTTGCTGCAGGAGGGACTGGTGTACTTCACAAAATAGATAGCATCATGAGGATGGAAAATTATGTGGATATATTGAAGCAACATCTCAAGACATCAGTCAGGAAGTTAAAGCTTGGTCGCAAATGGGTCTTCCAAATGGACAATGACCCCAAGCATACTTCCAAAGTTGTGGCAAAATGGCTTAAGGACAACAAAGTCAAAGTATTGGAGTGGCCATCACAAAGCCCTGACCTCAATCCTATAGAAAATGTGTGGGCAGAACTGAAAAAGTGTGTGTGTGAGCAAGGAGGCCTACAAACCTGACTCAGTTCCACCAGCTCTGTCAGGAGGAATGGGCCAAAATTCACCCAACTTATTGTGGGAAGCTTGTGGAAGGCTACCTGAAACGTTTGACCCAAGTTAAACAATTTAAAGGCAATGCTACCAAATACTAATTGAGTGTATGTAAACTTCTGACCCACTGCGAATGTGATGAAAGAAATAAAAGCTGAAATAAATCATTCTCTCTACTATTATTCTGACATTTAACATTCTTAAAATAAAGTGGTGATCCTAACTTACCTAAGACAGGGAATTTTTACTAGGATAAAATGTCAGGAATTGTGAAAAACTGAGTTTAAATGTATTTGGCTAAGGTGTATGTAAACTTCCGACTTCAACTGTGTATATATATATATATATATATATATATATATATATATATATATATAGTTTTCATTTCCAAAATGGTTCATTGTTCTGATACTTTCTCAGTTGAAAATGACATCAAAAGCACGTCCAGTCGACTGAAACATATCCATGTTAAAAATAGTCTCATAAAAACATGAAATATGGGCATAATCCCTGAGCGTTACACTTAAGAGCTGGATTCAATCTCTATCGCGGAAGTATCTAGGAAGATCTGCGTTGAAATGTAAAGATAATTTTCGATTGAGCCGACATATGCAGCGTTTACCGTGGATCTAGTATCCGCGAATGCGGGAACATTACCTTGAAATTGAAATCAAGCTATAACGCAGATCTTCTGCGATATACTACTTCTGCAAAAGGGATTTAATCTAGCCCTAAATCTTCTAATATCACCTATGCATCTATACTATGGTGTTTAAAAAGAACCCACTCTGACAACCCACTGTGTCTATGACCTTAGGTCACTGATAGATATGTGAAGGGGTTGGAAAGTTAACTTTAACTTAAGTTAAAATGGGACTCCTACCACAAGTATGCACACACACCCACACACTCTGATCACAGCCAAAGATGTAGCACAATGTGGGACAGAGTTTAGTTCTGAGGCTTGCTCAGCATTGTTTTATTCCCGCCTTTTTTGATTCTGCCTTTTCCCGTTTGGTTGAGACGGACACAATGAACACTTCCTCTGGCTTTCTGCACCTCTTCCTGCTTATACACGCTCATTTCCACATATTACACACACACTCTGACCTCAAAACTCAGTAACTTAGTAAAATCATTGAAACCCATTTGTGCTCCTGCTGTGTCAGACAGGAGGACACATGGCAACGAACCTGAATCAGTCAATGAGATATCGACCTGTGTGATGCATCACGGCGCCATGGAAACCAATACAGGACCAGTCACTCTCAGATAAGAAAAACATTGTTTCCCCATATTCCTCAGATAAGAGAAACACATGTTTTCCCAACAATTAAATGCTAAGCATTCTTTTAGAGTGAAAGACTAGTGTTCACTTTTGTGGCACAGACTACAAAAGAAAATGGCCTCTCTTTTAAAAAGGAATGGCTAAAGAAATATAGAAACCAGCAACGTCTAGGTTTGGTTAAGGCCATATTGCCTCTGTCACAGGTCCTTGGGGAGAATGGCAGTACATAGAAGCAGGAAGCAGTAGCAGACCTGGAGCTAAGCCCCCTGAGTTCTATAACCATAAAGGCTCTATAGGATTATGAAGCATCAATAAGGATTAAAGGGGCAATCTGCAGTTGCTACATACATTTTTGGACATATAAATTAATGATATGTACCCATTGATTGTTTTACTTCAATGTTTGTAAACGTAAACAGACGCTATATAACCTCAAAAGAAGCATAACACTACATTTTGATGTCATAGATGGTTATTTTTTGACAGTGGTTACATTTCTTCAGCTCCAATCCCTCGGCTTTTTACCAAAACAGGGGTGGGAAGTACGCTTTCTTATTGTTTAAACTGCTTATTGCCGCTTTAAGGAACTAAAACGTATTTAACACACACAACATCAGTGAGACCACGAGGGAGTGAGGGACAGAAGGGGCACACAGAATATCCCACAATATGAAAGGATAACTCTGTGAAGGGAACTTTCCCGAGGGGGACATATGCCATGTTCACGTCATGTCGGAAACTCAGAAATTTCCGACTTGCGTACTCATTATAGAAAGATGGTAGCCGAGTTTCCCACTTGGAAAATCAACCAATAGGAAGCTCTATGCAAATAACTTACGTTCATTTTGTCTCGGGGGTCCCGAGTTTCTAACATGAAATGAATGCGGCAATAGAGAGAGAATGTTTTTTTTTGCCATTTCGGTCTGAAATCTCAATGTCAATATATACACAGAAGAGCATAAAGAGTAGACATAAACATTTCTTCCCCTTCTCTTTCTGTCTATTTCCTTTTCGGTCTCCTACTTCTTCTCCTCCTCTTCATCTCCAGGCTTCTGCTCGACGGACAGGAGCTCCTCGCTTTTGTGACGGCGTGTCATGCGGATGAGCATCATACTGTCGGTCGTCTCGGAAACCACATCTTCGTCATCCTCGATGTGGGGATGTGTAGGGGGGATGGGGGAGCGACGGTGCACCATCGGGGAGGGAGGAGGTATGGGGAGTCCAGAGGACTGGGGGGAGAGGGGGTTGGGGTGAGAGAGAGAGGGAGAGAGAACAAAGATTGATTTCAGAGCCATTTTAATCCACCCGCAAAAAAGAGAGAGAGAGTAGAAGGAGGGTGTGAGAAGGGAGAGTTGGGGACAGACACAGAGGTAGTTGTTTATGACACTAGGTGTGTTCATGTAAATGCATGCGTGTACTGTTTACCTCAGTCTCAGTAAGTTTGTAGCCCTCTTTCATCTTGGCGAAGGTGCCCTTAATGCCTGCCTGCTCTGTAACCACCAGGGCTGCTTTGAACAGCTTGGGGGTCTCAGGCCTGTCTGGGATCACCTCGGCAGTCTCCTTCGTCTCTGCCTTTTCCTCTGGCTTCTTATCCTTAGTCAGCATTTTCCTGGAAAGCGAGGGAGGATGGGAAAAGTTGTGTTCAGGTCAGTCAGACTGAAGTAAACCTTTTAGATATGGTCTCACTGTGCATACACACTGTGTACATTGATGCATTTTGTGGGCTTGAAACATTTAGGCACACACACACACACTGCACCGCCCTGTCCTCACTCATGAGGTAAATTGATGCCACGGATGAGTTAGAGTAGGTCATGAGACTGTCTGTTTATCCAGACCTGATTCCCTCTTAACTTCTGCCTGCCTCTCACTTAAACCAATAATACTTAATCAGGAGCTCAAACTCCTCTTAAGCATTATCAAAGAGAGAGAGAATTACAGTAGAGAGGGAAAGAGATAGAGATAAAGAACGGATGAACAGACAGAGGGAGAGAGTTACAGATGGATGAAGAGATGAAGCATAGAGATAGAGGCTTGGTAAAGAGAGAGCAAGAGAGAGCACCTTATGCCACACCATCATGTGAGCGATCACAAGATTGGTGGGTATGATAAAAAGCGCTATGTACAATATGTAGTGGGATGTGTGTTGGCTGTGTGTAGGTTATCCATCCCCTCCACCCTTCCCTACTCCAAGACTCATATCCCACGTCCTGCCTTTCCATTTGACCTTCCGCCTCGGGCCTTTTGGCTGTGCCCTGGGTAAGAAGAGAGGGATAAGGGAAGTGGAAAAGGTAGGAAAGTTGGATTCGAGAGGTCACCCCCTCACTTGGCCTTCTTGCGGAGGAGTTTCTGGGACTCGGGGTAGTGCACCAGGATGTCTGAGAGGTCCCTCTTATCCAGGATGAAGAGGTTTGCGAATCCGTGAGCCATCACGTTGGCCGTGCGTCTGTTCCCCCCGCCCCCTGCCAGCAAGCTGTCCAATCGGAGGACATATATGGGTTATACGCCAAACAAACACTAAACACATGCTTCATGCTTAGAGACAGGCAAGCTAGAGACAAAGCATGCACAATGTTGCATGCATGAGCGCTGAAACAGGTTCATTGGGATTGTGTACAATGTATAGCCCTTAGATATTCCAAAACATGATACTGTATATGAGGAAAACATTTGGACCAGGGATTAAGGGGGAGCTCTCACCTGATTTCTCCAAACACAGAGCCGGCCCTGATTGTTACAAACACAGTCTTCAAATCAGGTCCTCCCACCACCTGAACCTCCCCCTGCTTGATGATATACATCTCCCTGCCGATCTCACCCTGCCCACACGGGACACACAGCACATTATAGCAGATCATAGCAAACACGCACAGGTACAATTAGAGGTATGGTTTACAAAGGGAGAATGGACCATGTGCAAGTGATTTAGGCTAAGCTTGGGGTAAAGCTGTGATGGGAGGGTGAGGGCATCACTCCATTGGCCTACCTTTTTACAGACAAAGTCCCCAGGCAGGTATACCACAGACTTGAGCCTCATCAACATGTCAAATATCATCTGTCTGTCACAGCCCTGGAATAGAGAGAGAGAGAGAGAGAGAGAGAAAGAAAGAAAGAGAGAGGGGGGGGCAGATATAGAGGCAGGGAATGGATAGACATGAAATAGGGAGTTTAGTACAATTGGAGAAATAAAGCAAAACATGAGAGAGAGAGAGAGAGAGAGAGAGAGAGAGAGAGAGAGTACAGTATGTATTATTAAAGATTTGACAAAGACGAGGGCTGTGATGTCTGAGTTTCTGCATTGGACTCTTTCCCTCCCCTTACCTGAAACAGGGCCACTTTACTGACAATGTAGTAGTTAACATCCACAGCCATGTCCATCCTCATCTTATCTGGCAGCTGGATCAACAGCTCCTGCTCATCTGTAGAGAGAGAGAGAGAGACAGAGAGAGGGATAAAGGTAAGGAGGGGAGACAGATGGACAGAGAGAAGGAGAGAGATAGGGGGATGGTGAGCGAGCAGATAGGCCCATAACAGAAACAGCCTCTTCGTAACGTTTTCACATGCAGCACTTTCACAACATTCAGCCAACGTTCCTCACCCAGCATGCCCTGTATCTTCCAGGTGTAGTCGTACCAGGTCTTGACTCGGTTCTGGACCTCTTTGGGGATGTGGTAGGAGGTCATGTACTTGATGGTGTTGTCCATGCAGGCCCGGTAGTAGTTCTGTCCCGCTGTGGCAGCCCCCACCACATCTCTCATCTGGAACAACAGCAGAACAACACGCCTTATGTTCAGTAGGCATAAAACGGAAGAAAACGCTCAGAAACAAGAACATACTATCTGAGCCATCAAGAAACGATTGTTTTCATTTTCTGTTGGAAAACGTTTTGCTACGGCGTGCCCTAATGAACACGATTCTTTTTGCTGCTGCACCTACCTGACCAATCATGATGGAGAAAGCAAAGACGCCAACAAAGTAGTTGACTAGCTGGAATGTGATCTCGAACACGGTGGTGGGATCCGGGAGACCACCGATTGTGATCAGGGTCTTTACAGCAAAGTAGTAACACCGGATATAACTGGGCACACAGACAGACAGAGGTACTGTATACACACAGATGTCAGACAAATACATACACACAGACGTCTGGGATAAATACCCATTTTAAAGGTAACAGCAGAAAAGCTGTTTTGTATTGTGGTAATGTGGTTGGTATGAGTTTTTTTACTGTTTTGTGACTGTTTAGCGGTATTCTCCTCACCTGTTCCCTCTGCCGTCGTATACCCACTTAGTGGACCCCAGCCCCTCATAGTCAGAACCCCAATAGAACAGACAGGCGTTGATGTGGAGAGAATACAACAGGTAGGAAGTGGTCAGGATCACTCTGAGAGAGGAAGGGGAATGAGAAAAAGTTATTCAAGCTCAGTAAGGGCTACAGTACCCTCTGCTGGCTAAATATGTTTATTGTGTTTTGAGTGTGTTTGTGTAGCATTCTCTACTGAGTGTTTCGTGCTGAGCGAATGTCCTGTGTAGAGTATGTATGTGTGGTTGATGGTCAGAGTGTGTTCTATGTGTCCCTCTCTGGTACCTGTAGATGTAGGCTTTCTTCATTACTGCTTCCAAACGGTCGTTGAACTCAAAGAAAGCCATGTACTGAAACAGAGAGAGAGAGAGACAACAGAGAGGCATCTATAATCAATTACTAATCACTAAGATCTTAGCACTACAAAGAATGTACGTGTGTGTGTGTGTGTGTGTGTGTGTGTGTGTACCTTCAGCAGGCGGGGGAATCTGAGGAGGGAGTTAACTCCAGTAAAGTAGTAAAATATCTCCATGGGGAACATACTGATACAATCCATCTGAAAGACAAATAATTCCGTAACAAACCAACACTCCTCACATCCATCTTAGAAAAATAAAGTTACTTATCTACTAGCCTAGTCAACAAGAAGAAACAGTGTAGCTTCAGCCTCACCTTGAATCTTTCTGTTGTCATGTAGTTGTCTCTCATGTCCTTTTTGTCACACTGTAGGAAAATATAAGAAATTAAAACATAATTTTGTTCCTTGTATCTATAAATATGTACATGTATGTGTGTTTTAGAATTTTTTTTGGACTCTGTGTGTATGATTGCCTGTGTTGGCATACATTTTCTAGCACTACTTGCCATAGAAGGCCTGTTTGTGTATATGTGAATCTCTGTATACGCATGTGCATATGTGATTGCCTACAGCATATATGAGTATCCAGATCCCCTTACCACAATATCTCCTCTGCGTACAAACTCCAGGCGGGGCTGAAAGACGAGGATGTCGGTGATGTAAATTAGGTCACAGGTGTAGTCCATTAACAGCCACCAGTAGATGTTGTCTGCAGTCTGGTAGGGGAAGGCCCAGCGCACCGGGATCAGCCACACGTTCCAGTTCCACGCCATCATCACAAAGAACAGCCACACCACGTAGACCAGGTCTATAGGTAGACAATAGGCACAAACGTGAATATAAAAACTCAGTGGGGGCTAAAAGGTATATTATGATTTCATTACATTAGTATCAGGGCCGAAGATCAGGTTGGTAAAGATAGTTCATATTTTATTGTCAAGATTCAGAAGTGATTTGGGACTGTAAGAGGCACACTCATCCGCCAGTTGGTCATGTCGGTAAAGTATTGTGTGGTATAGGAATGTATAATGGTACAGGGGTAGATGGTAGTAAAAAAGGTGAGGGATATTATCCACTATTATATACTTTGGGTCCTTGATACTGATTGGCTGAAAGCCGTGGTATATTAGATAGTATACCACAGGTATAACGCACAATTATTTGTTTACTGTTCTAATTACGTTCATAATAGCGAAAAGGCACCTCTGGGGTTTGTAGCATATGGCTAATATACCACGGCTAAGGGCTGTATGCAGGCAATCCGCGTTGCGTCGTGCCTAAGAACAGCCCTTAAACGTGGTATATTGGCAATATACCACACCCCCTCGTGCCGTGCCTTATCGCTTAAATATACCATGGGTATGACACAAAATGACTTGTTTACTGTATAATTATGTTGATAACCAGTTTATGATAGCAATAAGGCACTTCAGGGGTTTGTGGTATATGGCCAATATACCACGGCTAAGGGGTGTACCAAGGCACTCCGCGTTGCGTCGTGCATAAGAACAGCCCTTTGCTGTGGAATATTGGCCATACACAGTACCAGACCTCCTCGGGCCTTAGTGCTTAACTTCTTATGGATGAGCACACGAGGTGACCGTTTTGGAGAGCCTGGCGTGCCCAAAGTAAAATGCCTCCCATTCAGGCCCAGAAAATAGGATATGCACATATTTGGTACCATTGGATAGGAAACACTCTGAATTTTCCAAAACTGTTAACCATTTGTCTGTGAGTAAAACAGAACGGATATGGCAGGCAAAACCCAGAGGAATTTCTGTCCTGGAGAAAGTGGTTTTCACAGAGTGCCTCATTTGGAACCCCTCCCTCATGAAAATGCCCATATAAGGGCATATGAATGCAGTACCGATCGCTTCCTCTGGATGTCAACAGACTCGAGACAGTGTTTTGATTCTGTTCAGATGAATTAGAGCAGAGAAGAAGAGGGAATAAGGAAGTGCCTCTTTGGAACTCTATAGGAGTGGATGCGCGCTCTCGGGAAGCGCGCACTGTGTTTTTTACCGTCTTTAGAGCTCAGTTTATATTCCGGTTGATTTATTATAGTAAATATACGTAAAAGTGTTCCTAAGGATACATTTAAAATGATGTTTGATTGTTCTTGGACAAGTTTATAGGTATAAGATGAACGAGTTCGCGCCACGTTTCAATGGACTAGTGGACGCTGTAGTTTCTGATTATAACGCGCGAACCAAATGGAGATTTATGGATAAAATACATTACTTTTTCTAACAAAAGAACCATGGATTGTCTTCGTTGGACACTTAGGAAGACCTCAGCAGAAGTTCTTCAACAGGTAATTGATTTGTTTTCGCTGTGAAATGTGTTATGTGTGTGCCAAGCTGGCTAATGAATTCATGGCTATGGGAAAAGTATGTGAGGTGCTACCCTCAAACAATCAAATGTTGTGCTTTCGCCGTTAAGCCTTTTTGAAATCTGACAACGCTGTGATATTGCCAAGAAACAGAGCTTTTGATGAGTATGGAACACTTGTATATTGGTCGATGTTTAATAATTCAACTTTTGGATTTTGAATTTGGCGCCTCACATTTCACCGGGTAGTGTCGGGAGTGGGGCGCTAGCGCCCCAGCAATCCCCAAGAGGTTAAGTATAATATGTTTTGGTATATAACTCACCAGTATAGGGGTCGATGCTGGAAGGAAAACGATAGTCCACTATGGTTTGAAGCCAACTAGGAAGTGGGGGCATTTTGGGAAGTTTGAGGATTTTGATTGGGTATCCATAGAAGTCCCAGTACTCCTCCGCCTCTTCCTCCACCGTGGCTGGGATGTCCTTCATGTCCTCTTCTGGAGGAGGGGGTGCCTTGGCTGGGGCTGGGAGTCAAAAGTTATAGGTTATGTGAAAAAGGACATGGGTCAGGGTTGCATTTGTATATTTTAGAAAATCCTATGGCAATTGTGTATTTTGCTTGTTGTTAGGTCAAGGGTCAGGGTCACAGGTTAAATGATATGTTTAGTGGTAACCTACAGGCTTGGGGGCTGTCTTCCTCAGAGTCGTCAGGGTCCATCAGTTTTTCCTTCTTGCGGACCGTCCTCGCCTTAAAAAGCTTGACCAGTGTAGTCACTCTCTCTTGGACAATCACACTGCCATAGCTGGCTGCTGATGCTGGACGATCCCTGCAGGATATGACATCCTCAGTGAGTGAGTGTGTGTGTGTGTGTGTGCAAGTGTACATGTGTGTTTGCATCACAGGAGGTTGGTGGCACCTTAATTGGGGAGGACGGTCTCATGATAATGGTATCAAATACACCAAACACATGGTTTCCATGCCATTCCATTTGCTCTGTTCCAGCCATTGTTAAGAACTGTCCTCCTCTCAGCAGCCTCCACTGGTTTTGCATGCATGTTGTGCATTTGCCTGTGTGGCATCACTCACTCATATTCCACAGTCAAGAGGCCGGTCTGCATCTCCAAGTCATCAACACCACAAACATCATCCTCTTCAGCACTTCTCTCTTCTACCGGGAGGAGCGAGCCACTGAGGGGAAGGCGATACAAGATTAGGCAATAGGAGACAAAGAGAAAAGGGTAGGATAACTGCACAAACAAAGCTGCCATAACTTACTCTGTAGCCACAGCTTTGCTGAATGTGTGAGAAAAAGAAAGAGTAATATTAGGGTCATCCTAGGCAAATCACTATAGAGCAAGTCTGTACATCTAAACTCAGCAAAAAAAGAAACGTCCCTTTTTCAGGACCTGTCTCAAAGATAATTCGTAAAAATCCAAATAACTTCACAGATCTTCATTGTAAAAGGTTTATTAAACACTGTTTCCCATGCTTGTTCAATGAACCATAAACAATTAAGGAACATGCACCTGTGGAACGGTCGTTAAGACACTAACAGCTTACAGACGGTAGACAATTAAGGTCACAGTTTTGAAAACTTAGGACACTAAAGAGGCTTTTCTACTGACTCTGAAAAACACCAAAAGAAAGATGCCCAGGGTCCCTGCTCATCTGCGTGAACGTGCCTTAGGCATGCTGCAAGGCGGTATGAGGACTGCAGATGTGGCCAGGGCAATGAATTGCAATGCCCGTACTGTGAAACGCCTAAGACAGAGCTACAGGGAGACAGGATGGACAGCTGATCGTCCTCGCAGTGGCAGACCACGTGTAACAACACCTGCACAGGATCGGTACATCCCAACATCACACCTGCGGGACAGGTACAGGATGGCAACAACAACTGCCCGAGTTACACCAGGAACGCACAATCCTTCCATCAGTGCTCAGACTGTCCGCAATAGGCTGAGAGAGGCTGGACTGAGGGCTTGTAGGCCTGTTGTAAGGCAGTGGGCACAGTGTGCCTATGGGCACAAACCCACCGTCGCTGGACCAGACAGGACTGGCAAAAAGTGCTCTTCACTGACGAGTTGCGGTTTTGTCTCACCAGGGGTGACGGTCGGATTCGCGTTTATCTTCGAAGGAATGAGCGTTACACCGAGGCCTGTACTCTGGAGCGGGATCGATTTGGAGGTGGAGGGTCCGTCATGGTCTGGGGCGGTGTGTCACAGCATCATCGGACTGAGTTTGTTGTCATTGCAGGCAATCTCAAAGCTGTGCGTTACAGGGAAGACATCCTCCTCCCTCACGTGGTACCCTTCCTGCAGGCTCATCCTGACATGACCCTCCAGCATGACAATGCCACCAGCCATACTGCTCATTCTGTGCATGATTTCCTGCAAGACAGGAATGTCAGTGTTCTGCCATGGCCAGAGAAGAGCCTGGATCTCAATCCCATTGAGCATGTCTGGGACCTGGATTGGAGGGTGAGGACTAGAGCCATTCCCCCCAGAAAAGTCCGGGAACTTCCAGGTGCCTTGGTGGAAGAGTGGGGTAACATCTCACAGCAAGAACTGGCAAATCTGGTGCAGTCCATTACGAGGAGATGCACCGCAGTACTTAATGCAGCTAGTGGCCAAACCAGATACTGACTGTTACTTTTGATTTTGACCCCCCCTTTGTTCAGGGACACATTATTCAATTTCTGTTAGTCACATGTCTGTGGAACTTGTTCAGTTTATGTCTCAGTTGTTGAATCTTGTTATGTTCATACAAATATTTACACATGTTAAGTTTGCTGAAAATAAACGCAGTTGACAGTGAGAGAACGTTTCTTTTTTTTGCTGAGTTTACTATAATCATCAGATTACCAGACTTTTGAAGCAGCAGAGTGTATAGTCAGTTTACCTGTGCTTGGTCATGGGGACGAGAGGCACGGTCAGAGAGATGGACAGGGGGTCCTGGGAGGTGATGATCTGGGGGATGCTGCGACCCCCTCTCATCCCTACGTCTCTGTCCACATCCTCTACTTTAACTGCTGGCAGCACATTCCCTCTGTCCTTACCAATGTTCTCTGAAGAACACAAAGTAGGATTCTAGAACTCTGATACACATCAACGTTCCAGAACTCTATGAGGAATCCCTGACAGATTATTCTAGAACTCTAG
The DNA here is from genome assembly GCA_003317085.1 of Hucho hucho. Lineage (NCBI taxonomy): Eukaryota > Metazoa > Chordata > Actinopteri > Salmoniformes > Salmonidae > Hucho > Hucho hucho. Next base: position 704,926 of record QNTS01000012.1, on the reverse strand, counting down.
AAAACTCACTGAAGAGCGTTCTGTTGATACACACCAACAACCCAGAACTATCAGATGAAAAATCTAGAAACAACACTTGAGAGCGTTCTAGAATTTTTGTAGGAAGGCGAAACATTCTAGAACCCATGGGGCTTGTTTAGCCCAGGGATAACTTGGGTACAACAGTAAAGAGGCTATTGTCAGGACTTCCTCATGAGGCTAGTTGGGAGAGTGCCAAGGGTGTCCAGGGCTGGGGGGTGGCTACTTTGAAGAGCCTCAAATGTGTGTTTTGATTTGTTTTGCACTTTTTTGGTTGCTACATGATTCCATATTTGTTATTTCATAGTTTTGTTGTCTTCACTATTATTCTACAATGTAGAAAAAAGTAAAAAAATAAATTAATAAAGAGGCTATTGTCACTGATGTGAAAGAACGACACAACACAGCACGACATGGCACAACAAGACACGGCATTGCACAACACAGAACAGCACGGCACAGAACATTTCACCCTTTAGAGGGTTCAGTTCACCTGAGGAGTGGGTGGATGGCTGCTGCTCTTCGCGATGAAGCAGGGGGGACGGTAGAGAGCATGATGGCAGAGATGTGGAGGTTGGGGGTCAAGGGGTCACGGGCGAGGATGGAGTCAGGATGGGGTTGGGAGGTCTCAGGATAGGTGAAACTTGATTTGGTGTTCTGAGGAGAGGTTGATCTAATTTGACACTCATTTTATGAATCTAACTACAGGTCTGCTGGGAGGGGAAGGCGTTGGGACAGGGGAAGGGAGTGCTACTCCTTGGAGGCATCTTCCTGGGGTTGGGACACTGTGTTTTGGTTAAGTCTGTTGAGGCAGTTGAGGATCATTTGACAGTACTGTCGCGCCTGCTTGGGTAGCTCGGACATGTCATGTTTTAGGAGGGTTAGCTCTTCTGGCAGGGCGAGCATGGACAGTTTAGGAGGGGTCAGGTTGTTGTCGCGTAGCAACTGGGTGAGACTGTCGAGGCACTGGCAGGCGTTGGGGACATGCACAAGCAGGCTCCTGATTGGAGAGCAACTGGAGGGCACTGGGTGGAGACACGGTCAGACAGCCAATCAAATCAATACAATCAAGCAAAACTGGAAGTCATGATAAGATCGAAAATGTTAGAGAAGTAGTTAGTAGTAGTAGTTTTGATGTCCGGTAATTGTGCTGTCATATACACTATATATACAAAAGTATGTGGACACCCCTTCAAATTAGTCGATTCGGCTATTTCAGCCATACCCGTTGCTGACAGGTGTATAAAATCGAGCACACAGCCATGCAATCTCCATAGACAAACATTGACAGTAGAATGGCCTTACTGAAGAGCTCAGAGATCTTAAACGTGGCACCATCATACAGTAGGATGTCACCTTTCCAACAAATCAGTTCATCAGATTTCTGCCCTGCTAGAGCTGCCCCGGTCAACTGTCAACTATTGTGAAGTGGAAATGTCTAGGAGCAACAACATCTCAGCCGCAAAGTGGTAGGCAACACAAGCTCACAGAACGGGACCGTTGAGTGCTGAAGCGCGTAGCACGTAACAATTGCCTGTCCTCGGTTGCAACACTCCCTACCGAGTTCCAAACTGCCTCTGTAAGCAACATCAGCACAAGAACTGTTCGTCGGGAGCTTCATGAAATGGGTTTCCATGGCCGAGCAGCCGCACACAAGCCTAAGATCACCATGTGCAATGCCAAGCATCGGCTGGAGTGGTGTAAAGCTCACCGCCATTGGACTCCGTAGCAGTGGAAACGCGTTCTCTGGAGTGTTGTACCACGCTTCACCATCTGGCATGCCAGGAGAACGCTACCTGCCCCAATGCATAGTGCCAACGGTAAAGTTTGGTGGAGGAGGAATAATGGTTTTGGGCTGTTTTTCATGGTTCGGGCTACGCCCCTTGGTTCCAGTGAAGGAAAATCTTAACGCTACAGTATACAATGACATTCTAGATGATTCTTTGCTTCCAAAGTTGTGGCAACAGTTTGAGGAAGGCTCTTTCCTGTTTCAGCATGACTATGCCCCCGTGCTCAAAGCGAGGTCCATACAGAAATTATTTGTCGAGATTGGTGTGGAAGAACTTGACTGGCCTGTACAGAGCCCTGACCTCAACCTCATCGAATACCTTTAGGATGAATTACAACGCCGGCTGCGAGCCACGCCTAATCGCCCAACATCACTGCCCGACCTCACTAATGCTGTTGTGGCTGAATGGAAGCAAGTCCCTGCAGCAATGTTCCAACATCTAATGGAAAGCCTTCCCAGAAGAGTGGAGGCTGTTATAGCACCAAAGGGGAGACCAACTCCATATTAATGCCCATGATTTTGGAATGAGATGTTTGACGAGCAGGTGCCCATATACTTTTGGCCATGTAGTGTATATACACTACTGTTCAGCTTTGACGAATATCCTCAGATTACATGAAGCAGGAAGACTCACCTTCACACCCTCCTTCGTCGGCACCTTCCTCTTCCTGTAATGAGAGCAGTGAACATAAAAAAAACATTATCCATTGGTAACACCCATGTAACTACAGTGTAATAACAAGGAGACCGTTGGCTGTTAAAATGTTCCCTACCTGAGGGGTGGCAGTAGGTGGAGCCTTCTGGTTGGCTGGTTCTGGCTGGTCGGTCAATGCCGGGGCCTTTGTCGCTGGGGGAGACTGTTTCTTTGTCAGTTCTGGATCTGGTTCTGGTTCTGGCTCTGGTTCAGGAGAAGACTCTCTGGGGGTAGACACTGGGGGGCTTGGTTTGACTGGCTCCGCCTCTGCCTCAACCTCGGGCAACTCCTCGGCTGGACACACATCCACCAGGCACCTGGAGAGGGAGTGTGGTCCAATCAGTGCAGATTTACTGTGTGAGATAGCCAATAGGAGTAGCGTTAAACACTGAGAGAACCTATCAATACAGTCTTAGTGCTGGAAGTGAAGCAGAGAAAATAATTAGGACAAACACACATCTACCTAGCTCTGGTTCAGGGCATTAGAGCTGCTTGCTAGAAGGCTCAGCGTTAACATTGGCATATGCACTCTGGGCATACAGAGTAAGAACATGTCTCACAATTGCAGATAATTAATTCTCCACTGGTAAGAGAATAATTTATCTGTCACTGAAATAGATGCAGCCATAACTCAACAACAATGTAGACAGATTGTTCCCTATTACACAACTCACTCCGAACCCATTGGAAAATCTCTCTGAAGTTCTCTAAAGCCTATGTGGTCTCCTTCATCCGTGACTGTTTGCCACTTAATTGTGGCTAATCCTGGAGTTTGGTCTGATTAATGATAACCGGATTGGTTGGTTTGGAGGAAAAACGTCTGAGTTTGATATGAACTATAACTGCCGGACAGTCACAAACTCAGGATAAATCGTCAAGACAACCAACGACAACAAGACCAGACAGATACGAATGGAAGGATTTAGGACAATGTTGCCATACCAGCATTGAATTAGCAAAATAATATTTGTCAATCGGGAGTGTGAGGATGGATACTGGGGAGAGGATTATACTTACGTTTTGTCTTTGAATTGGCTTCTGTCTGTTTGACATTGGGTTAGATCTCAACTATGTTTTCATGAATGAAACAATTGTTTCGTGTAGAAAACAAAAAAAAAGACTAAGTTAAACATATCCCAGACTAGTCATCCTTAGCATCGCCGCCGGCCCTCCAATGAGAATACAGTATCTGGCTCGCGAGACTAAGTCATTCTTAATGGTCTAAATTAGATTTTATAACCTACCTTTTCAGGTCCGCTCTGATTCAATGAGGAATTGGTGGCACAAGGCAATACAAGAGATGTGTCAAACTGAATAAGATCTTGTCTCACCATTTCTATCAGCTCTCAAGCTCAGCACAAAGCACTGTTGTTAGGCCTATAGACTGTTGCTTTAGCTGCTTAGTAAATTCATTGCTCAACCTCCAAGTGATAGCTGTAACAGTGTAAACAATGTTGTACAGTGCCTTCAGAAAGTATTCACACCCCTTGACTTTTTTTTGTTTTTTTTGTGTTACAGCCTGAATTCAAAATTGATTAAAATGAGATTTTGTGTCACTGGCCTAAACACAATACCCCATAATGTCAAAGTGGAATTATGTTTTTAGACATTTTTATAAATGAATAAAAATGAAAAGCTGAAATGTCTAGCAACAATAAGTATTCAACCCTTTTGTTATGGCAAGCCTAACTCATTTCAGGAGTAAAATATTTCTACTAAGCTAACATATTGAATAGATTTTGAATCTTAGGACCCCTTAATATATATATATATATATATTTTTTTTACAAATTATTTGATAAAATATTGAATTTGGCCTTTACTACTATAGCCCATAGAAAAGCATTGAATAACACATTCATAAATGGCAAAAAAAGACAGCTACATTTTTTTTATCATAAGGGATAAGGTTTTGAAGTGTCTGTCCTATATCTAGGAGATATAAGAAAGCTCAGGAAATATTCATTTTTTTTTGGATACATATATAACAGCTTATTTTGGTTGGCACAAAACTACCTCCATACTTCCATTAATTTGTATGGGTTACCTTCAGACGAGTCCTGAGACACTTGTGGGGATCGTAGAGCATAAACGGACCATCGTGTTCATGAGAGTTTCCCCTTTCCACAGTGGTGTCATATTACTTCGTAGCCCAAACGGTTCAGACTTGTCACATCAACGTTACAGACTTCAAATGCGTCCCTTCATATTTTCAAGCATGGTGGTGGCTGCATCATGTTATGGGTATGCTTGTCATCGGCAAGGACTAGGGATTTCTTTTTGTAAAAGAAACAGAATAGAGCTAAGCACAGGCACAATCCTAGAGGAAAACCATGTTAAGTCTGCTTTCCTACAGACACTGGGAGACAAATTCTCCTTCAGCAAGACAATAAACTAAAACACAAGGCCAAATATACACTGAAGTTGCTTACAACATTGAATGTTCCGGAGTGGCCTAGTTACAGTTTTGACTTAAATCGGCTTGAAAATCTATGGCATGACTTGAAAATGGCTGTCTAGCAATGATCAACAACCAACTTGACAGAGCTTGAAGAATTTTTTAAAGAATAATGTGCAAATATTGTACAATCCAGGTGTGCAAAGCTCTTGGAGACTTACCCACAAAGTCTCACAGCTGTAATAACTGCCAAAGGTGATTCTAACATGTATTGACTCAGGGGTGTGAATACTTTAGTAAATTAGATATTTCTGTACTTAATTTTCAATAAATGTGCAAAAATGTCTAAAAACATGTTTTCACTTTGTCATTATGGGGTATTGTGGGTAGATGCAATGCAAATCAATTTATAACATTTTTCACATGCATTTTTCTGGAATTTTTTGTTGTTATTCTGTCTCTCACTGTTCAAATAAACCTACCATTAAAATTATAGACTGATAATTTCTTTGTCAGTGGGAAAATGTACAAAATCAGCAGGGGATCAAATACTTTTTCCCCTCACTGTATATACTGAACAAAAATATAAATGCAACATGTAAAGTGTTGGTCCCATGTTTCATGAGCTGAAGTAAAAGAATCCCAGAAATGTTCCATTCACACAAAAATAAGATTTCTCTCAGATTTTGTGCACAAGTTTGTTTACATCCCTGTTAGTGAACATTTGTCCTTTGCCAAAATAATCCATCCACCTGACAGGCGTGGAATATCAAGAAGCTGATTGAACAGCATGATCATTACCCAGGTGCACCTTGTGCTGGGGACAATAAAAGGCCACTCTAAAATGTGTAGTTTTGTCACACAGATGTCTCAAGTTTTGAGACAGCATGCAATTGGCAAGCTTACTGCAGGAATGGCCAGAGCTGCTGCAAGAGAATGTAATGTTAATTTCACTACCATAAGCCACCTCCAACGTCGTTTGAGAGAAGTTGGCAGTACATCCAACTGGCCTCACAACCGCAGGCCACGTGTAGCCACTCCAGCCCAGGACCTCCACATCTGGCTTCTTCACCTGTAGGATTGTCTGAGGTGGGGGAGGGGGGTGCTGAGGAGTATTTCAGTCTGTAATAAAGCCCTTTTGTGGGGGAAAACTCAGTCTGATTGGCTGGACCTGGCACCCCAGTTGGTGGGCCTGGCTCCCAAGTGGTTGGGCCTTTGCCCTTCCAGGCCCACCCATGGCGTCACCCCTGCCCAGTCAAGTGTAATCCATCGTTTATGGCCTAATTTATTTATTTCAATTGACTGATTTCCTTCTATGAACTGTAACTCAGTAAAATCGTTGAAATTGTTGCATGTTGCGTTATATTTTTGTTCAGTATAGGTATAGTTTTTTTTTTTCATGGTCCTTCAAGCCTGATAGGTAAAATTACATTTTTCTACAGGTCATGTACCAGTTGTCCCAAACATGCTCCACTGAGCAAGTTTAAAAGTTTACACCAAACCCTTTATCCCCATAGTTTAAGAGGAAAAATCAAGTTACCCCTTATCCCGACCTTCAACTTGTTAGGTAAAAGGCACAAAGCATTACAGCTGTACATCTGTGACATTGGGTGCCATGAGGAACGAGTAGCCTAGTTTATGTGGCATCAAAGCACAACTTCTCAGCACAGGAAGCACATTCCAAAGCGGGAATAAGCCTCTATCTGGTAATGATTCAGTTTACTCAGTGATCTTATTGTCCTCCGTAAGCTCCAAAGCGTCAATATAGTCCTCAACGACAATATTGTCCTCAGCAACTTTTATGTTTTGATTGACCTTTTTATCCTCTGATATTTTATTCTCTTCAGTGATTACAATAATGACTGAAACTTCTGCTATCTTATTCTTCTCAGGACTTCTATTCTCCAGAGATATCTTATTCTCTACAGTTACTATATTCTCCTCTGCAACTTTTCTGGCTTCATTGATTGTTTTCTTATTGGATATTTCCTGCATTCTTGCATTTTTTCCTGCAGTATTTTGTTTATTAATTTACATTTTCTTAATGACTGTCACCTCTTCTGTTATTTTATTCTCTTTAGATATCTTATTTTCCTGTGTGGTCGTAATGTCTTCAACAATCTTAATTTCCTCAATGATGGTAATCTTGTCTGTAACCTCTGGAATCCTATTTTCCTCAGAACTTGTATTTTCCTCTGCTACTTTAGTCTCCACAGATATCTTCTCTCCAACGGCCATCTCTCCAACCGCCATCTCTTTTTTTTGTCCTTATTTACACGCTTTCCTCGGGTATCTTGATATCTGGTGTTAGGATGCTCTCTTCAAACTTAATTTTCTCAACGGCAGTAACCTTTGTTATCTTATTCTTGTCAGGACTTTTATTTTCCTCTGTTACTTTAGTCTCAGATATCTCCTCTCCACTGACTATATTCTCCACTGTTGTTGTATTCTGTTCAACATTTTTGATTACCTCATTCACTGTTACCGTAGGTATATTCTCTTCAATGACTACATTCTCATCAGCAGCAACATTTTTGTTTTCATTTATATTTTTCTCCTCAGATATCTTACTGTCTTGTGTGGTCATATTCTGTTTAACGATCTTAATTTTCTCAATGTCTGTAAATGCAGTTACTTGATCCTTGTCCGGATTTTAATTTTCGTCCGTTAATTCTGAAACCTTTGTTATTTTATCATTGTCAGGACTTTAGTTGCTTTAGTCTCAGATATCTCTTCTCCACTGACTATATTCTCCATTGTGGTCATATTCTGATCGCATTCTTCTATGACTGTAACTTATTATTTTAGTCTCTTTGGAGACTATACTATTCTCCTCAGCAGCCACCTTTTTGTCTTCATTTATATTTTTATCCTCAGATATCTTATTATCTTGTGTAATGGTGTTCTCTTTAACAATCTTAATTTTCTCAACGACAGTAACCTCTGTTAGTTTGTCCTTGTCAGGATTTTCATTTTCCTCTGTTACTTTTTTCTCCTCAGATATCTTACCATTGCCAGTAATTATATTCTCTTCAGGAGCAACTTTTGTGTCTTCTTTGAAATTACTCTCATTGGATATCTTGTACGCCACTATGGCTGTATTCTGTTCAATGTCTCTACTTTCCTCAATGATTGTAACCGCTCTTATTTTAGTCTCAGATATCCTATTATCCTTTGTAGTCGTAATTATCTTCAGTTTTTTGAATAATTTTCTCAAATACTGTAACCTCCTCTGTTACTTTATTCTCCTCTGTTATCTTTTTCGCATTACTAACTATATTCTCCTCAGATGCAACCATTTTGTCTTCATTGAAATTAATCTGAATAGATATCTTATTTTCGTCTGATATCTTATTCTCTTCAGGACTGCTATTGTCCATGTTCTCGTCGCTCTCCTCCGGAAGCATCTGCAACCTGGATGGTGTGCAGTAGGGGACAAGCAGAGCTTCAGACAGTCTCAGACAGTAAGACAGTCATAATATGTAGTTTAAACGTACAGGGCTCGATTTACACATACATTTTCAATAGTGCTCCCCAAATAGTGGGCAAAAACAATATTAACAGTTTTAGTGCTTAATCCGCTTATTGAGGTGCCTTGATGCAACTCCAGTCACCCCTGTAATTTGAACGGCTGCATCCATATCATGAAGAGCAGACAAACAGCAGACAAACAGAACCCCTCAGCCCTCCAGAAAGTATGTAGGCTACTGTGCAGCAGTGTTAGAAGTAGCAAGCTCTGTATCCTATAAAACATCTGGATTATGAGTCAAACTGTGGAGGGAAGAGGATGGGGTCAAAGGTTTGGATATGAGATGTTAAAATGCTTGAGATAGAAGCTGCCCCTAACTACAGATTTAGGATCAGATTAGACAACCCCTGACTATAATCTTAACCATTAACGTGGCGATTTAATGTCTGACTCCTTAGAAGTGGTTAAGGGCCTGAGTCAAAACACCTGGCCTGGAGACCAGGTCAGAGGGCAGGGGTCAATACATCAGACAATCACACAGAGCCAAAAGGCAATGCTGAACACAACGCCAATCCCAATTCATCACTCATACAGACAAAGAGAGACAGAGCTCTGGGGAAAATATGAGATTGTAAAAAGGTGAGTGTGAGAGAGGGAAAAATAAATAGGGAATAGGAGTATTTTATTACTTCTCTTCCACTTTCGCAATAGCAGCCTCCTCTGCCTCTTTCTTGATGCTCTCCATGAGGGGAGTCCATCTCTCTGTCTGTGTCTCTGCATCCTCTGCTTCTTGTTGCATGGCCATAACTTGCTGCGACAGAGACTACAGTACATACAGAGAGTACGGCTATTGCAGCTCCAGATAAAGAACATTATTAAGTTCAATGGCATTTCCACTATAAAAATTGAACAATTTTGTTTCGTCATATTGTTGGTGACTTTCTGATCAGCTTTGAAGCACTGTCTGGGTTAGGGTTTGGCCAGGGTAGGCCGTCATTGTAAGTAAGAATTTGTTCTTAACTGACTTGCCTAGTAAAATAAAGCTAAAATGTATATATATTGCCACTTTTGTCATTTCAAGCATGGTAATCTACTGACTACCAGCAAGGCTGTCTTTGATTCTGCCTCTGACCTGGGGTAGGAGTGAGGATGAGGCCTGGAGCAGGGCCGCTTTGTTTTCCTTCTTCTCCCAATACGGGTCTACCTCCTCCAGAACCATGTCTTCATGGCCCTGCAGGATGAGGACTAAACAGGAAATAGGAAACAAGTTTCAGGAAAAGGAGGTGGGTCAGTGGGTTAAGTATTAGAGGATATGGAACAATAGGGTGGGATCAACCAATCAAGGGAAAGACCTCATATTCAACACTCAAATAATGCTTAAGCTGTATTCATAAACAAGTGGGAAGATGGTATTTATCACATACGACTGGGAAAAATCTATTTAAAAGCCCCTCCAACTGGTAACAACTAGTGGGAAGCTTGTCTATCCTCCCTGAGCTTCGACTTCTCCCACATGCTGGACTCCTGACGTCACCTACTAAGGAAATTACCTCAATAACAGCATTTTCGTCACAATAGTGAAACATTTATATTTTGTATTTAACAGGTTCTACAGAAGTTAAAGTTGTACTTATTAACAAATAAGTCATATATGATGCATAACCAAGGTGTCTAATATGATTCAGAGAAGTTTCACATGATTTCGCATAAATCTCCAAGGTATGCTTTTACAGGTGAATTTGGCAAAAGAAGTTTGTATTCAACAGCTTCAAACATAATGTTTAAAGGGTGTAGTTCACATATGTGCTTTCATTTTCAATACATTGAATCCATGATGCTTGTGGTATATGAATATCTTAGTGGTCAAATTTGCAACCAATGGGAAAGTACAGTGGCTATAATTTATTATACAGTATACATTTAATCATAGCAGATTATTTATTTTTTCAGAAGATTGAAGTTGATTAGGTTATGGATATACTTGATCAAGATGCTCTTAAAGATGATTTGACGATCATCCATTAACCTTTACATATGTTTAAATCAGCGATTTTGACTGTAAAATGTAATATTTTGTAATTTTGGGGGGAATTGCCATTGGAGAATTACCAGCCTTTCAGCACGCTTATAGGGAAGGACATTCAACAAGCACAGCACTTACACAAATCACTGATGATTGGCTGAGAGAAATTGATGATACAAATATTGTGGGGGCTGTTTTGTTAGACTTCAGTGTGGCTTTTGACATTATCAATCATAGTCTGCTGCTGTTAAAACTGATGTATTATGGCTTTACACCCCCTGCTATATTGTGGATAAGAGGGTGTTATTTAATGGAAGCCTCTCCAACATAATCCAGGTAGAATCAGGAATTCCCCAGGGCAGCTGTCTAGGCCCCTTACTTTTTTCAATCTTTACTAACAACATGCCACTGGCTTTGAGTAAAGCCAGTGTCTATGTATGCGGATGACTCAACATTATACACGTCAGCTGCTACAGAGACTAAAATGACTGCAACACTTAACAAAGAGCTGTAGTTAGTTTCATAATGGGAAGGAATAATTTAGTCCTAAATATTATTATTTTTATTTTTTTTAAACAGAGAAGTGGTGCGTGCATATGTATTCACCCCCTTTGCTATGAAGCCCCTAAAAAAATCTGGTGCAACCAATTACCTTCAGAAGTCACATAATTAGTTAGATTGCACACAGGTGGACTTTATTTAAGTGTCACATGATATATACACCTGTTCTGAAAGGCCACAGAGTCTGCAACACCACTAAACAAGGGGCACCACCAAGCAAGCAGCACCATGAAGACCAAGGAGCTCTCCAAACAGGTCAGGGATGAAGTTAAGGAGAAGGTACAGATCAGGGTTGGGTAATAACAAAAATATCAGAAACTTTGAACATCCCACGGAGCACCATTAAATCCATTATAAAAAATTGAAAGAATATGGCACCACAACAAACCTGCCAAGAGAGGGCCGCTCACCAAAACTCACGGACCAGGCAAGGAGGGCATTAATCAGAGAGGCAACAAAGAGACCAAAGATAACCCTGAAGGAGCTGCAAAGCTCCACAGGAGAGATTGGAGTGTCACGATCTTGTTGAATAACGGACCAAGGTGCAGCGCAGACTGAGTTCCACATCTTTTAATAGGTGAAACTTACAAACAACAAAAACAATAAGCAAGGCTCTGACATCAACTGTGTAGTGCAGCAGCACATACACAATACAAACAATGACCCACAAAGCAAGTGGGAAAATGAACTAACTTAAATATGGTCCCCAATTAGAGGTAACGACAAACAGCTGCCTCTAATTGGGAACCATCAAAAAACCAAACATAGAAAATAAAACATAGACCAAAAACCCCCCTGATCACGTCCTGACCTAAACACCTTAGATGAGCCAGAAGGCTATCTGTGGCCAGGACGTGACATGGAGTATCTGTCCATAGGACCACTTTAAGCCGTACACTCCACAGAGCTGGGCTTTACGGAAGAGTGGCCAGAAAAAAGTCATTGCTTAAAGAAAGAAATAAGCAAACACGTTTGGTGTTCGCCAAAAGGCATGTGGGAGACTCTCCAAACATGGAAGAAGGTATTCTGGTCAGATGAGACTAAAATTTAGCTTTTTGGTCATCAAGGAAAACACTATGTTTAACGCAAACCCAACACCTCTCATCCCTCCGAGAACACCATCCCCATGCTGTGGGGATATTTTTCATCGGCAGGGACTGGGAAACTGAAGAATGATGGATGGCGCTAAATACAGGGAAATTCTTGAGGGAAACCTGTTTCAGTCTTCCAGAGATTTGAGACCGGGACGGAGGCTCACCTTCCAGCAGGAAAATTACCCTAAGCATACTGCTAAAGCAACACTAGAGTGGTTTAAGAATTTAAACGTCTTGGAATGGCCTAGTCAAAGCCCAGACCTCAATCCAATTGAGAATCTGTGGTATGACTTAAAGTTTGCTGTACACCAGCGGAACCCATCCAACTTGAAGGAGCTGGATTAGTTGTGCCTTGAAGAATGGGAAAAAATCCCAGTGGCTAGATGTGCCAAGCTTATAGAGACATATCCCAAGAGACTTGCAGCTGTAATTGCTGCAAAAGGTGGCTCTGCAAAGTATTGACTTTGGGGGGGTGAATAGTTATGCAATGTTGTAAATGACTATTGTAGCTGGAAATGGATGATTTTGAATGGAATATCTACATAGGCGTAGAGGCCCATTATCAGCAACCATCACTCCTGTGTTCCAATGGCACGTTGTGTTAGCTAATCCAAGTTTATCATTTTAAAAGGCCAATTGATCATTACAAAACCCTTTTGCAATTATGTTAGCACAGCTGAAAACTGTTGTTCTGATTAAAGAAGCAATAAAACTGGCCTTCTTTAGACAAGTTGAGCAGCTGGAGCATCAGCCTTTGTGGGTTCGATTACAGGCTCAAAATGGCCAGAAACAAAGAACTTTCTTCGGAAACACGTCAGTCTATTCTTGTTCTGAGAAATTGCCAAGAAACTGAAGATCTCGTACACTGCTGTGTACTACTCCCTTCACAGAACAGCACAAACTAACCAGAATAGAAAGAGGAGTGTGAGGCCCCGGTGCACAACTGAGCAAGAGGACATGTACTGTACATTAGAGTGTCTAGTTTGAGAAACAGACGCCTGATAGTTGGTCCTGTGTAGCTCAGCTGGTTGCGCATGGTGCTTGCAACACAAGGGTTGTAGGTTTGATTCCACAGGGGATCAGTATGTTTTTTTGTAAATGTGTGCTCTTGCTACTACAAGTGGCTCTGGATAAGGCCATATGTTAAATGACAAAAATGCAACCTTTTTTTTCTGTGCTTTTAGTTTTTTGCGCATTAGCCAATTGGCGTTTCTCAATGAGTTCAAAGCACATTAATTCATCCGACTGGCATTTGAAACGTCAAAACTGGTAATTACCACCTTCCCACTTGGTTATAAACGCAGCATTACTCCACTACTAATTTGAATATTGAAATGAAAGGGATAGTCCACCCAATTTACAACCTCATCTTATGGATGGCTAGATATTAGTCTTTGGACTCAGAGAATCAGTGGCCCACTGATTTGGCGTTATATACTGTATAGCAAATGTGGGGGGTAGCCCGGACCAGGACTGCGAACCTGGGTCCAGCGACTGTCAAGCCAACACTTTAACCGTTACACCAAGAGGTAAGAACCTTTTGACTAGGTTGCTAGGGGTTGAGTTAAGGTTGCTACATTACCTCCTTCCTTCAGGAGAGTGTTCTAAGTTCTAAGCACCATGCCACTTCTGACACCAATGTAGCAAATTCAGTGGGTAGCCCCAACCGGGACTTGAACCCGGGTCCAGCAACTGTCAAGAAAACTGTGACGCCAAAAGGAACAAACCTCTTGACTAGGTCGCTAGATGTTGGCTTAATGTCGCTACATTACATTGCAGTACTGTGCTTTACAAAAGGTTAGCATTAGCTGTACAGATCCCTAGAAAATATATTCAACAAATACAGTTTTACAACTTTTAATCATATCATGTAATTCAGACCCATTTATATACTTGGCTGTTTGAATATTTATAGGTATACGCCTAATTGATTGATTGGTAGATTGACTGTCACACAATACACCAGACTGCACTTCAAACTCTTTATTAATCATAAACAAACTGCATATAATGTAACATCTTCATAAGAATAGTAGAGCTGCCTGGGCTTAGCTAGTTATTATGTTTGTTTCATTTAACAAACATAATAACAACAGTACTAACAGTAGTGTGTCTATGCTAACAGTACGTTGACTACAAACCGTGTGTGAAATATAGTGCTAGCCAATCCAAGTTTTTTTTATTGTCACAGTTCCATACAATCTCAAAACAATTGATAGTAGTGTATTGATTCTACACTGTTTAAAATGAGAATGGAAGTATTGGCAAAAGCATGTGATCACCCTGTCTCTCTGGAGAAAACAGAATTCAAAGGCTTTTTGAGATTCCTAGGCTTTTTGGATAATTGTTTATGGAATAATCATTAGCATAATTGTGCCATTGCTATTAGAGTGAGATATTGTCTCCAAAGTGATGATTCTAACAGATAATGATCATAGTATCGAAAGCACAATAAACCCCTTTGGCTATGTTGACACAGCCATCCTAGCAACCCAATTCAAATTTTGTTTCATATCCAACCATTTTTTCTGACTGTTTACACTCAGGTTTATATGGCATAGGTTTGTGCATTCACACATTTAACATCTGAAATAGCACACATATGCAATGCTAATTTACTCATTTTTTTATGTAAAAAAACAACCTTTCAGAGCAAAAAAATACATTTGATCTGAGCATCCACACTGAGGTTGCATATGGAGCATCAGAATCGTATCAGAATTGAGAGCCACATACGGATGTCGAATAAATCAGAACTTAAAAGATCAGATTCCATGTGTTTTTTTTGCTGTTTAGACATTGGGGGAAAGATCATATGTGTATCAGATATGCCAAATAATTGACATACAATCAAAATTGAGCTGCCTGTGTGAACACAGCCTTTGTAAATTAGGCTACATTCACTCCCATGCTTAGGTAATTCTGCTGGTTTATGGGTATTTAAACATAATTAGTAATTTCATTCAGAATCTCTTATCATTGGTTCAATCGTTTGTGGAAAGGAGAGGGGGAAAGTGCATTATGCGTTATAGCTGCGCAAGAACTGAAAGCTATATTGCTTTCTATCTATAAGAATTTGTTCTTATTTGACTTGCCTAGTTAAATAAAAGTTAAATAAAAATACAAATAAAATCTGTGTGTGACAGAGGAGGCTGGTGGGAGGAGCTATAGGAGGACACACTCATTGTAATGGCTGGAATGGAATAAATTGAATGATATCAAACACATCAAACATAAGGCACCCTTAGCAAAGTTGCCAACAACTGGATGCATCTGGTTTTCAGGGATACTGCTATCTTCAACCTAGGTTCCTTTTCCGCTGAAAGCCAGATATGCTTTGTTAGGTACAAAATATGGAAACCAGATATTTGACTCCATTCCATTTATGCCATTCCAGCCATTACAATGAGCCTGTCCTCCTATAGCTTCTTCCACCAGCCTCCTCTGGTAAGTGTGTGTCCATTTATGAATTACTCTGTCTTTTTTGCCTGTCTGTTGAACTGCCTGTCTCGCTCCAATCTTCAGTGTGTGCGCCTGTGGTTTAGTCTCCTCTTCTATGTGTGTGTATATGTTTTTGTGAGCAACTTTTTCCCAGTCTTCCTTCTCCTTTTGTTTAAGGGGCTCTCAGCACACCTTCGCCCCTGAAACAGAATGAGAAGAGGAGCCCAGTTAGAGTCTGCCTCATCATGGACACTAGCCCTAATCAACCAATCAATACACCCTGTAATTAACCAATCAACTAATCAATGAACCTGCAAATCACCGCTTCACTACACTACTGATCAATCAATCAAACTGCCTCAAAGCATAACTCAGGTCACTGAAGTGTGTCCACAACTGATATCAGACTCAAAGGAACAGTGCCAATGTCTGGTTGTAGTCTCTGTTCTGCCTGTCTGTTGTCTATTGGAAGTTCAGACTTTGTTGTACACCGTTTCAGATTTTATATGACCATAATGCTGATTGTTTTTTGAACACCATTTTCAGTTTTATGATCAGCCAATTACTTAGAGGTCTAAAGCACCTGAAGACGGGTTCTGTGAGATGATGTATGTGTATGAGAAAGCCATGAGAACAGCTTCACTTACTGTTCTGTACAGCCTCAGCGTTCTCCTGTCAGAGGGGGAGACACAAAACAAAAGATGTTAGACTTCAGTTTCCATTTACAGTACCTACATACTCTTTCAGCCAAGTCCTGTTTAGTTGAAGTTTAAGAACTACTTTGAATGAAAATTATAATTTAACCCAAAACCAGGGTCTTGTTCATTCTTCATTAAGCACCAAACGGAAGAAAATAAAACAGGGAAGGACTATCTGAACTTATCCAATAAGAAATGTGGTTTACCATGCAAAGTGTTTTGCTAGTGTACCTTAATGAATACTATCCTGGTTTGTTGCCTTGTGCTATTAGGAGGTTAGTCACTCACCGATCCACTGGGAGTCAGGACAGGCTGAGGTAACATACGACCGAGGCCCTGAACAATCCAGCCCACCACACTGTAGAAGGAGAACAGAGATATATGGACTGTCTACATCACAGGGCATGTTTAACAGCTGCTATCATGCTTTAGCAGTATAGCACATTTCAGGGCTATTACTATGTTATAACAGCGTCACGAATGTGTTTGCAAGCCGTTCCCATGCTATAGCAGCGTAGAGAATGTGTCAGATCATTGGGAAGGGAAAGGGGATACTTAGTCATTTGCACAACTGAATGCATTCAACCGAAATGTGTCTTCTGCATTTAACCCAACCCCTCTGAATCAGAGAGGTACGGGGGGCTGCCTTAATCAATGTCATCGGCACCTGGGGAGCAGTTGTTGTTGGAGGTTAACTGCATTGCGCAACCTTTCGGTTACTGGCCCAATGCTCTTAGCAGGTAATGTAGAGTAGACATTGTAGACAGGGAATTACATTTTCCACATTTTTTGCCCGTATCTAGGTGGGCCAAAAGGTGCTAGGGTGAGGCAGTAATGTAAGCAGCCATATAAAACATCCATGACTTTTCCCCACATTGTGAGGGGCTTACACAGCGTGCAGGGTAGTCTGATACAGCTGTGGTACAATGCTTCCTAGCTGTGCCCTTAGGTAGGAGGGGCTTTGATAGCTAAGCATGGCATTTCCTGCCAATTATAAGCTCTGGCCATTTTGTCACCTACTTGGGCTATTTCTCCTCCTCACTGTCATGACAGATACATAACAATACAAAAATGTTAAATATATTTTTTTATTAAACTGTTCAAATAGTTCCCTTTACAACCTCTGAACAATCTGTAATATTTACATTAATAAGTACATGTTTGTGTATCAATGAGCTTGTAGTGTAAATACAACAGCGTACACGGCTGTGAGACTCACTTTGCTTTGGCCTCCTCTTCAGCTTCCAGAGATGGGGAGGTCACTGCAAGGGAAGAACAAACAGCTCATAAATATGCAACAGATGTAAAAACTTTTGCTTGCTGGTGCATGAGGTTTCTAGCCTCGGAACAAGAAGATCGTAACATAGACCATAACATAAACTAAACACTTGCGCTATGAACAAACAATAATAACCCACCAAAACCCTAGTGCAAAACCACAAACATATACAGTGGGGCAAAAAAGTATTTAGTCAGCCACCAATTGTGCAAGTTCTCTCACTTAAAAAGATGAGAGAGGCCTGTAATTTTCATCATAGGTACACTTCAACTATGACAGACAAAATGAGGAAAAAAAATCCAGAAAATCACATTGTATGATTTTTAATGAATTTATTTGCAAATTATGGTGGAAAATAAGTATTTGGTCA
>QNTS01000012.1:644787-681465 GCA_003317085.1 Hucho hucho | reverse complement strand
TTGTTACCTGTATAAAAGACACCTGTCCACAGAAGCAATCAATCAATCAGATTCCAAACTCTCCACCATGGCCAAGACCAAAGAGCTCTCCAAGGATGTCAGGGACAAGATTGTAGACCTACACAAGGCTGGAATGGGCTACAAGACCATCGCCAAGCAGCTTGGTGAGAAGGTGACAACAGTTGGTGCGATTATTCGCAAATGGAAGAAACACAAAATAACTGTCAATCTCCCTCGGCCTGGGGCTCCATGCAAGATCTCACCTCGTGGAGTTGCAATGATCATGAGAACGGTGAGGAATCAGCCCAGAACTACAAGGGAGGATCTTGTCAATGATCTCAAGGCAGCTGGGACCATAGTCACCAAGAAAACAATTGGTAACACACTACGCCGTGAAGGACTGAAATCCTGCAGCGCTCGCAAGGTCCCCCTGCTCAAGAAAGCACATATACATGCCCGTCTGAAGTTTGCCAATGAACATCTGAATGATTCAGAGGACATCTGGGTGAAAGTGTTGTGGTCAGAGACCAAAATGGAGCTCTTTGGCATCAACTCAACTCGCCGTGTTTGGAGGAGGAGGAATGCTGCCTATGACCCCAAAGAACACCATGCCCACTTCAAACATGGAGGTGGAAACATTATGCTTTGGGGTTGTTTTTCTGCTAAGGGGACAGGACAACTTCACCGCATCAAAGGGACGATGGACGGGGCCATGTACCGTCAAATCTTGGGTGAGAACCTCCTTCCCTCAGTCAGGGCATTGAAAATGGGTCGTGGATGGGTATTCCAGCATGACAATGACCCAAAACACACGGCCAAGGCAACAAAGGAGTGGCTCAAGAAGAAGCACATTAAGGTCCTGGAGTGGCCTAGCCAGTCTCCAGACCTTAATCCCATAGAAAATCTGTGGAGGGAGCTGAAGGTTCGAGTTGCCAAACGTCAGCCTCGAAACCTTGGAGACTTGGAGAAGATCTGCAAAGAGGAGTGGGACAAAATCCCTCCTGAGATGTGTGCTAGTCTGGTGGCCAACTACAAGAAATGTCTGACCTCTGTGATTGCCAACAAGGGTTTTGCCACCAAGTACTAAGTCATGTTTTGCAGAGGGGTCAAATACTTATTTCCCTCATTAAAATGCAATTCCATTTATAACATTTTTCACATGCGTTTTTCTGGATTTATTTGTTGTTATTCTGTCTCTCACTGTTCAAATAAACCTACCATTAAAATTATAGACTGATAATTTCTTTGTCAGTGGGAAAACATACAAAATCAGCAGGGGATCAAATACTTTTTTCCCTCACTGTATGAATATGATTGTCCAATCAGGGATTGAGGAAAACCCTTTTCTCTCCAGGTCAAGAGTTATCTATCCCCATCGATCATTAAACAGCTAGACCACAGGAATCACCACCTTGCAGAACCTGCTTGAGCGGATGACATGTACGTATATCAGTGAATCATTGTGGCCAGCAAGAACAGGCCCTCTCAGTCTTAAGGCACAGCTGGAGTGGGAGAGGGGTAGCAATGGGACAGTGTGGCGAATGGATCTCTAGAACCAAGTTTGGACACGGCTGCAGCGGGTCCGTTAGCATTGGGTTTAAATTAGCATAGCAACGCCCATGTTATGGCTAGCTACTTACGCTAGTTTTTTTCTTAACCTCCGGAACTTTGCTCACTTCTGCAATCTGAATGGAAATTCTGTTAAACACGACTAGCTTAGCACCAAGTACAAAACTGAGAATCTGAGAAAGCTAATGCTACACGTTAGCATAAGCCATGAGTAATTTTGGTTAGCATATTAGCAAGGCCCTTGATGTAGCTACTTACGCTAGGTTTTTTCTTAACCTCCGGTGCCTTGCTCACCTCTGCAATCTGAATGGAAATGCTGTTAAACCCAGCTGGCCTGGCTCCAAGTACAGAACTGAGAGTTTGAGAAAGCTAATGCTACACGTTAGCAGAAGCCATGAGTAATTTTGCTTAGCATATTAGCAAGACCCTTGATGTAGCTACTTACGCTGGGTTTATTCTTAACTTCCGTCACCTTGTTCACCTCTGCAATCTGTATGGAAATGCTGTTAAAAACAGCTATCCTGGCTCCAAGTACAGGACAGAGATGAGTCAAAAAAAGCTAATGCTACACGTTAACCATAAATAAATCATTTTGGTTCTCTCTCACTGAGAATTGTTGTATTTATTTATTTATTTATTAGAGCTGGCAGATTGTAGTTTTGTAGTTTTGGGTAGGTGGTGTCATATATCTACAACACTTAACTACAACCAATTAACCAACCAATTTAACTGACTTACATGAAAGTTCAGATAACACTGCTACAGGCTATTACTCAAATAAAATCTGTGGACCCTTCAGAGCATCTGTCAGACCATTCCATCTGTACCTCTTTTGTCTCCACAGGCTCTACCTCCATGTTTTTCAAATCAGGCTGTGGAACCACACTGGCCAATCCCTGGGCAATCCAGCCGATGACTCTCGACCCCTGCCTGTGGAGAGATAAGATATGCAAAATTGTTTTGATTGACAACCACTTTTATTGACAGCTTTGTCTGTGGCTTTGCTAAATATATGCACTAGAAGGCACGAGTGGCAGTGGCAGGATTGGTACAAGTTTTGGACTTTGTAGGTTTGACATATCAAAAGATGGTCAGGGGTTTTAATTCAGTCAATTCAGGTATTGTAGCTTATATTTGTTACACTGAACATAATATTTTCATCATGACATTCTAAATCTGAATTTATTAAAAATAGATGCAAATGAATGGGAAGGATTGGAAGCATTTATTAGCATTTAAATGGTCCTAATACCTTTCCCATTAATTTAGGTTAGCGAGATCTACAAAACTCATGGAGTACAATATTTATTAACTTTTATTTATTCAGGGGAAAGCAATTGAGACCAGGGTCTCATTTACAATGGTGCCCTGAGGACCAAAACTACATCAATACAGCAACAACAAAAATATAAAAAACTACAAGACAGCTATAAATACATTACATCTGTAACACCCTGATCTGTTTCACCTGTCTTCATGCTTGTCTCCACCCCCCTCCAGGTGTCGCCCATCTTCCTCATTATCCCCAGTGTATTTATACCTGTATTCTCTGTTGTCTGTTGCCAGTTCGTGTTGTCAGGTCTTACCAGCATGTTTTCCCGTCGCCCTGCTTTCTCAAGTTCTGTTTCCTAGTTTCCCTGGATTATGGACCTCTGCCTGCCTTTGACCTGTCTTTTGCCTGTCCCCTGTTTGGGTCAATAAACATCTGTGACTCTAGCTGTCTGCATTTGGGTCTTATCCTAATTTCTGATAACATCAGTTTATTGCAACAGGCTATAATAATCAATTGAAACAATTGCACACTCCAGTGAACTCATTTAACAATAGAGTTTTAAACTGACCTATCCAGATGTAATTTGTTTTGTAAGGTATTCCATAACTGTGGTACATTAAAACTAAAGGCGGATTTACCAAACTTTGTGGAGACCAGCGGGACCTCAAGAATGAACCAACCCTGCGATTGGGTTTGGTATCTCAAATGTTTATATTTCAACAGGGAAGTGAGGTATGTTGGAAGCTTTGTAAACAAGGGAGTAATCTACCTTCTGATACAGGATGCAGTGATAAGTATTAAAACTGTCACCAAGGGCGCTATGGTAGACGGCATCCAAAGAGTAGCGGCTTCTGCATTCTGGTAAATGTGTCATCATAGTCAAGATCTGGCAGGAAAGGTGACTGTAAATTCTGCTGTACAAGCCCTCTTTAAATCTTAGCTTTTTAACTAGCTCATTGGTATGTTTTTAAACGTTCTTTATCAATCCAAATGCCCAGATATTTATAGGCGGGAACCCGCTCGATGAGAGAACCACCCAATGAGTGAATATGCAGCCCATCTGAGACAATTTTGAATTAAACAACAACATATATTTAGTTTTGCCAGAATTAAGTACACGTTTTAAATCAACAAGGGCTTTCTGTAATGTAACAAAATCAGATTGCAGCTCTTACATAGCTTGGTAAACAGTCGGTGCAATGGCATTCATAACCGTATCATCTGCATACTGATTAATATTACAGGGTTTAATACATAGACCAATATTATTTATAAATAGTAAAGAGAACAAGTCCCAAATCGACTCCTGCAGTACACCTTTCGTAATATAAAACTAGACTTGACACCATCAGAAAGCACACATTGTGCCCTGTCTGTCAAATAGTTCATTTGCAAGACTCCTTAGGCTAATTTCAGACTGTTTTCGAATGAGTAGGGAATGGTCAATGGCGTCGAATGCCTTGGAAAGATCTATAAATAAGGCAGCACAATGTTTTTTATAATCTAGGTAATTTAACACATCATCTAAAACAAACAATGGCTGAAACAGATCAAAACCAGATTGGTGCATATTTACAGTGGTGTAACGTACTACTTAAGTGAAAATACTTTAAAGTACTACTTAAGTACTTTTTGGGGGTACTATCTGTACTTTCCCCCCAAAAAATGGACAACTTTTACTTTTACTTCACTACATTCATAAAGAAAATAATATACTTTTTACTCCATACATTTTCCATGACACCCAAAAGTACTCGTTACATTTTGAATGCTTAGCTGGACAGGAAAATTGTCCAATTCATGTACTTATCAAGATAACACGTGGTCATCCCTATTGCCTCTGATCTGGCGGACTCACTAAACACAAATGCATAACTTGTAAATGGTGTCTGAGTTTTGGAGTGTGCCCCTGGCTATCCGTAAAATTTGAAAACAAGAAAATTGTGCTGTCTGTTTTGCTTAATGTAAGGAATATGAAATGATTCATGATTTTAGTTTTGACACTTAAGTATATTTTAAACCAAATACTTTTAGACTTTTACTCAATTAGTATTTTTCTGGGTGACTTTCACAACTTTTATTTATTTATTTTTGACCCCTTTTTCTCCCCAATTGGTAGTTACAGTCTTGTCCCATCGCTGCAACTCCCGTACGGAATCGGGAGAGGCAAAGTTCGAGAGCCATGTGTCCTCCGAAAAACAACCCTGCCAAGCCACACCTCACTTAACCCAGCCACATCAATGTGTTGGAGGAAACACTGTACAACTGTTGACCAAGTCAACATGCATGTGCCCAGCCCGCCACAAGGAGTCACTAGAGCACAATGGGACAAGGACATCCCGGCCAGCCAAAACTTCCCCTAACATGGACGACACTGGGCCAATTGTGCTCCGCCTCATGGGTCTCCCAGTCGCGGCCAGGATCTCTAGTGACGCCTCAAGCAATGCAATGCAGTGCCTTAGACCACTGCACCACTTGGGAGGTGCTTAAGTAACTTTCTATTAAGGTATCTAGACTTTCACTCAAGTATCACCATTGGATACTTTTTCCACCACTGCATATTTAGAATAGAGTGAGAAATTGAAAAAGTTCTAAGTTGGGACTGTTGGCCAGGGATTCTAATACCTTGGCTAGGCAAGATAACTTGGAGATCTGGCAGTAATTATCTATGTCAGAAGGATCTCCGCCTTTATGTAGGGGGAGGACATGTGCTGCTTTCCAAATCTTGGGGATGATACCAGTAGCAATTGTCAAGTACAAAATACAGGTTAAAAGTTCAACAAAGAGAGAGCTGTAGTAAGAAGGGGTCAAGTGAATCAGCCATTGTGGATTAATTTACATCGATCTTTAGCAAGGCACCAAATACTGTACATTATAGACATCAAATGGTTGAAATAAAAATAAAGTATGTGAGTCTGTTAGAGCATCATTCTCTACATTCTGTTCTGTGACTAAAGGACTCGTCAGTGGAATGAGATACATGTTCATAGACTATCCTTTTAAACAGGTTGCCAGCTGAAGAAAAATGTTTATTAAAAGCACTGCAAACTTCAATTTTGTCTAGTATGGGACCAGAGGCTGTCAAAACCTGCTGGGGCAACGAGGGGGTAGAGTTTTGTTACAAAGATTTGGCCACTTTCCAGAAATTGGCTGGATTACCACCACTTTCAGATACACAATTTAAAAAAAAGTTATATATTTTCTAACCACATCTATTTCTCAAATGTCTGCAGGACTGCCAATCAGATGTTGAATCAGTGCATGTTTATCTGCAACAGAGTTAACACTAGAACCACTAAAGCAGTCATTTTGACTGCTCATGAATTTCTTGGGCCCCCTTCAGTCCTTGACTTTTCCTAAATGGGGCGCTAGCGCCGATCCCTAAGAAGTTAACACTGTCGGCATCTGGGTCTTCCCTAAAACGTGATAGTACGAACTGGCCATGGCTGACCCAGCAGACTCAGACCAGCTCCACAATACTGTCTCCCTGCAAGGAGCCACCATTGGATGACACAACGAGTTACTGCAATGTCTTATGGAGGGACTCCATACCCTGGCAGAATGCCACGACCAGGCATTCAAGACTTTGCTGGAGAAATTCTGCGGATTCCCCACTGGGCAGCAGGTCACACCCGTAATCTCCCAGCCTACCCCAGTGTCCCGAGAACCCTGCTTACCTCCTCCGGAGCGCTACGCTGGCGATTCCGGAACCTGCCGTGCTTTTCTCTCCCAGTGCTCCCTCATTTTCCACCTGCAGCCTTCTTCGTTCCCCTCGGACCGCTCGAGGATAGTGTACATCAAAACGCTGACATCCGGGAGGGCACTCGCCTGGGCTACACCGGTGTGGGAGCAATAGTCCGCCGTCTGACTCAGTCTAGAGGAGTTTGTGGCGGAAGTTCGGAAGGTGTTTGATTCTCCGTTGTCCGGGAGAGAGGCTGCTCGTAAGCTGCTATAGCTACGTCAAGACTTCCGTAGTGTGGCAGACTACGCGGTGGAATTTCTCACGTGGCGGCTGAGAGTACCTGGAACCCGGAAGCATTGTTCGACATGTTCCTTTATGGATTATCGGAGGTGGTCAAAGATGAGCTTGCAGCCCGGTAGCTGCCCATGGACCTTGACTCCCTCATAGCCTTGACCATCCGGATCGATGGGCGACATCGAGAACGTAGGAGGGAGAGGGAACTGTGCCCTGTCGCCCTCATTCGCCTTCGATTCCCACCTTACCCTTACCTCCCGGAGACCCCCAAAGTCTACATGTCCGAGTGAACCCAACGTCACGTGAGATCTCTCGGGAATCACCGAGGGCTAAAGACTCGCCTCTTTCGGAGTCTAGGCACCTGGGCAGGGCTAGATTGACTCCGGCTGAGCGCTTACACCGACTCCACACCCAGAGCTGTCTATATTGTGGAGCTACGGGACATTTCGTAGCTACCTGCCCATTAAAAAAACAGGCGCATCAAGAAGGAACGAGTACTCTGGTGGGCCTTATGGAGAGCTTTTCCTCTCCCCTTACTTGCACCCCTTTCCATGCCATCCTGCTGTGGGGGAACCAGTCAAAATCTCTCCGGATACTCATCGACTCTGGGGCTGATGAGAGTTCTTGAACCCGATCAAACATCTCTGGAGAAACCTGAAAATAGCTCCCCATCCAACTTGACAGAGCCTGAGAGGGTTTGCAGAGAAGAATGGGAGAAACTCCTCAAATAAAGGTGTGCTAAACTTGTAGCGTCATACCCAAGAAGACTTGAAGCTGTAATCTCTGCCAAAGGTGCTTTAACCTCTTAAGGATTGGATCCTTTTTTTCAATTTTCGCCTAAAATGACATACCCAAATCTAACTGCCTGTAACTCAGGATCTGAAGCAAGGATATGCATATTCGTAATACCATTTGAAAGGAAACACTTTGAAGTTCATGGAAAAGTTAAATTAATGTAGGAGAATATAACACAATAGATCTGGTAAAAGATAATACAAAGAAAAAACATGTTTTTTTGTATTTTTCTTGTACCGTCATCTTTGAAATGCAAGAGAAAGGCCATCATTTATTATTCCAGCCCAGGCTCAATTTAGATTTTGGCCACTAGCAGTGTATGTGCAAAGTTTTTAACTGATCCAATGAACCATTGCATTTCTGTTCAAAATGTTGTATCAAGACGGCCCAAATGTGCCTAATTGTTTTATTAATACATTTTCAAGTTCATAACTGCTCACTCTCCTCAAACAATAGCATGGCATTCTTTCACTGTAATAGCTACTGTAAATTGGACAGTGCAGTTAGATTAACAACAATTTAAGCTTTCTGCCAATATCAGATGTTTCTATGTCCTGGGAAATGTTCTTGTTACTTACAACCTCATGCTAATCACATTAGCCTACATTAGCTGAATTGTCCCACAGGGACCCTGTCAAGCGCCGGGTGTAGCTGGTGCAAATGAGTCAGGCGTAGGACAGCAGAGATGAGCAACACAACGTAGTTTACTCAATAATTCACAAAGTACCAATAATACCATGCCCACCAAAATTGGACTGACATAACAGGAAGAAAACAGAGGGTTAAATAATGAATACGTAATTGGGGAATTGAAACCAGGTGTGTATAAAACAAGGCAAAACAAATGGAAAATGAAAAGTGGATCGGTGATGGCTAGAAGACCGGTGACGTCGACCGCCGAACGCCGCCCGAACAAGGAGAGGGACCGACTTCGGCGGAAGTCGTGACAGACCCACGAATCCTGTAGTGGTTTCCAAACTTTTTATAGTCCCGTACCCCTTCCAACATTCAACCTCCAGTTGCATACCCCCTCTAGCACCAGGGTCAGCGCACTCTCAAATTTAGTTTTTTGCCATCATTGTAAGCCTGCCACACACACACACTATACGTTACATGCATTAAACATAAGAATGAGTTTGAGTTTTTGTCACAACCCGGCTCATGAGAAGTGACAAAGTGCTCTTATAGGACCATGGCACAAATAATAATATAATAATAATCAATCATTTTCCTCTTTATTTAACCATCTTACATATAAAACCTTATTTGTTCATAATAAATGGTGAATAACTTACCACAGGTTAATGAGAAGGGTGTGCTTGAAAGGATGCACATAACTCTGCAATGTTGGGCTGTATTGGAGAGAGTCAGTCTTAAATCATTGTCCACACACAGTCTGGGCCTGTATTTAGTTTTCATGCTAGTGAGGGCCGAGAATCCACTCTCACATAGGTATGTGGTTGCAAAGGGCATCAGTGTCTTAACAGTGTGATTTGCCAAGGCAGGAAACTCTTAGCGCAGCCCAATCCAGAAATCTGGCAGTGCCTTCTGATTAAATTTAATTTTCACAGAACCGCTTGTTGCAATTTCGATGAGGCTCTCTTGTTCAGATATCGGTAAGTGGACTGGAGGCAGGGCATGAAAGGAATAACGAATCCAGTTGTTTGTGTCATCCGTTTCGGGAAAGTACCTGCGTAATTGCACACCCAGCTCACTCAGGTGCATCACATTTGACATTGTCCGTAAGCTTGAGTTCATTCGCACACAAAAAAATCATACGATGATGGAAAGACCTGTGTGTTGTCCTTGTTAATGCAGACAGAGAAGAGCTCCAACTTCTTAATCATAGCCTCAATTTTGTCCCGCACATTGAATATAGTAGCGGAGAGTCCCTCTAATCCTAGATACAGATTATTCAGGCGAGTAAAAACATCACCCAGGTAGGTCAGTCGTGTGAGAAACTTGTCATCATGCAAGCGGTCAGACAAGTGGAAATTATGGTCAGTAAAGAAAACTTTAAGCTTGTCTCTCAATTTAAAAAAACGTGTCAATACTTTGCCCCTTGATAACCAGCCCACTTCTGTATGTTGTAAAAGCGTTACATGGTCGCTGTCATATCATTGCATAGTGCAGAAAATACACGAGAGTTCAGGGGCCTTGCTTTAACAAAGTTAACCATTTTCACTGTAGTGTCCAAAACGTCTTTCAAGCTGTCAGGCATTCCCTTGGCAGCAAGAGCCTCTCGGTGGATGCTGCAGTGTACCCAAGTGGCGTTGGGAGCAACTGCTAGCATGCGCGTTACCACTCCACTATATCTCCCTGTCATGGCTTTTTCAGTACAGATACCAACACACCAAAGTCCATTTGATGTCACAAAGCTGTCTTGTACTTAAAAAATATCCTCTCCTGTTGTCCTGGTTTCCAGTGTTTTTTTTGGCCTTTTCCCCCAGCATTGTCCCAGGCATATCCGCGACAGCAGGAAGAATTAAGTCCTCCACTATAGTATGGGGCTTGCCTGTCCTAGCCACTCGGTAGCTCACCATATAAGACGCTTCTAGCGCCTTCTTATTAATGGTATATGTTGCTTTTATACATGTCTTACTACTCTTACTCCCGTGGCTTATTTTTCAAATTGGCATGTTTTGTTTCTAAATGTCTGCGCAGGAGTGAAGGTTTCATTGAGTTGTGAGATAGTACTTTTGCACAAATAACACACTGTGGCTGAGGAAAGGAACTACTTCCAATATAAGTGAACCCCAAAACAATGTAGTTCTCATCATATTTGCGCCTCTTCTGTTGTTCGGTGCTTTCCCGGGTAAGGGGGCAGTAGCTCTTCGGCTGTATCAGATTCACAACTGTCAGTGTCCATGCTAGCTGGGCTGACAACAAATGTAGAATTACTGATGCTAGCATTGGATGTGCTCGTGGAAGCATAATAACTTGTGTCGTCGACAGGTGCAGCTGTAGTACTGCTGGTAGTAGCAGTACTACAGTACCAGTAGAGCTGGTATGTGTCTCTATGGACTCAAAAAGTCAATGGGTCTGAATACTTTCCGAATGCACTGTATTAATTTATCCTTTACAATTGTTCATACACTGGTGCTTTTGTTTAGGAATAGAGCAAATCATTTCACCTATGCACCTGGCTGGTTATAATATTATTATATTTTTTGTTTGTACTTTGTCAAAATAAGATGTAATTGGACTTGCATAGCATATGCTAAAGGTGACTCCCGGCAATGTTCTCTAGCAGGTATTTCTAGGCTGATAGGCCAGGCGGTTCAAGTCTTAAAAGGCCAGTGTCAGAGGATCTGAGGGACCTGCTGGGTACATAACTAAAAAGCATGTCTGACATGTCTTGGGGTGCACAATCGTGTATTGATTTAAAAACCAACAGAAGAAACGTAAAACTAATTCTAAAACTCACCGGTAGCCAGTGCAGAGACTTTAAAACCTGTGTAATGTGTGCTGCCAGCAAGGACTGATATCCCACCACTTTTGTAGTACCTCTTCGATATTAGCACTCAGCATCCTAGCTCCTCTCCTGTTCGGGTGCAAGGAATAAGTCCAGAAAAGATAATCTGCTTGCCAATAGGCTGTCCCTCAGGGATTCGAAAGGCTGTCTCAACTCCCCGATGTTGTTAGTACCAGCATGCATGACCACCGTGTGCAGCTCTGGGTTTCGGTTTAGGATGAGGGTAAGTTCCCGGGTAATGTCACGCACCCTGGCTCCAAGGAAGCAAAAAGTCTTTACCCCGGCAACTACCACATCCCGGACAACGATCCAGACGATAGCTACCTTGAGGGGAGGTGATCATGGATTCCCAGGTCGCACAGAGCCAGAGACCCTGATGGCGGATGTACGCCGGGGGAGGGGGCGGGGAGCCTGTGGGATCTGGTCTATGGGTTGCTCCAGGGGAAGGCCGGCTAAGTAACCCAGGACCAGAGGTTGAGTTGGAAGGCCTTGGGGGGCAGAATAGGTCCTCGTCTGAGGACCCCGGTGACCTCAGGGGGCTCAGAGCCGAAAAATGGTTATAGAGCCGCAGGTCTGGAAGTGTCATGACCTGCGCCTTGTCCTCCGGGTCGTCCCCGAGGTCGGACCCTCTCCTTGTTCGGGCGGTTTTCGGCGGTCGACGTCACCGGCTTTCTAGCCATCGCCAATCCATTTTTCATGTTCCATTTGTTTTGTCTTTGTTTTACACACCTGGTTTCTATTCCCCAATTACATGTTCATTATTTAACCCTCTGTTTTCCCCATGTTTGTTGTGTTTTTGCCGAGTTACAGCTGGTTATATTCGCCATGTGTTTTATTAGGGCATGTTGGATTTGTTATTTCCTTTTACCGTATTTTATTAAAATACGCTGCTCACTATTCTCTGCTTTCCTGCGCCTGACTTCTACACCAGCTATACACACTGGCATTTTGACAGAATCACGCACCACAATATGGAGTCAGCAGGAGCATTTACCCCAGTACCAGAGGTGGAGGAGCGCGTCCGGCAGCATGAGGAGATGCTGCAACATCTCAGCACCGACATGGATCGCGTCCTCCAGAATATGGAGCGCTGGGAGAGAAGAGGAGTTCCTTCAGCGTCTCCTCCAGCAGCAACAAGGACATTTAGCACCACCTCAGGGCACTTTGAGTACCTCGTCATGCCGTACGGGTTGATGAATGCTCCATCAGTCTTCCAGGCCTTTGTAGACGAGATTTTCAGGGACCTGCATGGGTAGGGTGTAGTGGTGTATATTGATGACATTCTGATATACTCCGCTACACGCGCCGAGCATGTGTCCCTGGTGCGCAGGGTGCTTGGTCGACTGTTGGAACATGACCTGTACGTCAAGGCTTAGAAATGTCTGTTCTTCCAACTGTCCATCTCCTTCCTAGGGTACCGCATTTCCACGTCAGGGGTGGAGATGGAGAGTGACCGCATTTCAGCCGTGCGTAATTGGCCAACTCCCACCACGGTAAAGGAAGTACAGCGGTTCTTAGGGTTTGCCAATTACTACCGGAGGATTATCTGGGGCTTTGGTCAGGTAGCGACTCCAATTACCTCACTGCTGAAGGGGGGACCGGTGCGACTGCGGTGGTCGGCTGGGGCGGACAGGGCTTTTGGTCACCTGAAGGCTCTGTTTACCTCGGCTCCCGTGCTGGCTCATCCGGATCCCTCTTTGGCGTTCATAGAGGAGGTAGACGCGTCCGAGGCTGGGATAGGAGCTGTGCTCTCTCAGCGCTTGGGTACGCCACCGAAGCTCCGCCCCTGTGCCTTCTTTTCGAAGAAGCTCAGCCCGGCGGAGCGAAACTGTGATGTGGGGGACCAGGAGTTGTTGGCTGTCGTCAAGGCTCTGAAGGCGTGGAGACATTGGCTTGAGGGGGCTAAACACCCTTTTCTCATCTGGACTGACTACCGCAATCTGGAGTACATCCGGGCGGCGAGGAGAGTGAACCCTCGCCAGGCAAGGTGGGCCATGTTCTTTACTCGTTTTGTTTTCACCCTTTCCTACTGACCAGGTTCCCAGAACGCTAAAGCAGACGCACTGTCCCGGATGTATGACACAGAGGAGCGGTCCATGGATCACACTCCCATACTCCCGGCCTCTTGCCTGGTGGCACCGGTAGTGTGGGAGCTGGATGCGAACATTGAGCGGGCGTTACGTACAGAGCCCACTCCCTCTCAGTGTCCAGCTGGGCGTCTGTACATTCCGTCTGCTGTCCGCGACCGGTTGATCTATTGGGCCCACACGTCACCATCCTCTGGTCATCCTGGCATCGGTCGGACGGTGCGCTGTCTTAGTGGGAAGTACTGGTGGCCTACTTTAGCTAAGGACGTTAGGGTTTATGTTTCCTCCTGCTTGGTCTGCGCCCAGTGCAAGACTCGTAGACACCTGCCCAGAGGGAAGTTACAACCCCTACCCGTTCCACAGCGGCCGTGGTCGCACCTGTCAGTGGACTTCCTGACTGATCTTCCTCCCTCACAGGGTAACACCACGATCCTGGTCGGATTTCTAAGTCCTTCCATCTCCTTCCTTTGCCCGGTCTCCCTACGGCCCAACGGACTGCGGAGGCTCTGTTCACACATGTCTTCCGGGACTACGGGGTGCCTGAGGGGTCCCCATTTCACGTCCAGGGTTTGGAGGCGTTTATGGAACGTCTGGGGGTCTCGGTCAGGCTCACCTCAGGTTTTCACCCCGAGAGTAACGGGTAGGTGGAGAGAGTAAACCAGGATGTGGGTAGGTTTCTGCGGTCATATTGCCAGGACCGGCCAGGGGAGTGGGCAGCGTTCATCCTCTGGGCAGAGATGGCCCAAAACAGAGATGGCCCACTCCTCCACTAACCTCTCTCCCTTCCAGTCCGTACTGGGTTATCAGCCGGTTCTGGCACCGTGGCATCAGGGACAGATCGAGGCTCCTGCGGTGGACAATTGGTTTAAGCGCTCGGAAGAGACCTGGGACGCCGCCCATGTGCACCTGCAACGGACCGTGAGGCGACAGAAGGCGAGCGCCAACCGCCACCGCAGTGAGGCCCCGGTGTTCGCACCGGGGGACAGGGTCTGGCTCTTGACCCGAAACCTGCCCCTCTGCCTGCCCTGCTGGAAGCTGGGCCCGCGGTTTGTGGGGCCATTCAAAGTCCTGAGGAGACTGAACGAGGTTTGTTACAGATTACAGCTCCCCCCAGATTACCGCATTAACCCCTCGTTCCATGTGTCTCTCCTCAGGCCGGTGGTGGCTGGTCCACTCCAGGAGTCTGAGGTGTGGGAGGTTCCTCCGCCCCCTCTGGACCTCGAGGGGGCCCCGGCGTATGCTGGTCCACTCCAGGAGTCTGAGGTGTGGGAGGTTCCTCCGGCCCCTCTGGACATCGAGGGGGCCCCAGCGTATGCTGTCCGAGCCATCATGGACTCGAGGCGTCGGAAGAGGACCCTTCAGTACCTCGTGGAGTGGGAGGGGTACAGTCCGGAGGAGAGATGCTGGGTACCGGTGGAGGACGTGTTGGACCCTTCGATGCTGCGGGAGTTCCACCGTCTCCATCCGGATCGCCCTGCGCCTCGTCCTCCGGGTTGTCCCCGAGGTCGGTGTCGGTGCGCTGCTGGAGCCGCGGGTCAAGGGGGGGGGGGGTACTGTCACGACTTCCACCGAAGTCGGTCCCTCTCCTTCGGGCGGTTATCGGCAGTCGACATCACCGGCTTTCTAGCCATCGCCGATCCATTTTTCATGTTCCATTTGTTTTGTCTTTGTTTTACACACCTGGATTCTATTCCCCAGTTACATGTTCATTATTTAACCCTCTGTTTTCCCCGTGTTTGTTGTGTTTTTGCCGAGTTACACTTGTGTTTTATTAGGGCACGTTAGATTTGTTATTTCCTTTTACCGTATTTTATTAAAATACGCTGTTCACTATTCTCTGCTTTCCTGCGCCTGACTTCTACACCAGCTATACACACCGCCATTTTGACAGGAAGAGAGGGGAGAGGGAGAATGCATTGGAATGATCCTCCTCTCCTACTTCTAACTCAATTCCACTTTGCTTCCAATGGTGTAGCTCAAAACACAGTAGATCTCCGGTTCTCGTCGGTGGGATGTGTTAATAGGGAAAGTGGTCCAAGCTAGAATCCTCAGTAGCTACTTCAGAAGATGGCGTCACCAGATATGGCAACTCTGCTTCTAGCTCACAAGCATTTCGCTACACCTGCAGTAACATCTGTTAAATATGTGTATGTCACCGATAAAATTTGATTTGATTTGAAGAGCCTAGTCTAACATTGTAGGCTGCATTTATTTGCGTTGCACACTATGGCAGTTAGCCTGTCTAGTCTTGGTTTTACATAGGAACTGCTTCACATTTAGCATAGTAGCATAGCGTAGCCAATGCATAATTTGGACTGTTACGTTCCGGAACCCGTTTGCCAGGATTCAGTACCTCTCTATTTTCACTGCCACTTAAAAAACCTAATGTGAAAATGTGCCTGATATTCAAAGAATGTATAAGATTTGGGCGGGCCCGGGTTTATGGTTTGTGCAACATTGTAGCCTATAGACCAACGCTTGGCCATTGCTGTGGTGAGAGAGAGAAGCATGCCTATATTTCTCACAGAACTAGAAGGACATTAATTTTCTATGATCTCCCTCCCTCTCTCTGCTTTGATAGACAACAGCCTGTAACTCTCATCTCTCCAACGTTGCACTTCATCACTTATTTCCTTATAGAATCATAAGAGTACTGGAGGTGCCACCGCACCCCTGGTAAATTGAAATTTGCGAAAGATATAGAATTACTGCTGTCTGTTCAGAATGTAATTATATAATTCAGAAGGCTACACCTGGAGTAGGCCTACAATTTAGCCACAGATGATCAATAGCTATACAAAAAACAACAACCTAGCTCTGGATTGTGTGATACATCAAATCAAATGTTATTTATCATGTGCCGAATATAACTGGTGTAGACTTTACAGTGAAATGCTTGCTTACGAACCTTTCCCAACGACCAGAGTACGAAACAATTATGATAAAAAATGAAATAGTAACTAAGACAAGTGGAATAAAATAAAATACAAACGAATGGAGCTAGATACAGGGAGTACCAGGACCAGATCAATGTGCAGAGGTACGAGGTACTTGAAGTAGATACTGTATGTACATTGCATTCGAAAAGAATTCAAACTCCTTGACCTTATTACGTTGCAGCCTTATTCTAAAATTGATTAAATAGTTTTTTCCCTCATCAATCTACACACAACACGCCACGATCACAAAGCAAAAACAGGTTTTTAGTAATGTTCGCTAAACTAAATAAAAATATATAGAAACATCACATTTACATAAGATTTCAGACCCTTTACTCAATACTTTGTTGAAGCACCTTCAGCAGCGATTACAGCCTTGAGTCTTCTTGGGTCTGATGCTATAAGCTTGGCACACCTGTATTTCGGGAGTTTCTCCCATTGTTCTCTGCAGATCCTCTCAAGCTCTGTCAGGTTGGATGGGGAGGATCGCTGCACAGCTATTTTCAGGTCTCTCCAGAGATGTTCAACCGGGTTCAAGTCCGGGCTCTGGCTGGGACACTCAAGGACATTCATAGACTTGTCCCAAAGCTACTCCTGCGTTGTCTTGGCTGTGTGCTTAGGGTCGTTGTCCTGTTGGAAGGTAAACCTTCACCCCGGTCTGAGGTCCTGAGTGCTCTGGAGCAGGTTTTTATCAGAGAACTCTCTATACTTTGCTCTGTTCATTTTCCCTCGAATCCTGACTAGTCTCCCAGTCCCTGCAGCATGATGCTGCCACCACCATGCTTCATCGTATGGATGTTGCCAGGTTTCCTCCAGATGGTGAAGTTTGGCATTCAGGCCAAATAGTTCAATCTTGGTTTCATCAGCCCAGAGCTTTTTGTTTCTCATGGTCTGAGAGTCCTTTAGGTGCCTTTTGGCAAACTCCAAGAGGGCTATCATGTGCTTTTTACTGAGGAGTCGCTTCCGTCTGGCCACTCTACCATAAAGGCCTGATTGGTGGAGTGCTGCAGAAATGGCTGTCCTTCTGGAAGGTTCTCCCATCTCCACAGAGGAACTCTGGAGCTCTGTCAGAATGACCATCGGGTTCTTGGTCACCTCCCTGACCAAGGCCCTTCTCTCCCGATTGATTATGGGGTATTATGTGTAGATTGATGAGGATTTTTTTTTTCAATCCATTTTAGAAGAAGGCTGTAACGTAACAAAATGTGGAAAAAGGGAAGGGGTCTGAATACTTTCTGAATGCACTGTACATGCAAGCAGGGTAAAGTGGTAGATAATAATAAGAATAAAATAAAGAACAGAATAGCAGCAGCAAATGATTAGTGTAAAACTGTGTGTGTGATTGTGCGTGTGTGTATATTTGTTTGTGTTGTGTCGTTATGCGTGTCTGTGTTATGTGTGTGTGTGCGTATGTATTGTTTGAATGTGTGAGGGATTTGTGTGGGAGTGACAGTGTAGTGTGCGTGATTGAGTATGTATATAATGTCTAGTGTGCGTAGGGTCAGTGCAAGATAGTTTGGGTACCATTAGTTGACTATTTAGCAGTCTTATGGCTTGGGGGTAGAAGCTGTCTCGGAGCCTGTTGGTCCGAGAGCCGATGCTCCCGGACAGTAGCAGGATGAACAGTCTATGAATTGGGTGGCTGGAGGCAATTTTTCAGGTGTTCCTCTGACACCGCCTGATATAGAGGTCATGGATAGCAGGGAGCTCGGCCCCAGTGATGTACTGGGCTGTCCGCACCACCCTTTGTAGAGCTTTACGGTCAAGGCGGTGCAATTGCCATACCAAGCGGTGATGTAGCCAGTCAAGATGTTCTCGATGGTGCAGCTGTAGAACTTTTTGGTGTAGCCTAATCACGATGTAGCCTAATACAATCCTGGGAAAACACAGATTGGAAAGCAAATGACTCCTGCTGAAAAGAGAAGACGAATCTGCCTGTAGGCTACTAAATATGTTATCAACTTCCAACCAGGCCCATTGAGCAAACAGTATTGTTTTACAAAGTAAAACAAGATAAATGTTTTTGACATGGGCATTAGCCATCACCGGTGAGTGAGCTGCGGGTGAGTCAGTGAAACTGGAAAGCTTTTTTAGGACTATAATTTCCCCTAATATTGTACAATATGTATATCTCCACTCACCTAGGCTATAGATGGATTCAAGACAAGGCCGTTTTGTTTCATCTCAGATTCTCCGTTTGTCAGTGTCAAAGTAGTCATTTAGATAATCTGCTATATAGAATCTAGCCCAGGATCTCCACATCCGGCTTCCTCACTAATTCACACACACACACACACACACACACACACACACACACACACACACACACACACACACACACACACACACACACACAGTAGTTCTGTACCTGTTCTCCTCCTGTTTGGTAGAGGGGGGAAGGATAAGGATGAACAGAGAACAGAGTCACACACAGCACTGTGAGATTGAACTCAACGCGATCTTGCAGTAATGTTAACACAAATCTGTAGTGGATCTTACCTCAGTGTTGGCTTTGTCTAGCCGGGGTGTCCCAGCAGGCTGGGGAAGAGAATTAGCAAAACCATGGGTGATCCATGTCAACACTCCAGCCTCACCACTACACAGAGATGGAGAGAGGGGGATGTAAAATAGTTAGAGACAATACAAAACATTAAATTACATAGACTGGCCAAGTGAATTGAGGTGAAAGCTATGATCCCTTATTGATGTCACTTGTTAAATCCACTTCAATCAGTGTTGATTAAGGGGAGGAGAGGTTATTAAAGAAGAATTGAGCCTTGAGACAATTGAAACATGGATTGTTTATGTGTGCCATTCAGAGGGTGAATGGGCAGACTAAATATTTAAGTGTCTTTGAACGGGGTATGGTAGTAGTTGCCACCGGTTTGTGTCAAGAACTGCAACGCTGCTGCGTTTTTCACGCTCAGCAGTTTCCCGTGTGTATCAAGAATGGTCCACCACCCAAAGGACATCCAGCCAACTTGACACAACTGTGGGAAGCTTTGGAGTCAACACGGGCCAGCATCCCTATGGAACGCTTTCTACACCTTGTAGAGTCCATGCCCTGACGAGTTGAGGCTACTCTAAGGCTGTGTTTGTGCACCCCCCGTCCTGAAAATTCATATCTCGAAATTCATAACATTGTCATGACTGACCACGAGAATCCAAATAGGACAGAACAGGTTTGCAATTAATAACTTCAATCAGACCCCCTTTCACCCATAGAGAGGGGAGGAAAGAACTAGTGGGGATTGACACTCACGTCCTGTTGTAAATCAAGGGAGAAGATCCAGGCCTGTGCTCGCCAAATTCCCCAAAGGAATGTGCTTTGTCTCAACAGACCTTTTCCCGCTGAAACTCTAACACGTTAGAAAGCGAATACTGGAACAATATTTTGAACGTAGAACAATCAAGTTGATGGCGCAGTCATATAGCTGAGTGACTCACTCATTCATGGCTTTGGATCAAAATATATAAGTACCAACGTTCTTTTTGATAGTCTAGAAGTGAAAAATAGAAAATAGAAGTGAGTATAAAAGGTTACGACTCTACAATTGACTGCTAGTTTGTCTCAAATAAGCATGCTGTGAAGAGCGTTTAAACTCTTAAGGATCTCTACAGATCGGTGTCCCACCCTCGGGACGGTTGAGCTAATGTGCGCTAATGTGATTAGCATGATGTTCTAAGTAACAAGAACATTTCCCAGGACATAGACATATTCGATATTGGCAGAAAGCTTCAATTCTTGTTAATCTAACTGCACTGTCCAATTTACAGTAGCTATTACAGTGAAAGAATACCATGCTATTGATTGAGGAGAGTGCACAGTTATGAACTTGAAAATGTATTAATAAACCAATTAGGCACATTTGGGCCGTATTGATACAACATTCTGAACAGAAATGCAATGGTTCATCGGATCAGTCTAAAACTTTGCACACACACCGCTGCCATCTAGTGACCAAAATCTAAATTGTGCCTGGGCTGGAATAATACATTACGGCCTTTCTCTTGCATTTCAAAAATGATTGTACAAAGAAAAATACAAAAAAAGGTTGTTTTTTTCTTAGTATTATCTTTTACCAGATATAATGTCTAATAATTATATTCTCCTACGTTCATCTCACATTTCCACAAACTTCAAAGTGTTTCCTTTCAAATGTTATCAGGAATATGCATATCCTTGCTTCAGGTCCTGAGCTACAGGCAGTTAGATTTGGGTATGTCATTTTAGGCGAAAATTGCGATCTTTTTAACTAAAATAAGCAATGTTTGCTAAAAAAAGACACCAGGAATATATATTTTGACGTTGCCTAAGTAAAGTGCTTAGTCCACTCATCTCTGCTCTCCTGCGCCTGACTTATTTACACCAGCTACACCCACCGCATGACAATAAACAATTCCCCACACAGACATGGGGGAAACAAAGGGATAACAATATACAACAGTAATGAGGAAAAATTAAAACCAGGTGTGTGGGAAAACAAGACAAAACAAAAGGAAAATTAAAGGTGGATCGACGATGGCTAGAAGACCGGTGACGTCGACCGCCAAACGCCGCCCGAACAAGGAGAGGAACCGACTTCGGGGAAGTCGTGATAGTCAGGGTTAGTGCTTTGTGTATATTATTGGTTATCCTGACCTGGATGCCATGTATTATAGCCTCTAAAAGGAAAAATATGACCACCTTTCCTTGCGCATGTCATTTTCCTTTCATAATGCATCCTTTTAGAGAGATAATTTAAACACCGACACTTTAAACAGTTTAAATTATATGAGCAAAAAATAGTCCATTTTATTTGGAATGGCATGCCAGACAAAATTAAAGGGCCTATTGTCTCACCCCATGTTCAAGAATGGCCTTTTTCCCTTTATTCAGATTACAACCGTTCACTTTCTGATATTTGAAAACGAAATAATCTCCAAAATATCATTATCTTTTAAACAAGGACTTAAAAATGAGATTGTGAACTCCGCAAACAACATTTCCAGTCCGAGAATGAGAACGGTAAATGAATGTAATTAATACATTCATTCAATACATTGGAATACAAAATAAGCCATCCATCTACCCATTATGGGCTATTAGCAGGACAATAGACTCCTGCGAAGAAGGAGGGTAGGGGGGGAATTGTATCGTCAATTTCTCAAGCCAAAACGTCTTGATGGCCTTCACCGGTTCGTCTTTGCTTGTACTGTAGGCTTGGCAGAGTTACTGATGAATGTTTTCAGTTGATGCCAAACGAGTTCGATTGGGTTTAAATCAGGAGATCTACATGTAAAGATTTTTTTGTTTGTTAATGATATACTGTAGGCCTACCGTAGGTGTTGTAGGTCTTTTATTTATTTTATTTAACCTTTATTTTACTAAATAAAGGTCTACTTACTCTGCTGGTGTTTTGACCCAGTTTATGCCCTCATTTGCAATGAGGACCCTTATTTAGACCATTTTCCGACTTACAGACATAATTTTCATCAAGCTAGCTTCTTTCTATGGTGCTACCTGTTCCAGGGTTAGGACTGTAACCACCAGAGAACTTGAAAATGAGCCGGAGCTGAGAGGATCACCAAAACTAAAGGTATTTTGGTTTCAGTGCATTTAATTTATTTTATTTTATATAGCCTATCAATGTGTAGGCATACAGCACTGTAATAAAATGGCCTTTTTCCCTTTATTCAGATTACAACCGCTCACTTTCGGTTATTTGAAAACGAAATAATCTCATAAATATCGTTATTTTTTAAACAAGCCGTAGAAAGTTGGTTGCAATTTCAGTTTAATCTACCAGAAAAGACAACACAAATAATACAAAAAAAATAATGTGGTTAAACTCAAATATACTAATTGATAAAAAAACTATATTTCGATACAAATAAAATTTAAAAAAGGTATAATCTTTGTAAATGATATCATAAATAGGACTGGTGGAGTTATGTCACACATGCAGCTAACACAAATATATAGAAATGTCTGCTCTACCCAAAATTAAAACCAACTAATTGCAGCATTACCGCAAAAACGGAAAAGGCAAGTGGAAGGGGAAAAAAGTTTACAAACATGTTTTTCACAAGGGCTATTAGCAGGACAATAGACACGATGTGGTCCCTAAAACATCTCTCTGACATAGGGTCCAGCATATCTCTTGATGACGTCATTGAATGTCTTGGAAGCTTTGATCCATGCCTGGGCCTGCAGAACGCAAAGTTCTTATTGAATAATACGATGCGTGTTGCAAGCTTTATTTTTCCTTATTTTGTGGCTGACAAATTCTGCCATTCTGATGAATAGGGGCTCTATGACATCAGCCTCTCTATTGTTCTCTCTACGTGTAATTTAACTCTTCAGATATTCTAATATCTGATCAATTAGTCTTCTTATGAATGAATTATTCTTTACCTCACATTAGTCTCATTCCAAATGTTGTAAATTGTTGGTTATCTGCATGAACTCAGCCTTTACTATGAATCACCCATACACCAATTGTCTTAATCATTTATTTACTAACTAACTAAATAATCACAGAAATGCATAAACAAACAGTAGATATGGTTACAAGGAAATTATAGGGGAGGTTCCCTAGTGGGCTAAGCCGATATGACGGCTTGGTGGACAAAGGGAAGTGGGTGTGGACTGAAAAGGGCGGGAAAGACAAAAGAGTCACTACACAGTTGATAATTATATTAATTGAAATGCTAATCCTTTGCTCATGAATGCTCACTCATTCGGTAATAATAGCAATCAATATTTATTTACTCCCAGTGTGTCGTCGTGATCACTGTTGGAATCGTTATTCCTTCTGTTGGAGAGTCAGTTCATCGTCTCTCACTCTCCTTCCCTGAAGATCAGTCTTTCCGTGGTTAGAATGGTTACTTCAGAGTACCATTCAGAAATGTTCTCATAGAATAGGTGTTTCGGCGGTTGTCGGCATTCGCAATCCCAGGTTTACATAATTTCTAGCTGCAGACTAGTAATTAATATCTAAGATTTGCTCTTATTCTGTAGGGATCGATAGTCATAGAGTTGAACCTTTTCCAGCCATGTAGCCAATGCTCCATGTGGAATGGTTAGGATTTCAATAACTATTCACAATCACAGCTCACGCTGTGGGTTTGCTTAGTCTCTACTCAAACCTTTGCCACCCCAGCTGACCGAGGTACGCGTGGTCTGAAGAGCATTTCCTCAGGAGGGTTTTTTATTTGTGACAGTAGAAAAGGGCTGTTCCATGACGCCAGATTATGTCTGTGCTCATGGGGGCGGGCCAATGACTTAGTTCAACTTTAAAGGGAATACAATTCTCTTTCATTAAAGGTTTAACATCACCTTACATCATTTCACAAATAGTTTCATCTTTACTCATTCATTTTATACAAGAATTAGATGCAAACCCCATAATTGAGAAATGTACATATTAAGAGATATAGTCATGTGTGTTTTCTGTCCTCTCTGAGGTCACCAAATGAAACACACTCATCATACCCGTCCCTTAAGTGTCCACGGACCATTCCCACCTTCTCACAAGTGGACATTTTGTATCAAATCCTCATTTGGGGGATTTAGGAGTTTGTCATGTGAAATCCTTTGTTCTCTCTATGTGTCTCTTTCTGCATGGCCAGGGGGAGAGAGTCTCCTCCAGGAATTTACGACCTGAGATAACAGAACCTTGGTGTAGGAGAGAGAGAGAGAGAGAGAGAGAGAGAGAGAGAGAGAGGGGAAGCCACTAGCTATACCAAAAAAGGGCCACGAGAAAAACATTTAAACATGTTAACCCTCGCAAGGCTGCTGGCTCAGACGGCATCCCTAGTCGCATCCTCAGAGCATGCGCAGACCAGCTGGCTGGTGTGTTTACGGACATATTTAATCTCTCCCTATCCCAGTCTGTTGTCCCCATATGCTTCAAGATTGCTACCATTGTTCCTGTACACAAGAAGGCAAAGATAACTGAACTAAACGACGAGACAGCCTACAGGGAGGAGGTGAGGGCACTCGGAGTGTGGTGTCAGTAAAACAACCTGGTACTCAATGTAAAAAAAATGAAGGAGATGATTGTGGACTTCAGGAAACAGCAGAGGGAGCACTATCCCTATCCACATCAAAGGGACAGCAGTGGAGAAGGTGGAAAGTTTTAAGACAGTGTGGTGAAGAAGGCGCAACAGCGCCTCTTCAACTCAGGAGGCTGAAGAAATTTGGCTTGTCACCCAAAACCCTGACAGACGTTTACAGATGCCCAATCGAGAGCATCCTGTCGGGCTGTATCCGCCCTCATCCGCAAGGCTCTCCAGAGGGTGCTGCGGTTTGCACAACGCATCGCCGGGGGCAAACTACCTGCCCTTATGACACCTATAGCACCCAATGTCACAGGAAGGCCAAAAAGATCATCAAGGACAACAACCATCCAAGGCACTGCCTATTCACACCACTATCATCCAGAAGGCGAGGTCAGTACAGGTGCATCAAAGCTGTGACGGAGAGATTGAGAACCAGCTTCTATCTCAAGGCCATCAGACTGCTAAACAGCAATCACTAACTCAGAGAGGCTGCTGCCTACATTAAGACCCAATCACTGGACACTTCAATAAACTGATCACTAGTCAATTTAAACAATGCCACTCTAAATAATGCCACTTTAATAATGTCTACATCTTACATTACTCATATCACGTATATATACTGTATTTTATACCATATACTGCACTTTGCCTATGCCGCTCGGCCATCGCTCATCCATATACTTATATGTACATATTCTCATTCACCCCTTTAGATTTGTGTGGATTAGGTAGTAGTTGGGGAATTGTTAGATTACTTGTTAGATATTACTGCACTGTTGGAACTAGAAGCACAAGCATTTCGCTACACTCGCATTAACATCTGCTAACCATGTGTATGTGACCAATAAAATTTGATTTGATTTGATAACGATTCAACCATATACGCATCAGCAACCGCAGCTATTGTCATATGGTGGGTGTAGCTGGTGTAGGTAGTCAGGCGCAGGAGAGCAGAGATGAGTGTACTAAGTACTTTACTGAGGCAAATGTACAAATGGAACGCAACCGCGTCACAAAAACAAATGCCCAAAACCAAGTAAGGCAGCACAAAGTACAAAATACACTTACAAATACCAGCTGCACAAAGCACGGGTGAAAACATACAAACCCGGCATATACCGGCATGCCGAACAAACAATTCCCCACACATACATGGGGGAAACAGAGGGTTAAATAAACAACAGTAATGAGGGCAAATTAAAACCAGGTGTGATGGAAAACAAGACAAAACAAATGGAAAATGAAAAGTGGATCGGCGATGGCTAGAAGACCGGTGACATCGACCTCTGAACACCGCCCGAACAAGGAGAGGACACTAATGAAGTCACTGAAACCCTTAACAAAGAGTTGCAGTCTG
The DNA here is from genome assembly GCA_003317085.1 of Hucho hucho. Classification (NCBI taxonomy): domain Eukaryota; kingdom Metazoa; phylum Chordata; class Actinopteri; order Salmoniformes; family Salmonidae; genus Hucho; species Hucho hucho. The sequence goes on along the minus strand of QNTS01000012.1, from coordinate 655,945 downwards.
TTTTGGAATGGGTGGCCAGTAATAAACTGGTCGTGAACATCTCTTAAACTAAGAACATTGTATTTGGTAAAAATCATTCCCTAAGTTCTAGAACTCAGCTAAGCTCAGCTGGTAATGAATGGTGTGGCTGTTGTACAAGTTGAGGAGACTAAATTACTTGGCGTTACTTTAGATTGTAAACTGTCATGGTCAAAACATATAGATTCAATGGTTGTAAAAATGGGGAGAGGTCTGTCCGTAATAAAGAGATGCTGTGCTTTTTTGACACCACACTCCAAAAAGCAAGTCCGTCAGGCCCTAGTTTTGTCTTATCTTGATTATTGTCCAGTCGTGTGGTCAAGTGCTGCAAGGAAAGACCTAGTTAAACTGCAGCTAGCCCACAACAGAGTGGCATGTCTTGCTCTTCATTGTAATCTGTCACGACTTCCGCCGAAGTCGGTTCCCCTCCTTGTTCAGGCGGCGTTCGGCGGTCGACGTCACCAGTCTTCTAGCCATCGCCGATCCACTTTTCATTTTCCATTGGTTTTGTCCTTGTTTTCCACACACCTGGTTTTCATTCCCAATTACTTGTTCATGTATTTAACCCTCTGGTTCCCCCATGTTTGTGTGCGTGATTGTTATTTGTCGGTACCTTTCGTACTGGTATTTTTGCCCATGGTAATTGTATTACCGTTATTTTGGGCACGGCTGTATATTGTTTACTTTGTGCTTTCTGAATAAACTACGTTGTTCACTCATCTCTGCTCTCCTGCGCCTGACTTTATGCACCAGCTACACACACCGACCTGACATAATCAAAGGGCTGATATTAATACTATGCATGCCAGTCTCTCTTGGCTAAGAGTTGAGGAGAGACTGACTGCATCACTTCTTTTTATAAGAAACAGTGTGTTGAAAATCCCAAATTGTTTACTTAGTCAACTTACACACAGCTCTGACACACACACTTACCCCACCAGACATGCCACCAGGGGTCTTTTCACAGTCCCAAAATCCCAAACAAATTCAAGAAAGCGTACAGTATCATGTAAAGCCATTATGGCATGGAAGTCCGTTCCATCTCATATTGCTCAAGTGAACAGCAAACCTTGTTTCAAAAAACAGATAAAGCAACACCTCACGGCACAACACCTCTCCCCTATTTGACCTAGATAGTTTGTGTGTATGTATTGATATGTAGGCTACGTGTGCCTTATCAAAAAACATATATTCATGTAGTTCTGTCCTTGAGCTGTTCTTGTCTATTAATGTTCTTTATTATACCATGTTTTGTGTGGACCCCAGGAAGAGTAGCTGTTGCATTGTAACAGCTAATGGGGATCCTAATAAAATACCAAATACCAAATGCATTTGGAATCGATCAAATGCAGTTCCCATTCAGGTGTCAAAACGTGGGTTGTGACAAGCATACATAGATAGGCAAGCAGGCTACTATTCCCCATCATTCATCAGTGCAATTTTGACGGTCAACTACAAGCTGAAAAAGTTTGAGAGGGTTTATTTAATCTTGCCTGGTTAGATTTTTAGCTTATCTCACTCTAGCTAACTGTCACGCCCTGACCTGTATGAGCCTTTTTATGTCTCATTTTGGTTTGGTCAGGGTGTGATTTGGGGTGGGCATTCTATGTTCACTTTTGTATTTCTTTGTTTTGGCCGGGTATGGCTCTCAATCAGGGACAGCTGTCCATCGTTGTCTCTGATTGGGAACCATACTTAGTAGCCCTTTTTTTTTCCCTCCTTTCCTTGTGGGAAGTTAACTTTGTTTGTGTGTTGTGTAGGTGTCTATGCGCTACACAGTGCTTGTCTGATCTTTGTTCATTGGTGTTGTTTTGGTGAGTTAAACTTAAATAAACATGTTTTTCTCAACCCGGCACGCTGCGCTTTGGTCCGTCCTTGAAGATCGTGACACTAACATTAGTTGTTGATCTTAGGGAGGGAGAGAGAGCCTACCTGTTCCCTTTTTTTATCAATAGGACTGTAAAGTTCCCAAATTTTTATTTATTTTACTAGGCAAGTCAGTTAAGAACAAATTCTTATTTTCAATGACGGCCTAGGAACAGTGGGTTAACTGCCTGTTCAGGGGCAGAACAACAGATTTGTACCTTGTCAGCTCGGGGATTTGAACTTGCAACCTTTCGGTTACTAGTCCAACGCTCTAACCACTGCCACCCCATGAATGAATGAAGAGGACTCCCGTGGTATTGATATATTTGCAGAAATCGATTTAGGTGTGGTCTAATGGTCTAAAGTTGTGCCTGTAAACACACAGTCCAGTTCAAAGTGAATGATGTCAGGACCTTGTGGCAAATCGCTTATTTGCGTCTAGGCTTACTGTAGCTCTGACTGGCTATAGCGCACCGGTCTGTGTAGAGTCCAGTCCTTGACAAGACTTACACGTTTTTATTACATTTTATTTACTGCAGAGTATTAATTGTCCAAAGCACAGCCGCTTTTCCACTATATGTTGCTATAGAATTTTCACAATTGTCTTATTCTACCTCATTCCCAAACATTCTATGAAAGTACGAAACTGTGAAAATACCATATAAGTGCTTGCTTGTCATAAAATGTAACAGTACTGCTGTGGCAGTACTGTTGATATTTAAACTACAGTGAGGGAAAAAAGTATTTGATCCTCTGCTGATTTTGTACGTTTGCCCACTGACAAAGAAATGATCAGTCTATAATTTTAATGGTAGGTTTATTTGAACAGTGAGAGACAGAATAAAATTATAGACTGATCATGTCTTTGTCAGTGGGCAACCGTACAAAATCAGCAGGGGATCAAATACTTTTCCCCCTCACTGTAGGTAGCTTGCTACACACACTAAACCGGTGACCGCATCTCAGGCCATGGTAGAGGTCAGGGGTGGCGAACTTGACGACGTCACAATGACTTGGGTGCAGTGGGTTCAGAACAACAACGACAAAAACTGTATTAAAAAAAATAATACCACCACCCAAAAGGGCACATGGCGAGTGGGAGGGTAAAGGGGCAGGTAATCGGGCACTGGTAGACCCCTATCTGTGCACTTGCCCTGGTGTGGGAGTGGGTGTTGTGTGTGTGTAGAGAGAGGATGTCTGTACACTCTAGCAAATTGATGTACATTTTGATCAAAAATGTTAGTTAGCTACTGGAATTCTATATTATAGTCCAGTACTGTAAAGAGCAATGCATTATGTGGGCTCAATGGCATTCCACTATAGGATATCCTCTGATCCTGGTCTGATCACTCTGATCCTCTCTATCCTCCTGGCATACCATATGTGCCCACAGCCAACTAGGCCACTGGGTCATATGGAACTCTCTCTCTCCCTCAAATTTAAATTAGCTTCGTTGGCAAGAGAGGGGAAATCAATGTTGCCAAAGCAATACAATACAGAAAGAAATAGTGTCAAATCAATGTTGAAAGATCCCCTCCCTTTCTCTGTTGGTGAGCATTGACAAAGTATAAGTATTGAATTCCGGCCATAGATACACTCACCCATTCTCCTCGGCGACCTCCTTGGCAGGTTTTGGAGCTGTCAATCATTATTAGAGAACAGTGTGAGACGGATGTCGCTCTATGCTGCTGATACAGATCAGTTAACTGACTTGTTAGTACACAAAGGGAATTGTTTATAAATTAGGTTTAAGACAGTTATTACCTTCTTGTTTATTCTCTTCTTTGAATGTTACTTGTTTTACCTGTTTTTAACACAAAGAGATATAGTTTGAGTAATAGAACATTTAAATGGTGATAAAATCCCCCCTTTAATGTCTCTCGCTTGTGGGGGACTTACTGGTGCAGGTGGAGCATTGGTCTTCTCCTCATCTCCTAGTTTCCCAGGAGGCACAGGAGGCTGGGGAACCACTTTCACCACCCAGCTGAACATCCTGCAACATACACATACACACAATGGTCACATACACATGTTAACTCAATATCAGGTGCTATATCCTATGTCTTAATACAGAGATCAAGCTGATGAAAGCAAGCCCTGCAAAGTGACAATTGCTGTGCTAAATATTTACTTGAATCCACTACCATGGTAAACTCGCAAACAGGGAAACCACTGATAAACTGGCTCTTGAGGGAAACCACCAGGCAAATACACAAATAACTTGTTAAAGGAGCAATCTGTACATCCGTTATTAGATTTATAAATGAATAATGTGTACCCATTGATTCTTGAAGAAATAACAGTGCATTCAGAAAGTGTTCAGACCCCTTCACTTTTTCCACATTTTGTCATGTTACAGCCTTTTTTTAATGATTAAATAATTGTTTTCCCTCATCAATCTGCACACAATATCCCATAATGACAAACCAAATACAGATTTGTATAAAACAATTAAATGTTTATGAATATGACATTTACATAAGTATTCAGACCATTTACTCAGTACTTTGTTTAATTAAACATCTTTGTCAGCGATTACAGCATCGAGCCTTCTTGGATATGACGCTACAAGCTTGGCACACCTGTATTAGGGGAGTTTCTCCCATTCTTCTCTGCAGATCCTCTCAAGCTCTGCCAGGTTGGATGGTGAGCGTCACTGCACAGCTATTTTCAGGTCTCTCCAGAGATGTTTGATCGGGTTCAAGTCCGGGCTCTGGCAGGCCACTCAAGGACATTCAGAGACTTGTACCAAAGCCACTCCTGCGTTGTCTTGGCTGTGTAATTAGGGTCGTTGTCCTGTTGGAAGGTGAACCTTTTCCCCAGTTTGAGGTCCTAAGTGCTCTGGAGCAGGTTTTCATCAAGGATCTCTCTGTACTTTGCTCCTTTCATCTTTCCCTCAATCCTGACTAGTCTCCCATTCCCTGCTGTGGAAAAACATACCCACAGCATGATGCTGCCACCACCATGCTTCACTGTAGGGATGGTATTGGCCAGGTGATGAGCGGTGCCTGGCTTCCTCCAGAAGTGACGCTTGGCATTCGGGCCAAAGAGTTCAATCTTGGTTTCATCAGACCAGAGAATCTTGTTTCTCATGGTCTGAGAGTATTTAGGTGCCTCTTGGCAAACTCCAAGTGGGCTGTCATGTGCCTTTTACTGAGGAGTGGCTTCCGTCTGGCCACTCTTCCATAAAGGCCTGATTGGTGGAGTGCTGCAGAGATTGTTGTCCTTCTGGAATGTCCCTGCATCTCCACAGAGGAACTCTGGAGCTCTGTCAGAGTGACCATCGGGTTCTTGGTCACATCCCTGTCCAAGGCCCTTCTCCCCTGATTAATCAGTTTGACGGAGCGGCCAGCTCTAGGAAGAGTCTTGGTGGTTCCAAACTCCTTCCATTTAAGAATGATGGAGGCCACTGTGTTCTTGGGGACCTTCAATTCTGCAGAATTATTTTTGGTACCCTTCCACAGACGTGCCTCGACACAATCCTGTCTCGGAGCTCTCCAGACAGTTCCTTCAATCTTGGTTTTTGCTCTGACATGTACTGTCAACTGTGGGACCTTATATAGACAGGTGTGTGCCTTTCCAAATCATGTCCAATCAACTGAATTTTCCACAGGTGGACTCCAATCAAGTAGAAACATCTCAAGGATGATCAATGGAAACAGGATGCACCTGAGCTCAATTTCGAGACTCATAGCAAAGGGTTTGAATACTTATGTAAATTAGGTACTTCTGTATTATTATATATTTTTTTTATGTCTTAAAACCCATTTTCGCTTTGTCATGATGGGGTATTTTGTGTTGATTGATGAGGAAAAAAATGTATTTAACTAATTTTAGAATAAGGCTGGAACGTATCAAAATGTGAATGTGACTTTCCGACTGCACTGTAACTTATAAATGCCTCAAGAGCTTAGTTCAACTGTTGTACCCCATCAGAATCCCAAATATATGCTTGTTTTACTCCAATGTTTTACTCCAAAATAAATGTAAACATACACTCTATGGGGGGGGGGGGATGTAGGAAGAGGAAGTAGTCAGGGGAACACTTTTGTTTACAATGTTTGACGCGCGTGAGATTGTGAGTGCGCCCCAGTTTATTTTCCTTTCCTATTGTTCACGTTATCGTCCGGTTGAAATATTACAGTAAATATACATAAAAGGATACCTAAGGCTACTTTAAAAATGATGTTTGATTTGTTTGTAGAAAGTTTATAGCTATAATTTGAACGTGTTCTCTTCACGGTTCAATGGGCGACTCAACGGTGGATTTTATGATCATAACGCGCCAACCAAACTGAGATTTATGGATATAATAAATGACTTTTTCTAACAAAAGAACCATTGGATGTCTTCGTTGGACACTTGGGAAGCCCTCAGCAGAAGTTCTTTGAAAGGTAAGTGATATTTTTTAGCTCTTATATGGGTTTTGTGTGACCCGCGCTGGATATGAATTTATGCTAATGCATAAATATGTGGGGTGCTATCCTCAAACAATCAAATGTTGTGCTTTCGCCATAAAGCCTTTTTGAAATCTGACAACGCTGTGATATTGCCAAGAAGCAGAGCTTTTGATGACTATGCAACACTTGTATATTGATGAATGTTTAATAATTCAACTTTTGGATTTTGAATTTGGCGCCTTACATTTCACGGGTAGTGTCGGGAGTGGCCCGCTAGCGCGCCGGTGCTCCCTAAGTAGTTATACAGGAGCCTCCGGGATGAGCTTTGTGTCTAATTATTGCATAAAATGAATGAGAAAAGATGAAACTATTTGTGAAATTATGTAATGTGATTTTAAACCGTTAATGTGAGAGAATTGTATTCCCTTAACTAATTAATTGGCCCGCCTCCATGAACACAGACACGATCTGGCTCATGGGACAGCCCTTTTCTACTGTTCCCAATAAAACCCCCACCTGAAGAAATCCTCTTTAGACAACGTGTAGCTCGATCATCGAGGAGGCAAAGGTTGGAGTAGAGACCACAAAAACCTCAGTATAAGCCAAGGTTGTAATAGTTGTTGAATTCTTAACAATACAACGATCCCGACAGAATAAGAGCAAATCTTAGATACTAATTACTAGTCTGCAGCTAGAAATTATGTCAACCTCAGATGCGAGGACCGACAACCGCCTAAACATCTATCTATAAGAACATTTCTGAATGGTACTCTGAAGTATCCATTCTAACCGCAAAATAATTCAGGGAAGCAGAGAGAGACATGCGGATGAACTTTCCAATAGAAAGACGGACGATTCCAGCAGAGATCACGACGACACACTGAGAGTAAATATATATTGATTGCAATTATTCCTGAATGAATGAGCGTTCATGTGCAAAGGATTAACATTTCAATTAATATAATTATCAACTGTGTAGTGTCTCTTTTTGTCTTTCCCGCTCTTCTCAGTCCACACCTACTTCCCTTTGTCCACCAAGCCGTCATATCGGCTTAGCCGGGGAACCTCCCCTATCATTTCCTTGTAACCATATCTACTGTTTGTTTGTTTATGCATTTCTGTGATTATTTAGTTAGTTAGTAAATGATTCATAGTAAAGGCTGGGTTCGTGCAGATAACCAACAATTTACGACATTTGGAATGAGACTAACGTGAGGTAAAGAATAATTCATTAATTAGAAGACTAATTGATCAGATATTAAAATATCTGAAGAGTTAAATTAGGAAAATTATAACTTTGTAATCTGAAGATTTTCCTTGGTGCCCCGAATTCCTAGTTAATTACATTTACATGATTAGTTGAATCATGTAATAATAATTACAGGGAATTGATTTGATAAAATAACAGTCTTCAATGTAATGATGCCAAAGACATGACAGTACCAAAACATTCAAAGGCCCTTTTCAAGGCCTACTTTTGGTAGGTAATCACCTCACCTATGGGGGAAAGGGAGAGAGAGTGGGAAGGATGAGGGAGTGGAGAGGATGATGAGGGAGTGGGTAGCTGGGTGAGATATTGTCAATATAATTGCATAATGGAATTGTATGTGAACTGTATGTCCAATTACAAAAAACCTTGTTCACCTGTAAGCTGGCAATAAACTATGTGGCCATTGAGGACAGCAGTGTCGATCAGAAGAAAAAAAATCTTCTAATACCACTTGGTAGTTTTCTGAGAGCATTCCACAAAGCTGTTTATCATAACCACCTAATCCACTACCCCTAATTTTAAGGTTATAGTCAAGCACACAGTCTGGTTTGATCTGTCTCTCTCCCGTCAGGTGGTCCACCTTCCCTGTGGCCGACATGGTTGCTATATGGACAGTGGAGAGTTTGCCTTGTCACCTTACTGCCAGCTGTTGACCATTCTCCTTAAACTCCACCTTCCCCCTCTGCATCTTCCTGCTTCTGAATGCCGGCATCCCCTTTCTGTTCGACCGGACTACTGTGCCACAGGCTCCTGTGCTTTTGGAAAGCAGCTGCTGGAAAAGTGTGGGATTGCTGTACTAATTGTCTACATACAAAGTGTGGCCCTTCTCGAGATGAGGAGCTAGCGTGGTCATCACCACAGACCCGGACACCCCTCATAATGTTGGATGTCAGTGGTGGACCCTGTGTAGGCATAATGTCCTGGACAAATCCTGTATTCACGTCACCTTGTGGAGGGAATGTATTGACGGAACGCCAGTCTACCCTGCCCTAACATCAGGGACTCATCAATACATAGGTCCTTGTATGGCACAAAGACCTGACAAAATGCTGATGTCTGGCTAGTAAGAACATGTTTTATTTTGTGTAAGGGGTCATTTAGGTTGGCAGTGACATTGTTGATGAAATGCAGGCATCGTGGTCTTGGGAAAAGAGTGACAAAGAAAGGAGTTGCAAACATAGGATCTGTGCTCCAGTATTCCCTTAGGGAGTTCATTTTCACTATTCCCCTGAGAAAGACTGTCAGCAGGAAGGTATACATTTCACTAATTGTGGTTGTCACCCATTTAGCGAGCTTCCCCCTCACTCCTGTCTCTCTCTTCGCCTGTTGCTCCAAGGCATAGCGATTGATCTCCTCCACTTTCTCCCACCAGCTCCTATGTCAGAAACAGCTTGAAGCACTTTGCCTCAGAGGGAGATGGAAAGGGGCTTTGCAATCCAGACTGGGACTCATCAAAGCCAACAGCAGAGCCAGGAGGGGTGAAATGGCTCGTAGCCTTCCAGCTACCGCAGACCTCTCGTACTTCACCCACTATTGAGTACTCTCGTACTTCACCACCAGCATTTTCTAAGGGGCTTGGGACTTTGTCGGTGGGCAAGGGGTCCTCAGTTTCAGGGTTCTCAATGACCACAAGGTTGGGGGGCAGTTACTCACTGTCACTGTCAGAATCTGATTCCTCACTTTCATACTCAGACTCATTGTCAGAATTGACAAAAATGTCCAGAATTTCTGCATTTATGAGTATAAATAAATATCAAATGTATTTATAAAGCCCTTTTTACATCATCAGATGCCACAAAGTGCTATACAGAAACCCAACCTAAAGCCCCAAACAGCAAGAAATACAGATGTAGAAGCACGGTGGCTAGGGAAAACTCCCTAGAAAGGCAGGAACCTAGGAAGAAACCTCTGAGGGGTGGCCAATCCTCTTCTGGCTGTGCCGGATGCTACAGCTTTGCCCACTAGCTACATACACAAACAACAACACTGAATGGCTCAGAGTGAGTGTCAGAGGTTACATGATTGATTGCTGGCACACGCCATTTGTATCAATAAATCATTATCAGAAAATGGTTTGTGTAGTAATAATTTATTTATTTAATCTTTTATTCACATGATCAAGTACTGGTGACAAATCATGCAGTCCCATTCTTGCAATAGATTGTAATGGACAAATATGATGTGTGTAAAATTATTTTTTGATTGCCAGCTATGTGTGGAGCCATGTTAGTTGACATCATACAGTGCATTCTGGGTGTCATGTAAACATCTGTCAGACCAAAGATGTTATAACAAAACAAAGTGAAGGGATGGTTCACTTGTTTTTCGAGTAAACTTCCAGAAGAGAATGATGGGAAGTGAATAATGGTAGGTGACACCCCCTTCCACATGCATACTGCAAACAGAGCCAACTCATCTTGTCACCTTTCTTATTTTTGGTTGACTCGGAAAAACAAAAATGACAGCACGCACAAGCTTAGACATTTAGAAAGTATTTTACTCAATTATTTCCATCACTGGTGAGCTGACCTGTGATGTGATGAATTGTAAATAGTCATTGCTATTAGCTACTTCCTATTATGGTTTCTGTCAGCCGAGAGTTAGGACTAATGTAGCCTACATTTTCTGATTACGATGGGAATTGTGCTATGTTGTTGCTACTTTTGTGAATGTCTGAAAATTGCATCCAAAAATAAAATGCTCACATTGAGGACATAACATTGTAAAGACTGTGTTTGTGCAAATTGTTTCTGTGAAAAAACAGTGTAGCCAGCTCAAACGCTGACTGTTGCATCAATTGTAACTAGTGAAGTGTTCTAATCACACCGGTTTGAGCGTACGCTGCAGTGACCACATTAACTGATGAGTTAATAATTTAAAACAGCTGTGTAGTGCTAGGGCAAAAATGTGCACCCCTTTGTGATCAGGACCAGTGCCTGCAAATGTTTCCAACCAGTGATATTCATTTCTTACATCAACTCTTCTTCCATTACAAAGACACACAATTCAGTTCCAAAGCTATGTCTATGTCTCTGCCTAAAACAGAAACAGAGCTACACTGTGGGCCTATACCACAGAGACACAACGGCCACGAACCACTGAGGGGCCATCCACCAAGTACTAGGAGATACTATTTGTAAGACGTATACATTTAGCAAAAATGTAACAAAGACTTGTCTAGTTTATAGTCTCTTTTTAGCGGTAGTCTCTTGTTAGCGGTATGGTATGCTACAGATAAAGTCTACACCAGCGGTCATCAACCCTTGCCTCAATACCTTGATTAGCTGAATCAGGTGTACTAGTGCGGCCCTGGAACAAAACTCTGCTGACCAAGGGTTTTCTCCCACTGGTCTACCTATAGTTTGGGGTTTGTAATGAGTCTAACAGTAGTTTGAGGATACATACAGTGGGGCAAAAAAGTATTTAGTCAGCCACCAATTGTGCAAGTTCTCTCACTTAAAAAGATGAGAGAGGCCTGTAATTTTCATCATAGGTACACTTCAACTATGACAGACAAAATGAGGAAAAAAAATCCAGAAAATCACATTGTAGGATTTTTTATGAATTTATTTGCAAATTATGGTGGAAAATAAGTATTTGGTCA
>QNTS01000012.1:611402-632445 GCA_003317085.1 Hucho hucho | reverse complement strand
GTTTTTTTTCTGAAATCATTACCTCCTTTACTACTATGGGCCGTTTTTCTTTGTTTTTACTTTCGCTTTTATCGCTTTGAACCGTTTGTTTATCATGATTCCCTTCATTCTTTTCATTTTCTGACTGTTTCTTATGCGGGCACGTGAACTTCTTATGTCCTAAATCACCGCATTCAAAACAACGCAAGCTATCTGTCGTTGCAAAAATCATATAAGAACTATCCCCTTGTTGAATGCGAAACGAGATATCCAATTCCTTAGATTGCGCATTTAAAAACATGAATACTTGTCTTCGAAAAGGCATCACGTGTTTTAATGCTGCGTTTTTACACCCTAGCGGCAACATTTTAATGGATCCAGCAAATTTTCCAAAGCGACTCAGTTCTTTTAGAATTTGCTCATTGGAGATAAATGGCGGCGCGTTTGAAATGGTAACCCTGGTAGCAGGTGCTCGCAACGACATCACTTGCACCAGGGAATCCGCAACAACAATTCAATTTTCAACAAGGCTGTTTACGAATTTTTCCTCTTTTAAAAACACAACCACCGCCTTATTCATTCTGGATGCCGATGCTACATTTTCGTACCCTACAATCTCGCCCATTGCCAAAAGCACTTCTTCCACGGTACACGCTTGATCGGAGAAAACTTTACACCCATTCTTGATAGTTAACCCCGGCGTCCCCTCACCCGAGAAAAACGCCATGGCCCCAATCAAACTAATTAAATTACCCAAAGTTTTTTTTTTTTTTTCTTAACCTAATAAAAAATGTGATAAAATAAACCAAACAACCAAACAAACCAAACTTAAATAAACAAGCAACATTTTTTTTTACTTGAAACCAAATTCAAACGTGCCGCTCTCACACCCCACACCACACTTCCGCTCCCAGCATGCAACCCACACTCAGAGAGAGAGAGAGAGAGAGAGAGAGAGAGAGAGGAAGAGGGACAGGAGGATAGAGAGAGGGGTGAGCTGATTGATAGGAGAGAGAGCTGATTGCTCTAGGACAGGGACCCCCAGGCTGTAACGCATCCCCTCTCATCCCTCCATCCACCCCATACTCACCCTTCTATAGCCCGAGGCCCATATTCAAACTCTGACTACGCAGACACACCCATACGTACGCACGCACAAACACAAACACATACTTGCTCGCACACACACACACATACACACACACACAAACACAAACACACACACGCACACAACACTCAACATTTCTGACATATCAAGACAATTAAGATAGTAGGTTGTAGGCCTAGAATGACATCACTCCTGGTCTAATGAATTGAATGACATCATAGACCCATGGAGAGATGATTAACAAATGGATTCTGATCTAATAATAGTTCAATCCATTGGTTCATATTTCTGTCCTGCCTTGCTAGGAACATGCACGCATGCATGCACGCACTCACGCACATATGCCCACACACCAATGCATGCATGTACGCACACACACTACAAACGGACAAAGGTTTGTGTGGGAAATGAACAAAACACATATTTTCACATGAATGTACTTTCATTGACACATGATCAATTTACACACTACTCTATAGTACAGTTTTGACATATCAGATCCACATCCTATATTTTCATCCATTTATAAAAAAACATTTACATGACTCAACCCAACCCATATTTAACTCCATCTTCTTACACCAATTTCTCTCTCTCTCTCTCTCTCTCTCTCTCTCTCTCTCTCTATCTGTACACCTCTACTGTAAGTTGCTCTGGATAAGAGCGTCTGCTAAATGACTAAAATGTAACGTAAATCTCTCTCACTCAAACACTCTCTCTAGATCTGTCTCTGCTTTTGACTATTTTTCTCTCTCTCTTCTACCTTCTCACTATCTAATCTTGCCCTCACTTCGTCATATCTCCCTCCCCTACCTTTCCCTTTCTCCATCCTCTCTCCATTTCCATCTCTCAGTATAAATTAGATCAGTGCCCAGCAGTGTTATTCCATATCTTCCATTACCTGCATGTCAGATTGCACATCACCTCTGTGCCATCTCCCACTTAACTCCTAACCTCTCTCTCTGTAGCTCTCTCTCTCCCTCCATGGCTAATCTGCCATTAGCTAAGCCCATTCAGTAATAACTGCTGGTTAGAGTGAGTAATGGTAAATCAGTTTCTGCTACGCATGAGCGTAAAGCCGTAACAGTGAGAGGTTATTGAGTTTGACATAATATACACCCCATCTCACTCTCCATCACTCACTCACGCTCTCTCTTTTCTGACAGTTTGTATGTCTGTCTGTCAGTCAGTCAGTCTCTTTGTCTATCCTATTCACACAGTCCTGTCACTGTTTCCCTCTCTCCGTCTCCCCTTCTCTCACTCAAGCCACTTGTTTTGTCAAATTATCGCTTCATCTCTCTATTTTTGTTTCTGTTTATCTTTCTGTTTATCTTTCTCTTACTTGTTAGATACTACTTTACTTGTTAGATACTACTTTACTTGTTAGATACTACTGCAAGGTCGGAACAAGAAGCACTAGCATTTCGCTACACTCGCATTAACATCTGCTAACCATGTGTATGTGACAAATAAAATTTGATTTGATTTGATTCTATCCTTTTCCTCTCTCTCTGCAGTTGAGCTGTATTGATGTACCAGTGAGGTCGATGTGGAGGCCTGGTGGGGAGGGACACAGTACTGGTAGAGCGATGTTGCGTCAATGCGTAAAAAATAGGATGTGAATAGGATGATATCTGATGCTGTGATGATCAGTGTCACCTCATATCTTTCTACTTATGGGGATCTACTGATCTAATGTAATTGGATGAATGTAATTGTGAGAATCTTGACCTCACCAATCTCAATTATGTTAGATAAGAGATCATTTCAAAGAAGGAGATAGTATTTGGGATATTATTACCATTTTCTCAATGGAGTAATTCACAAAAGAGAGATGGGGCAATCATTCTGGTTGTGTGAAGAGGATTTGGGTCTCTAATGTATCTCACTGTGGTGAAGCACAGACTAGCTGGACATGGACTGATATGATACTCAGTCATATCCACTCTCTCCTTGTCCTTCACTTCCTCTTAAGGTGTCCGGATATATAGACTGGCTAGACAAAGTGAACGTCTGCACTCGCATAGTCCCTAAAGACCTTTGCTTGAAAAACTCGAAAAAAGCGACAATATTACTCTTTATGGTCTCTTGAGCCATCATAGCAACACCATAGCCAGAACACTTCTTCAAAACAGTCTGAATTAATCTAAGATAAATCAAAAAATCTGTAATCAGGAGGTTAACTTCGACTTGCCTCAAGAAAAAGATTTGTGTGCACGAACAGCGGAATGCTGAATGCTCCCGAATACCAAAACAAACAAAAGGTCATATTATGTTGTCATAATATATGCGTAAACTGTTTCAACTGGGAAGCATACGGTACAATTTATTCCTCCTCTTCCTCCCTCTCTACCACACCCTAACATGTTGCATGTCGTAACGTGTAAAACTTTGTAATCTGAGTTAATCCAGTGTTGTGTTTATGGTATGCCAGGGAATCGTCCAGGACATGGCAAAACTCAGCCCAGTCTTTAACTCTTCTTGTCCTGGTAGATGTTTGTCTGGTTTCATTCATACCGGTTGATGAATCTTTTACCTGTGCTAAACGTATGTGTGTGCACACAAAGTCCAATAGGAGGGACAGTGGAAAGGGAGCCAATCCAGGTGCATGTACAGTGCCTGCTAAAGTAGGAAACAATCTTATTCGGTATTTAGAATATTGAAAAAAAATTGTGATCTTTAAATATGTAATGAGACATTGCTAAAGTGTGCTCCCTTCCTGTGCAGCATGTACCAGTCACTGTTACCTGTAGTGTATTCATAGCATAGATAAAAATTGTAAATTGTGTTAACAGCGCTTCCCAGATTATTAGCTACGGGAGAGGCAACAAATATTATAGCTAGCTCTTATCTATCGGAGATTTCGCTCCTCTGCCTAAATCTTGTGGAAGTGTCTGGGGCATTGTCCGAATACCCATGCTTGTGTCCTAAATAGTAGGCCATTTGAGTATGTGAAAAAGTATGTGACATTTCGAATCTTCTAGTATACTTTTTTATTATTATTATTTTTTATTTAATGGAGGCAAGTCAGTTAAGAACAAATTCTTATTTACAATGATGGCCTACCCCGGCCAAACCCTAACACAGTGTCACGTCCTGGCCATAGACAGCCATCTGGGTTTTCTATGGAGGTTTTGGTCAGGACGTGACTAGGGGGTTTGTTGGGTTTTCTATGTTGTTTATTTCTATGTTTTGGTTTTGTATGGTTCCCAATTAGAGGCAGCTGATTGTCG
The DNA here is from genome assembly GCA_003317085.1 of Hucho hucho. Classification (NCBI taxonomy): domain Eukaryota; kingdom Metazoa; phylum Chordata; class Actinopteri; order Salmoniformes; family Salmonidae; genus Hucho; species Hucho hucho. Next base: position 628,125 of record QNTS01000012.1, on the reverse strand, counting down.
TTACCTCTAATTGGGGATCATACTTAAGTTGTTCCTTTTTCCACCTGTGTTTGTGGGTTATTGTTTTCTGTAAGTGCCTGTGTGCGCTACGCTATATGTTAAGGTCAGTTATTTCTTTCTTTCTTGTTTGAACGTTTCACAGTGAATTAAAAGATGTGGAAAGTCATGCCTTGGTTCACTCATTTCGACGATTGTGACACCCAGACTACACTGGACCAATTGTGCACCGCCCTATGGGAATCCCAATCACGGCCAGTTGTGATGCAGCTTGGAAGCAAACCAGGATCTATAGTGACGCCTCTAGCACTGAGATGCAGTGCCTTGGACTGCTGCGCCACTCAGGAGCCCTTTAAAATGCCCTGATGACATACTCATTATGGCTTTTACAACAGTTGATCAATTAGATATGGGAATGCACTACCGAAATCAATGAATAACGGAAACAATGCAATTGCGCATAACACATTCTCAGTATGCGAAAATATACATTTTTATAGTAAGTGAATTTTCGAAAATCAAGAATGCTTGAAATGCCACTGTTTTACTCATATCGTCTTTTCATCTAGTAGAATTCACTGCAGACTTTTCAGGAATTTCACAATCACAATGCATTGGAAGAGGGGGGCTGAGAGCTGTGATAGCTACAGTGGAAGTCAGAAGTTTACATACACCTTAGCCAAATACATTTAAACTCAGTTTTTCACAATTCCTGACATTTAATCCTAGTACATAGTCCCTGTCTTAGGTCTGTTAAGATCACCACTTTATTTTAAGAATGTGAAATGTCAGAATAATAGTAGCGAGAATGATTTATTTCAGCTTTTATTTCTTTCATCACATTCCCAGTGGGCCAGAAGTTCACATACACTCAATTAGTATGTGGTAGCATTCCCTTTAAATAGTTTAACTTGGGTCAAACGTTTCGGGTAGCCTTCCACAAGCTTCCCACAATAAGTTGGGTGAATTTTGGCCCATTCCTCCTGACAGAGCTGGTGTAACTGAATCAGGTTTGTAGGCCTCCTTGCTCACACATGCTTTTTCAGTTCTGCCCACAAATTTTCTGTAGGGTTGAGGTCAGAGCTTTGTGATGGCCACTCCAATACCTTGACTTTCTTGTCCTTAAGCCATTTTGCCACATCTTTGGAAGTATGCTTGGGGTCATTGTCCATTTGGAAGACCCATTTGCGACCAATCTTTAACTTCCTGACTGATGTCTTGAGATGTTGCTTCAATGTATCCACATAATTTTCCTTCCTCATGCCGCCATCTATTTGGATAAGTGTCCCAGTCCCTCCTGCAGCAAAGCACCCCTACAACAGAATGCTGCCACCTCCGTGCTTCACGGTTGGGATGGTGTTCTTCGGCTTGCAAGCCTCACCCTTTTTCCTCCAAACATAACGATGGTCATTATGGCCAAACAGCTCTATTTTTGTTTCATCAGACCAGAGGACATTTCTCAGAAAAGTACGATCTTTGTCCCCATGTGCAGTTGCAAACCGTAGTCTGGCTTTTTTATGACAGTTTTGGAGCAATGTCTTCTTCCTTGCTGAGCGGCCTTTCAGGTTATGTTGATATAGTACTCGTTTAACTGTGGATATAGATACTTTTGTACCTGTTTCCTCTAGGATCTTCACAAGGTCCTTTGCTGTTGTTCTGGGATTGATTTGCACGTTTCGCACCACGCTCATCTCTAAGAGACAGTCTCCTTCCTGAGCAGTATGACGGCTGCATGGTCCCATGGTGTTTATACTTGCATACTATTGTTTGTACAGATGAATGTGGTACCTTCAGGAACTTGGAAATTGCTCCCAAGGATGAACCAGACTTGTGGATGTCTAAAATTATTTTTCTAAGGTCTTGGATGATTTCTTTTGATTTTCCCATGATGTCAAGCAAAGAGGCACTGAGTTTGAAGGTAGGCCTTGAAATACATCCACAGGTACACCTCCAATTGACTCAAATGATGTCAATTAGCCTATCAGAAGCTTCTAAAGCCATGACATAATTTTCTGGAATTTTCCAAGCTGTTTAAAGGCACAGTCAACTTAGTGTACAAAACTTCTGACCCACTGGAATTGTGATACAGTGATTTATAAGTGAAATAATCTGTCTGTAAACAATTGTTGGGAAAATTACTTGTGTCATGCACAAAGTAGATGTCCTAACCGACTTTCCAAAACTAGTTTGTTAAGAATAAATTTGTGGAGTGGTTGAAAACAAGTTTTAAATGACTCCAACCTAAGTGTACATAAACTTCCGACTTCAACTGTAGATCTCTTCAAGTAAACATCCAAAACAACTTGGAAGATGGCAAATAGCGAAGCTTCTGCGGTGGTGTTCACATGTAAGTAGTTTTTGTTCTCATTAAAATGATCATGACTATTTCATTGTAACATTGCATCTTTGAAAACAGATCTGCAGCCTGCTGCCTGCTGTGCCTTTAACTAGCTATGTGCTTTGGTAGGACTAGAAATTGTAACTGTTCGAACAATAACGTTAGCGACAAGGTTACTTCCTTGCTGTTGAATGACAACTTCACATTCAACATGAGCCTAGTTAGCTAGCTAGCTACTTGTTGTAAATACCAGGGCATGTGTCCAAACTGTTGCAGGGTCTGATGACAATAGCAGGCATTTAATTCAGTGTAGAAATGCCGCAAAAAAGGTTTTGAGTAAATCATGTGCCATAGCTCTCTTGCCATTGCACAATGCATTGCCACTAGCTATAGCTAACGTTAGTAACAAGGTAGCCTGCATTCCTATTTTCCACAGTGGTGCTGGTCCAAACACTTCTCTTTTATTCTAGTGCTCCTGATTTGTCACGTCACCTTATCTGTGTTGAGCTGATTGTAATGTTCATGCAATGCAATATTAGTTTCTATTTGAACGGTTACAGACTGAATGTGTCTAGCTAGCTATTTTCATTGCACATAACCTGTTATGATGAAAGTACTGCACTCATTACTGTTTCACCTTGGCACTCCAATTTGATCAAGTATGTGGTAGTCAGCTATCTACAGAAAGTTCACTCAACTCTACCTTGCTCATGTTTTAGTAAATAATGTGCTTAATCTTATGTCTTTTCAGGATCTACGTCAAGGAGTGTGAGCTGAAGGCTCTCATCTGCATGGGTGAAAAAGAAGTGGGAACACCATAAGCAAATATACATGGTACGCTACTTTATGTTATCTTGACATTTGTTGCTGTACTTGTACTTAGTACCCACAAAACACCAGTCTCAATGGCAACAGTGAAGCGACTCTGGGATGCTGGTCTTCTAGGCAGAGTTGCAAAGAAAAAGCCATGTCTCAGACTGGCCAATAAAAATAAAAGATTGAGATGGGCAAAAGAACACAGACACTGGACAGAGGAACTCTGCCTAGAAGGCCAACATCCCTGAGTCGCCTCTTCACTGTTGACGTTGAGACTGGTGTTTTGCGGGTACTATTTAATGAAGCTACCAGTTGAAGACTTGTGAGGCGTCTGTTTCTCAAACTAGACAGTCTAATGTACTTGTCCTCTTTCTCAGTTGTTTATTTTTATTTATTTTTTATTTCACCTTTATTTAACCAGGTAGGCTAGTTGAGAACAAGTTCTCATTTGCAACTGCAACCTGGCCAAGATAAAGCACAGCATTTCGACACATACAACAACACAGAGTTACACATGGAATAAACAAAACATACAGTAGAAAAAGAAAACAAAAAGTCTATATACAGTGAGTGCAAATGAGGTAAGATAAGGGATGTAAGGCAATAAATAGGCCAAGGTGGTGAAGTAATTACAATATAGCAATTAATCACTGGAATGGTAGATGTGCAGAAGATGAATGTGCAAATAGAGATACTGGGGTGCAAAGGAGCAAGATAAATAAATAAATACAGTATGGGGATGAGGTAGTTGGATGTGCTAATTACAGATGGGCTATGTACAGGTGCAGTGATCTGTGAGCTGCTCTGACAGCTGGTGCTTAAAGCTAGTGAGGGAGATAGGAGTCTCCAGCTTCAGTGATTTTTGCAGTTTGTTCCAGTCATTGGCAGCAGAGAACTGGAAGGAAAGGCGGCCAAAGGAGGAATTGGCTTTGGGGGTGACCAGAGAGATAAACCTGCTGGAGCGCGTGTTACGAGTGGGTGCTGCTATGGTGACCAGTGAGCTGAGATAAGGCGGGGCTTTACCTAGCAGAGACTTGTAGATGACCTGGAGCCAGTGGGTTTGGCGATGAGTAAGAAGCGAGGGCCAGCCAACGAGAGCGTACAGGTCGCAGGGGTGGGTAGTATATGGGGCTTTGGTGACAAAACGGATGGCACTGTGATAGACTGCATCCAAGTTAAAGTTTTGTCTGTGAGTATAACAGAACGGATATGGCAGGCGAAAACCCGAGAGATTTCTGTCCTGGAAAAAAGTGATTTTGACACATTGCCTCATTTTTAACCCCTCCCTTATGAAAATGCCCATATAAGGGAGTATGAATGCAGTACCTATTGCTTCCACTGGATGTCAACAGTCTCTAGACACTGTTTTGATTTGATTTAGTTGCTTTAGATGGCAATAGAAGAAGAATTAGGAAGTGGTCACACAGAAGTCAACAGAAGAGAATGCGCGTTCCCGGCTTGCGCGCGCTGTGGATTTTTCCTTTCCTATCGCCCAGTTTATATTCCGGTTGAAATATTATACTAAATATACATTAAAGTGTTCCTAAGGATACATTATCAATGATGTTTGATTGTTCTTGGACAAATGTATAGGTATAGGTTGAATGAGTTCTCTTCACGGTTCAATGGGCGAGTGGACGCTGTATTTTCTTATCATAACGCACCAACCAAACAGAGATTTATGGATATAATACATTACTTTTTCTAACAAAAGAACCATGGATTGTCTTCGTTGGACACTTGGGAAGCCCTCAGCAGAAGTTCTTCAAAAGGTAATAGATTTTTTTTCGCTATGAAATGTGTTTTGTGTGAACCGTGATGGCTTATGAATTTATGGTAATGGCAAAAGTATTGGAGGTGCTACCCTCAAACAATCAAATGTAGTGCTTTCGCCGTAAAGCCTTTTTGAAATCTGACAACGCTGTGATATTGCCAAGAAGCAGAGCTTTTGATGACTATGCAACACTTGTATATTGATGAATGTTTAATAATTCAACTTTTGGATTTTGAATTTGGCGCCTTGCATTTCACCGGGTAGTGTCGGGAGTGGGGCGCTAGCGCACCACTACTCCTTAAGAAGTTAACTACTTAGGGAGCAGTGGGGCGCTAGCAACACTACCCGATGAAATGTAAGGCGCCAAATTCAAAATCCAAAAGTTGAATTATTAAACATTCATCAATATACAAGTGTTGCATAGTCATCAAAAGCTCTGCTTCTTGGCAATATCACAGCGTTGTCAGATTTCAAAAAGGNGAAATTCTTCTTCTATTACCATCCAGAGCAACCTAACATCACCAAACACTGTCTAGAGACTGTTGACATCCAGTGGAAGCAATAGGTACTGCAATCTTACTCCCATATATGGCTGTTTTCAATAGGGAGGGGTTCAAAATGAGGCAATGTGTCAAAAACACTTTTTCCAGGACAGAAATTCCTTGGGTTTTTGCCTGCTATATCAGTTCTGTTATATTCACAGACAATATTTTAACACTCTTAGAAACGTCAGTGTTTCCTATCCAATAGTACTAATTATGTGCATATCCTAGTTTCTGGGCCTGAGTGGCAGGCCTTTTACTTTGGGCACGCCAGACTCTCCAAAACCGACACCTCAGCTGCCGCTCCCTAAGAAGTTAACAATCTGATGGCCTTGAGACAGAAGCTGTTTTTCAATCTCTCTGTCCCAGCTTTGATGCACCTGTACTGACCTCGCCTTCTGGATGGAAGCGGGGTGAACAGGCAGTGGCTCTGGTGGTTATTGTCCTTGATGCTCTTTTTTGCCTTCCTGTGACATCGGGTGTTGTAGGTGTCCTGGAGTGCAGACCGCACCACCCTCTGGAGAGCCCTGCGGTTGTGGGCGGTGCAGTTGCCGTACCAGGTGGTGATACAGCCCAACATGATGCTCTCAATTGTGCATTGTGCACCTGTAAAAGTTAGTGAGGGTTTTCAGTGACAAGCCACATTTTTTCAGCCTCCTGAGGTCACCACACTGTCTGTGTGCGTGGACCATTTCAGTTTGTCTGTGATACGTACACAGAGGAACTTAAAACTTTCCACCTCTCCACTGCTGTCCCATCGATGTGGATAGGGGGTTGCTCCCTTTGCTGTTTCCTGAAGATCATCTCATCTATTTTGTTTTGCTGAGAGGTTATTTTCCTGACACCACACTCCGAGGGCCTTCACCTCCTAACTGTAGGCTGTCTCGTCATTTTTGGTAATCAAGCCTACCACCGTAGTGTCGTCTGGAAACTTGATGATTGAGTTGGAGGCGTGCATGGCCATGCAGTCGTGGGTGAACAGGGAGTACAGGGGGGGCTGAGAACGCACCCTTGTGGGGCCCCAGTGTTGAGGATCAGCAGAGTTGAGATGTTGTTTCCTACCTTCACTACCTGGGGGCGGCCCATCAGGAAGTCCAGACCCAGTTGCACAGGGCGGGGTTCAGATCCAGGGTCTCAAGCTTAATGATGAGTTTGGAGGGTACTATAGTGTTGAATGCTGAGTTGTAGTCAATGAACAGCATTCTTACATAGGTAGTCCTCTTGTCCAGATGGGATAGGGCAGTGTTCAGTGTGATGGCGATTGCATCGTCTGTGGACCTATTGGGGCGGCAAGCAAATTGGAGTGGGTCTAGGGTTACAGGTAGGGTAGAAGTGATATGATCCTTGACTAGTCTCACAAAGAACTTCATGATGACAGTAGTGAGCGCTACGGGCCAATAGTCATTTAGTTCAGTTACCTTAGCTTTCTAGGGAACAGGAACAATGGTGGCCATCTTGAAGCATGTGGGGACAGCAGACTGGGATAGAGATTAATTGAATATGTCCGTAAACACACCAGCCAGCTGGTCTGCGCATGCTCTGAGGATGCGACTAGGGATGCCGTCTGAGCCAGCAGCCTTGCAAGGGTTAACACGTTTAAATATTTTACTTACGTCGGCCACAGAGAAGGATAGCCCACATTCTTTGGTAGCGGGCCGCGTTGGTGCCACTTTATTGTGGCACCCGAGCCACTGCCTGTTCACCCCGCTATCATCCAGAAGGCGAGGTCAGTACAGGTGCATCAAAGCTGGGACCGAGAGACTGAAAAACAGCTTCTACCTCAAGGCCATCAGACTGTTAAACAGCCATCACTAACATTGAGTGGCTGCTGCCAACATACGGACTTAAATCTCTAGCCACTTTAATAATAGGAATTGGATGTAACAAATGTATCACTAGCCACTTTAAACAATTTTGTATATAATGTTTACGTATCCGACATACTCATATCAAATGTATACACTGTACTCTAAACCATCTACTGTATCTTGCCTATGCCGTTCGGCCATCGACCCAAATCTCTAGCCACTTTAATAATTATAATTGGATGAAATAATGTATCACTAGCCACTTTAAACAATGCCATTTATATAATGTTTACATATCCTACATTACTCATCTCATATATATATATATATATATATATATACTGTACTCCATACCATCTACTGCATCTTGCCTATGCCGGTCAGCCATCGCTCATCCATATATTTATATGTACATACTCGTATTCATTCCTTTACTCTTGTGTGTATAAGGTAGTTGTTGTGAATTTGTTAGATTACTTGTTAGATACTACTGCATGGTCGGAACTAGAAGCACAAGCATTTCGCTACACTCGCATTAACATCTGCTAACCATGTGTATGTGACAAATAAAATTTGATTTGATTATTGTCCTCAAAGAGCGCAAAGAAGTTGTTTAATTTGTCTGGAAGCAAGACATCGATGTCCGCGACGGGGCTGGTTTCCTTTTTATAATCCGTGATTGTCTGTAGACCCTGCCACATACGTCTCGTGTTTGAGCCATTGAATTGCGACTCCACTTTGTCTCTATACTGATGCCTTGCTTTTTTGATTGCCTTACGGAGGGAATAACTACACTGTTTGTATTCAGCCATGTTTACAGTCACCTTGCCATCATTAAATGCGGTGGTACGTTCTTTCAGTTTTGCGTGAATGCTGACATCAATCCACGGTTTCTGGTAAGGGGAAGGTTTTAATAGTTAAGGTGGGTAAAACATCTCCAATACACTTCCTTATAAACTCACTCACCGAGTCAGCGTATACGTCAATGTTATTGCCTGAGGCTACCCGGAACATATTCACATTATTGAAGCAATCTTGAAGCGTGGAATCCGATTGGTCAGACCAGAATTGGTTAGACCTTAGCACGGCCACTTCCTGTTTTACTTTCTGCCAATAGGAGGGGAGCAACAAGATGGAGTCATGGTCGGATTTGTCAAAAGGAGGGCGGGGGAAGGCCTTGTATGCATTGCAGAGTAACAATGGTCGGGTGTGTTAATCGCTCAAGTACTGCAATTGATGTGCTGATAGAATTTAGGTAGCCTTGTTTTCAAATTAGCTTTGTTAAAATCCCCAGCTACAATAAATGCAGCATCAGGATGTATGGTTTCCATTTTGCATAAAGTCCAGTGAAGTTCCTTGATGGCCGTCTTGGTATCTGCTTGCAGTGGAATGTACACGGCTGTGACGATAACCGAGGAGAGTTCTCTTGGGAGATAATACGCTCAGCATTTGATTGTGAGGAATTCTAGGTCAGGTGAACAAAAGAACTTGAGTTCTTGTATGTAGTTACAATTACACCATGAGTTGTTGATTATGAAACATACACCCCCGCCCTTCTTCTTACTGGAGAGATGTTTATTCCTGCCGGCGCGATGCACTGAAAATCATGTTGGCTGTACGGACTCCGACAGCATGTCCCCAGCTAGCCATGTTTCCGTGAACCAGTATGTTACAATCCCGGATATCTCTTTGGAAAGCAACTCTTGCCCTGATTTTGTTGACTTTGTTAACTAGGGACATTAACGAGTAATATACTCGGAAGCGATGGGTGGTGTGCGCACATCCGGAGCTTCACTAGAAGACTGCTCCGGCACCCTCTCCTCTGTATGTAATAACACTTAAGGTTTTCTGGGCTAACAATGTTTTTATGTAATACATAAAAAAAACTAAATACTACAGTTTCCTAAGGACTAGAAGTGAAGCTGCCATCTCTATCGGCGCCATCTTGATTTTTTATTTAAGGTTGAGGTCCTTCCCCTCATTAAACATAAGGCGGCATAGTCTATTTAGTGGACCTATAGAGTTAGGTTACCACAATAGTACAGGACCATTCAACTGCGGAGGGCACTCATGATTAGTCCAGACATACGTATAACCAACGTGAAAACTTTCTCTCTCCCCCCTCTTTACTTACTTCTCTCTGAAGTCATAATCTTCACACACCATCAGTTGCAGGTTTCAGTGTATCAGTCATAATGACTTTATATTACAATGTTGTCCTTTCTCTCTATGTGTGTAATAGCCCTGCTATGATGTGCGTCCCCTTACCAGAAACCGTGGATTGATGTCAGCATTCACGCAAAACTGAAAGAACGTACCACCGCATAAACATCCTCTGCCCCCTTATCTCTTCCCTTTCTACTGTAGCAATGTGGAATAGGTAGGTTACTGTAACATTTTCATCAATCTAACATGTAAAAGCACAGTTATGGCTTTGCAATATCATTTTATTCAACATTATGTGATGTTATGGAACTGAAATTACAACACACATTTCACCCAATTCAGTGCTTCCTAGTTCCTTGTACCAAACACTTAACTATCTCAGTTATATTAAAACCAGGAAATTCTGGAGAGTTCCCTGCAGATTGCCGACCTAAATGTTTAGTAAATTACAACAATAAAATAATAACAACACTTATAAGCAACAGAATGGCAAAGGTATTACCAGACTTGATACATATTAATCAAACAGGATTTATTTAAAATAGACACAAACAAATACAATAATATGTTTCAGTATAATACAATCAGTGATGTAGTGGTACAAAAATAGGTGGGTAAGCTCTAATCAACGGTTGCGGTGAAAAATGTAACGCTCCCTATACTTTCAATGCATTTTCAAAGCACTTGCAAACAGCAGGCACGCACGCCCTCACTCACGCACACACTTCACAATTCAAATAGTTCATGAGGTCGCTCTAACATTTTCAGGTTGAACTTTAAGACAAAATGTAAGTCATTCAGTTATCCTTGACAAAACACTCTCTCTCACAAAAATGTTAAGGGCAATGAAAGTAGCACTTAACAATAATAGACCTTACTGATTTCCTGGAAGCTGCTCCTTCTCACAGATACAATGGAAGGAAGAGGAGAGGGAGATGGGAAGAGGGAGAAAATAAGAGAGAGGGGAAGCAATAGGAAGGGAGAGATTTACTTTACACTAGTAGGCTATGGGGGATCAAAAGGGTCTCCACTGTGAAAGAAACACAGAGAGAAAGAAGGAGAGAAAAACAGTCAGTAAATCACTCTTTCAAAAGAGGAGGTGGAGGTGAATACAAATATTTATCAAATACGGGGCAATTTTAATGCCAATTAATTCCACCCTGGAGGTGTCACTGTGCAAACCTACACTAATTATGACCAGCTTACCTCCACTCTACACTCTAAATCTCATGTCATCCATATTGAGCATGACAGTGATAATAGAACTTAAGGGAACTCTCCTCCTCTCGGTTTTTAATTTAGTCTCCCATTGACATCAATGCATGACTAAGTGAAAATTCAACTTAATTGGAAGTTTACAATCCCTATAACTAAGTGCATAGGTCTCCCTTGTTGTGACTTTAGCTATGGATGTTGAAGATCATTTACTGATCATTTACTGGAATAATCAACTTATCCAATTTATCTAATTAATTTGGTTATCCTATACAAATGAATCTTTCTGAATGGTCATTGAGCTCTCAGACTTCAAGAATCCAATAGCTTGTTAAGGACTGCAACAACAAATTTACTTCAACGTTTTATTACAAGACTAAGATAGATTGAAAATGAGGTAGGTACAGTCGGCTTAATGTACACGATACAAATGTAATGCAGTACAATCATTGACGTGTGAAACTCTACGCTTCAAAATGACAACACTTTAACAGGACTTTGCTTAATTGGAAATTCTCATTCATGAAAACAGGAGTGACAGAGGCTACATTAGTAAAGGCTTCATCAGTAACCAGGGGTTTACGGGCCAGGTTATTATTAATGTCTGCTGTGGACTGTGTCAGGACAATATTGGTTATTGAGATGTAACGTTGAATAACAGTAACAATAACCAGTTATTGACACCACTTTTACACAGACACAGCGTCACCCAAAGGGAAATTAAATACAATTCTGTATTTATGTGTTTGTTAGCTGAATGTCGTCTGGTTCAGTTGGATTTTCGCGGAAAAGGTCAGTGGTCCTGGCGTTGGAGCTTGCAGCCAAATAGGTTTCTTCCCTCGTCGGAGCTCATACGCAGGGGAGCTCGTTTTTCTCAACTCCGTTCAGTCCAAAGAGATCAATTTTGTTGAGGCCCTAGGGTGCAGTGTAACATTTGGGTCCCCTTAGGGAGAGATAGAACTCAACAGTTCTTTGTGAGTGAGTAGAGTGTGTTGTTCGGCAAAGTTCCTCTCAGGTGCTTCTTCTGAGTTGGATAAAGCTGCCTCGACCAGTGTTTTGGATTTCCAAGGAGATGGGAAAGTCCCTTGCAGAACTTGGTCGGATTTCTGGATAGTAAGTCCTCTTATTTATAGGGAGACTCACAGAAGGCCGGGCTCTAATGACTAATGAATGGGAACGCCCCGTTGATTCAGAGAACAAAACATTTAATGCTCATATGAGAGAAACCTGAGATTTCCCCATAAGTGTTCACAGAATGCAAAAAAAAATTTTGAATAAAAAAATACATCTCTAGGATGAAGTACATAGTTTTTAGAGTCCAACATGACCATGGTAAAATCCATACATTTTTATTTACAGAAAAATCCACATTAAAAACAGAGGAAAGATATAAAAAATGCATGTTATATCAACATGTAATGAGTTCAACAGTTTAATACATTGATAAGAAAACGTGTTTAAACGTCCTTTTTCGCTCTTGGCGGCCTTTTCTGTTTACTTGCAGAGGGTCTGGTTTCTGTCTCTTGACCTGCTCAGGGCCATTCAAAGTTGTAAAGTGAAACGGAGAGCAGTTTAGGTGCTTTTACACCTGTATTGCTTGCTGTTTGGGGTTTTAGGCTGGGTTTCTGTACAGCACTCTGTGACATCAGCTGATGTAAGGGGGGCTTTATAAATAAATTTGATTTGATTTTGATTTATTGGTCTTGTGATGGGTTGAAAGGGGGCGCTGTCAATTACAGACCTGTACATCATGGCCTGAAATGTGGTACTCTGTCCACTTGTGGGCTCGCATTAAAACACCATGCTCTCTCTTGCCAGGGATGCTTTCTCTCCACATCTCAAAGCCTGGAGCGGATTAAATGCAAACAGCAGGAAATTATTAGGATTCAAAGGTGGGCTTTCAGACTGATTGATTGATATTATTGTAATTTTCCTCTTTTGAAAAAGTCTCTCTCTGCTTTGATTTGAGACCAGGGCACCTTGTTTGTTCTCTGCCTTCATGCCAAAGTCTTTGATAGATAACCAGGAAGCATTTATTTCACAAAAATACAGACGTTCTTGTATCCTGTGTAAAGATATCTTTGTGTTTAAAGTTTCCTTCAGACTTCCTGAGTGAACAGCAGAACATCCTATGTATCCTTGCTTTCTGCACCACAGGAGACCAAACGCTCCCTCTCTAAACCCCAGGAGGGCTGTTGGATTGTTTAGTAAGGTTAACACCAGTGGGTGCACAAATCAGGTTTTTCCAGAGTCACAGTACTGCCATTTTCCTTTCTCCCAGGCACTTAATTGATTTACTGTACATGACTGATAGGAGAGTGAGGCCACATCTGTTTACCCTTGTAGAAATCACTGCAACACTGCATCCCTTGAGCTATGCACTCCTGTTCTAAAGCCTTAGCTACCTCTCCTGTTCAGCCTCAGGGTCTACACTCATACATCAAACTTCCTCAGCCTGCACCCCCCAAACTCAGGTTGCATAGCAACCGTCCCTGTGGTGACATGCAGCCCATTAGGTCCCCCACCAAGAGGCTTTTACTGGGGGTGACAGGGTGGTTGTTGTTTTGCGGTTGTTTTGACAACGACAAGTGGTTGTCACTTCTGTTTCTCTCATCCTACAGATGGAGATGGCCACCCCACTATGCCTCCCTAAACGTACATTTGTCAATGTGTGTATGTTTCTTGACTGTGTCATGGGATCTGTGCCTATGCTTGGCACACTCCATTGAAGCAGCATCAGCTCTCACAACTCCTCTCTGATTGCTCCCAGTGTCACCAAAGTGCTGTCAAGCCACAATTTGTTCATCACATTTGTTATAGCAGTGGATCCCTCATTGAACGTGGCTACTGCCATACTGGCTGCTCCGTCAATGCGGCTTTTGCCCATGAAGACAGTTTTGGGGCATCGCGACCATATTACAGAGTTCAGACATTCATTTGCATTCTGGGTTCCTCCCTGCTACATTCTTTTGAGGACATTATCATTTGACATCCTATGATATACAGCTACCATCTGTGCAACCTCTCTATTAAAAAAATGTATGGCCTCCAAGGTTTTTGTGACAGGGTGGATCTTCACCATTTTCTATGGCTCGCTGGTACCAGCACCAATGCACACACCTATCGGGTAGATGGCAGTGAATCCTCTCTTGTGCCAAGTGCCATCGAAGAATACATGAATGTCTATGACGGCATCCTCATCCTCCTTCAGCAACTCTGCTATGTCTGGGTCTTTATCTGCCTATGCTCTTCTAATTATCTTTAGAGCACTATCCATTGACTGTAGCCCTCTCTGAATCTCTGCAACTAAAGTGGGGGGAAAAAGTACTTATTATGTCTGTCGACATTACAGACATAACTGCAGGACTAAATATCAGCATGTTACCCTACGTAAATATTAGTATATCAGCATGTATTTACTTTATGTAAAGCTAATTTCTCACTAATCACATCAGGCTACAGCCCTATGACACTGTAGGCCTATGTGACAGTCTCATTGTATAGTTATGTTTTCCTATCACTCCGTTTTGTTAACTTTGAACACTTGCTGCAGCAAGTAAATACATATTTATATACAGCAAGTCACCTGACTAATGGGCTACTCTCCCTTTTTATTTACCTGTCATTCTCCTGTCATGTCTCTGATATGAGTTGAGAAGCAAGGAAGGAATCCCTAGGACTTTGCTTTATTTTCTGTAGAGCTGCATAACCAAGTCCAAGTTCGTGGTCTAGAAGAACCATCCTCACATTTATATCAAATGCCACATCTCCCCTGGAGCACTCCTGCAGCCTGTAGAAGTGTACTCTTACTAAATGCATCACGATCACCTTCACAGTCTGCACATTATATCATGACAGAATTACAAAATCACTGGTTGGTGAAGTCTATGGTGATTTTCAGTCCAGTGTTTACCAGTGTTTAGACACTTAGGACAAATCAAATCATGTACAAGTTGGTTTATTTGAGACATGTGGAATAAAAGCCACTGTTGGCTGGCTGCTGTCTGGTCGATCGCTGCTAGTTGTCATCTTCATCTCAACTCATTTGCGTCTCAACGCGCTGCTGCGGGCGACCTCCTTTTCCTCCTCTACCTGTACTGCCACTGCCTCGATCGGCAGATTAGACACATTTTTACTTTCATTCACTGGTTTTCTCGCATTGGCTAACTGAGATCGCCTATTTTTATTCACATACTGTAGGTATATTCTTCGAGATTTTATAATTTTGTCTGTCTTTACGTTGATTCTTCGCGGGAGATATTTTCAAACAAGGAAGTGCTGCGCGGCATGTGAGGCATTTTAACCAATCAGGTTGCCGGAAAGGGCCTTTAAATGCCAGTAACCAATCGAATGTCAGGAAAGTATTAATCTTTTAGTACGAAGCACTACGTCTACAAAGGATATAGCCATGTATGGACTAGCTAACGATATGCTCCGGAAAACAAGCTTTTGAACGATATATGATTTCAACATGGAACGTTTTAAAAATAGCGGTTGAAGTTCTACATGAAACATGCTATCAATAACAACATTTATGGTAGGTGTAGTTGACAGAGTTATGATAAAATGATACAAATAAAGTATGTATATACATTATTGCCAATGTATTTGTACATGTTATGAAAGTACGGAAGTTATAGTTGCAAAATATCCCAAAATCTGAAAATTGACAGATGGAAGCAAAATTACAATTTTTGCCTGTGGTGCCTGGCCTTAATGTCATACTCAGATTTGGTACAAAAATATGATGTGGGAGACAAGGGACATTTCTGGAAATATTTACAATTGAGAGAATGTGTACAGAGTAAAGACTGTAAAAACCTAAGAACAAGATGGCAAATTGACCTTAAGTGTGAAATTGAGGACGATACCTGGTTGAAGATCTTGTCCAGCTCAGTGAGGAACATAAGGGAAGCCGGGGGGAAACTTACTCAATATAAGATATATAAGGACCCAAACAAGGCTGCATAAGATGGGGCTGACAAACAATTCTCTGTGTTGGAAATGCCCAAAAGACACTGGGACATTTTCACACGCAATATGGGAATGTATATTAGTGCTACCTTTCTGGAAGGATGTTTTGAAATATCTGGAGGAATTCCAGTTTCACAAAGAATATGTATCTTGGGCAATAGAACAGAGTTACCTAATGTAACAAATGAGGAATTTGCACTGATCACTGTTGGTATCGTTACAGCAGCTAGAGTAATTCTTAGAATTTGCAAGGGTCATGCCACTCCTACTCTGAAACAGTGGATAGAATCAATGTTGGAGGTAGCATCTTATGAACAAAAGCTTGCTAGGATCACTGGTAGAAACTGGACACGTTTTATTTGTCATGTTTCTAAGACTGGGAGGTGATTACTTATGCTTGTGAACCCATTTAGTTCTGTATTCTACTTTGTGAGATACTATTTTTTAACAAAAGAAAAAAAATATTAAATCTTTATTTAACTAGGCAAGTCAGTTAAGAACAAATTCTTATTTACAATGACGGCCTACCAAAAGGCAAAAGGCTTCCTGCGGGGACAGGGGGCTGGGATTAAAAATACAAATAAATTAAATAAAAATATTGGACAAAACACACATCAGGACAAGAAAGACAACACAAACGTACATAAAGAGAGACATAAGACAACAACATAGCATGGCAGTAACACATGACAACACAGCATGGTAGCAACACAACATGGCAGCAGCACAACATGGTAGCAGCACAAAACATGGTACAAACATTGTTGGGCACAGACAACAACACAAAGGGCAAGAAGGTAGAGACAACAATACATCACGCAAAGCAGCCATAACTGTCAGTAAGAGTGTCCATGATTGAGTCTTTGAATCAAGAGATTGAGATAAAACTGTCCAGTTTGAGTGTTTGTTGCAGCTCATTCCAGTCACTAGCTGCAGCGAACTAAAAAGAGGAGCAACCCAGGGATGTGTGTGCTTTGGGGACCTTTAACAGAATGTGACTGGCAGGGTGGGTGTTGTATGTGGTGGATGAGGGCTGCAGTAGATATCTCAGATAGGGGGGAGTGAGGCCTAAGAGGGTTTTATAAATAAGCAT